>JAQOTM010000645.1:0-102913 GCA_029168755.2 Tillandsia fasciculata
GGTAGGTTTTTAATATAAGGATCCACAAGGATCTAAATAGGTACTATCAAACACCTAGAGGGGGGTGAATAGGTGTAATATTTAAAAATCAAATCTCAGTGCAAAATAAAAACCAATGCGGAAAATAAAAATAGCACACCGAGATTTACGTGGAAACTCCAATCCAGGAGAAAAACCACGGGACCAACACGCAATAACAATCCACTAAGAATAGAAGAATAACAAGGTGATTACCGACTCCACGGACTCAACCCCTCCTTCAACTTCTTCGGACCTTGCGCTCCACCGATT
The DNA here is from genome assembly GCA_029168755.2 of Tillandsia fasciculata. Taxonomy (NCBI): domain Eukaryota; kingdom Viridiplantae; phylum Streptophyta; class Magnoliopsida; order Poales; family Bromeliaceae; genus Tillandsia; species Tillandsia fasciculata. Next base: position 292 of record JAQOTM010000645.1, read on the forward strand.
GCACGTCCACTGCACACGTTCGAATCCACGAACGCCACTCGAATCCACGAGCACACGTTTCGAATCCACGAAACGCCTTCAACACACCGAATCCACGATGCCACGTCGAATCCACGACGCAAACTCAGCCGATAAGAATATAGGCTTCGATGGTGATCCTTTGCTTAGATTATCATTGAAGAACCGTAGAAAGAAATCTCTAAGCAAAGATTAGATCAATTCGACAAAAGATAGATCTTGGAAGAACCGTCGAATTGACCTAAAAGAGGCTAAAAAGAAGAACGATAAAAACCTAGCCTCTAGGGTTGCTCTCGAGTGTTTTCTTAATTGATCGGTAGTTTTTGAGAAACCCTAAATGTCTATTTATAGTTTAGAAACCTTTGGAAAGAGATAAGAATCAAAAACTGACTTATCAGAATTTTTCCGGACGACGATCCGGATCGGATTTACGGCGATCCGGACTGTCGTCTTTTTTCAGCAATTCCTGAAAAAACAAGGTTCGGGATCCGGATCGGAATTCCGATCCGGATCGGAATTCTGATCCGGATCGAAACATGTTCGATCCTGACTGAAACAGGAATCTGATCCTGACTGAAACAGGAATCTGATCCTGACTGAAACAGGAATCTGATCCGGATCCTGAACATCCAATGTCCAGTTTTTGATTTTTATGCAATGAAAACTTATCCAAGTGTTTCTAACTATCAAAAGTATTCGGATCACCAAAATTATTTAGTTAAACGTACCTGATCAATCTGAATCTATTTTCCTTAAGATTGATGTATATGATCCACAATTCTTCACCTTCAATCTTCAAGACTCAAAACACTGAGTGCCAACTTGAGCTCTTCTCTGAGTCTTCGATTGCTGATTGACAATTTGATCCCTTTAAGACTCCGACTCAACTCACTGACTTGACTCACGAAATATGCCAACACCAAAATGCCGTAACAATCTCCCCCTTTGGCAATTTCGTGACAAAACCCAAAAATACATAAAACGCTCAAGTCACTCATCTTAAACCAAAAAATCGAAATTCAATGTTATCACCAAAACATTGATTTTCTTTGCGTGAAAGATCCAATAAATACAAATTACATTTGAACCAAACAGTCCTAGAACATACTCTATGACTTAGGACTTGGAGTCTTAAAGTGATGTAATTCCTGCAAAACAAAACTCCAAACAAAATCAAACATTAGTCGTTAGAAATTAAAATCCTACATTTGATTCGTCCTTTTGGTTCTTTTGTTTTTCGGCTCTTTCAATCTTTTCTTTATCTCCCCCTATCTTGAGCATCTCTAACATGTTCTCCATGTTCTCCATGTTCTCCCCCTGTCTTGAGCATTTATGTTCTCCCCCTTTGTGATACGATCATTATTTTCTGTTCTCCCCTTTTTGTCACAAATTGTCAAACAATGAACATACTAGACAAAAGGAAATCACTAACAACATTAGTTCATAGAGAAAGAGAGATAAAAGCTCAGTTCCGGTATATAAAAAAATGCAGATTGCGTACCGGTACCAGAAAGCAAAAATCAAATAATTTCTTGAAACAAATCCAGATTTTGGAATCTTTTCAAATACCGATTTGTATTCCATCAAGAAATCAATTTAAGTGCTTTAAACAATGAATTCACACAGATGCCATTCAATCCAATTAATTTTACAAAATTAAAAAGATTTACTCCTAAATCATGAAAAACAAAGATAAAATATTATAAACAGTTTTTCATGTTATATTCATCAAACACAAGTCATCAAAAATAATCTTGAGATCCAAACTCTATCAAGATGTAACGGATTTACAAAGATGACTTACGGAGATTTCCAAATGACATCAATCTTGAATTCTACCCTTTCTCGAGATTGAGGAGTATGATCCAAATTTCTTTCATCAGAATAATTTAGAAAAATTCCATAAAAATCAGAAAGAGTATGTAAGCACTTTAGCGCATCAACTTTAAACAAAAGTCATCGTTTCATGCAACAAGAAATAGATTATACCAAATCTATCAAAAATACTCAAAAATGAAACGAAAATTTATGAAAATTAAAACCCTTAAAGTTGAACAACTTCAATCACATCTAACATGATCTTATGCGTAATGCCTTTATCAAATCATCAATTTGGTAAAGAAAATGAAATACCAAGATCAATATATGTTTGAAATCCCAAATATGGTAGATAATATATCTAGACAATCTGTTGAAGAGAGTGGCTCTTTGAGCATCTTTTGTAGTGTCCCAGTTTTTACCCTGTGTTTTTCTCCTGTTCGGGGTGTGGAACACCTAGTGTTGGTGTGTTGGGCCCCAACATGTCAAAGGGATGTGTTGTTTGGACTCATGGAGGATTTGGGATCAAGCCTGACCTTCGGCTGCCTTTGCCGAATTTTAGGAATGGAATCAGGCTAAACGGAGGCCGTATTTGGATTCAACGCGGAAAAACGCTTGAAAACGGCTATTTACTTATTTAATTTGGAGTCCGGATGCCCAAAAACGGACCCCCGGAAGTTTTCTGTGCAAAATGGTGCACGGGGGACTTGTGGACCGGCCAGGGACACGTGGCGGCCTCTGATTGGGCCGGCGCGCCACTCCCGGTCCACGGAACGGGCCGCCGGTGCACGGTGCACCGGCGGGCCACGTGGCAGGCGCCGGTTGGTCCGGTCCAGGGCGCGCCACTTGTTGGGTTATAAGTAATTGGATCTAAATAGGGGAAAAAACACCTAGAGGGGGGTGAATAGGTGTAAACAATAAACACTCAAAAAATCATTGCGCAAATAAACCCAATGCGGAAAAATAAAAGAACACGCAAGATTTTTACGTGGAAAAACTCCAAACCGGAGTAAAAAACCACGGGACCGATAACACGGCGAAATCCACTAGAATTAACACACGTACAAGGTGATATAACGTACTCACAGACGACTCAACCTTTTACCATACGCTCCTAGTAGATCTTCTCCGCTCGCTCCACGACGCTTCTCGAATCCACGATCCGCGCCCAACGCTGAATCCACAGCGTCCAACGTCGAGTCCACGACGTCCAACCGAATCCACGGTCTTCACCCAATAGCACGCTTCGAATCCACGAACGTACCTCGCTCCGAATCCACGAGAGCGGTTGCACCTTGAATCCACAAGGCCACGCGAGTCCACGCGCCGATTTTGGGGTAAATCGTTGTTTGTTTGGGTGGTGATGATCCGCCGAATACTTAGATTAAAGATAGATCGGAAATACCATCTAAGTATTCATTGATTTGATTCTACTCAAAATGTGAGTATGGAAAACCTAGAATCAAATCAATCAATATAGATGAAGAAACATAGAATAAATCTATTGATTTCCTTTCTTCTCTATATATGTGGATTTTTCTTTTCGGCTATTTTCTTCTGTAATAGCGGATGCCCTAGAAATGAATATAGGGCCTATTTATAGGTTAGAAACCATTGGAAGAAGATAGGATCAAAAACAGCCTTTTCTGGAAATTTTTACCGACGGCGATCCGGATTGGAATTGACGATCCGGATTGCAGAAGCAAGAAAGACGATTTCCAGAAAATGCCTGTTCGGGATCCGGATCGTAAGTCCGATCCGGATCGTTCATACAGTTTTACCAGAACATCAATGTTCGGGATCCGGATTGCAAATCCTGATCCGGATCGAGGAAGCACACAGGTAAAACTAGTGTTCGGGATCCGGATCAGAGGATGCTGCGATCCGGATTGAACCAGTGTATGAACGAACACCCTTCGGGATCCGGATTGCAAGTCCGATCCGGATCCTGAACATGTCCCATGTCCAGTTTTTGATGTTTATGCAATTAAAAATTCTTCCAGGTGTTTCTACACTATAAGAAGTATTCGGATCATCAAAAATCTTTAGTTAAACGTACCTGATCCTTTTGAATTCTTCTTTCTTGAGATTGAGGTATATGATCCAAAGTTTCTTCATCTTCAATCTTCAAGACTTAATACATTCACGAAATACGCCAACTCAAATTCCGTAACAATCTCCCCCTTTGGCGGTTTCGTGACAAAACACAAATCCACAAAAGAAAATTCAAAAAGATATTTTTGTTGCTATCACCATACAACAAAAATTTACAAAAGAGATCCAGAAATTAAAAACATGAGATAAACTCCTAAGACAGACTCTAGACTTAGACATCTGTAATCTCTGCACACAAAAATCATTCTTGACAAAAGAAATCGTTAGATACCTCAAGAATTGAAACATACAAAACCAAATACAGAGATAGAGTTTATTCTCATCATGACATTTGAAAAATTCAGATATGTAAGAGAATCATAGTTAAAACCAACATATCTTCTAAGCAGTCGAAAACCAAATGTCAAACTATGTTAGTCCAACATCAACTTGTTAGTAATATTACATGCCCAAATAGTTAGTCGAATAGTTAGTATAGAGGCATGCCACCAATCACAAATAAAACCAAAGTTGAGTTGAAGATACTTACCTTGATATTCACAAAGTTCATTCACATCATTCATTGTTCACATCATCCATTGTTCAGAGTTCTCTCTAACTCTCTCCCCCTTTTTGTCACAAAATAAAGCCAAAACGTAGCAAGAGCTACAATATGTAAGGAGAGTTAAAAAAAATATCAATATGCACAACCTGAGAACTAAACGAAAAGTATCAATAAGACTAAAAACTTAAAATCCTGCACAAAAAGAAAAGAAAAGGAAATGAGTCAAAAATGATCAGTTGTCAGAATCTGAGTCTTCAGAACTTGTGCAACCCAGCTTGTAGAACATCTTTGTCAATCGCTTGTGCACAGAATTGACCTTTTTAGTGATAGTAATGTGAGCTGCCGTGACTATTTCAAGCTCATTGCAAATTTTTTGTTGTTCTTTCAAGATCTGTTCTTGCTTGACAGATAGTTGTTGTTGCAACTTGAAGATCGAAGTCAATGATGCTTCATCATCCGTGCCGGGTTCTTGTCGAGGCGTTGAGGCCGAGGTGCCGTCACAAGGTTTCTTTCCAATAACATGAGGTAATTTGTGAAGTGACTTCACAATTGTTGATTCATCTATCATCCCGCAACTGTGCTGATATGATGTTGAGCTTACATCAATGTCAAACTTTCGTAAGATCCTCATGATGAGTAGAGGAAATGGAAGTCGCTCAGAGGGATGAGGATGCACAATGTATCTTGACATTCTGTTCCAAATTATATAGGGAATATTCATATTCAATCCAATAGCCTCAGAGGGATGACCTATGAGATATAGGAATAGCAGCCGCTCCCATCTCACAACCTTGGTCTGCATGTTGTGTAAAGTACCAGATTTTCGACATATAAATAAATGTAAATAAAGATGGAATGAAATACTATTGTTATGAAAGTTGGGGAAGTAAAGAATATTTGGAAGCGAGTTGGGCCCAAATCGAGATTAAAATGAGAGTTCTGAAATTTTATTCGAAAAAGGGGCCCAGATTTTTAGTGAAAAATTCACAGTGTCGGAAAATTCCGAAAAAATTACGGGAGCCCCGTAAATATGTTTTAAGACCACAGAAAAAGTTTCGCGTTGATCGAATACCCGATAGTGAAAACGGGCTCCGCCAACAGTGTCGAAAAATTCTGAGAAAATTACGGGAGCCGTGTAATTATGTTTTAAGGTCACGGTAAAAATTTCGTGTTGATCGGATACCCGGATTGCGAGAACGGGGTCCGCCAATGATTTTGGATACAGCGAGGCTTTTGGTGGCCCAAAAATGGCCCAAAGTAAAAATTTAAATTTTTCTGTGATAAATTTAGCTGAAACGAACCCGCCTGTCAAATTTGGACGGAAACGGACGAAAAATGGACAGAAAACGGGACAAAAACAAATTTTCAAGACGCGCGGCGCGCTGCGCGAGGCGCACAGCTGGAGCGCACTTGGGCGCGGGTCAACAGGGGGCGCCAGTGCGCGTGCGTGCCTTGGACCGGGTGCACCCGGCTGGGTCTTGTAGACCGACGGGTGCACCGTAGACCGGTGGTCCGTGGACCACCATTCTCTCTCTCCCTCCTTTTCTTCTTCTTCTTCCTCCCCGCACCTCCATTTTTCCCCTTTTTCCTTTCTTCTCCGACCGAGCTTCGAGAGAGAGCTTCGAGAGTTTCGAGAGAGAGAGAGAGAGAGAGAGAGAGAGAGAGAGAGAAAAAGAGGAGAAAATTTTATGAGATGGAACGGCGCGACTGTACGAGGTAAACTCCGCACATTATTTTTACGATATTTTTGGCATAATTTTTATGACTCCTTTGGGTTTGGATTTGACCCCATTATCGTGTTGCTTGTTAGGAACCGGGTTATACTGCGTCGTTTTATTGCGCAGACTGTCGGGGATAATTTTGGCGCGCCTCGTTTTGCGTGCCAACTCGAGGTACGTGCTCCGTTTTACGCGCCGATTGAGTTGTTGTGCACGATTTTACATACAGTTTATAATATTATACATCGTTTTCCGTGCAGAGATAGAAAAATATGCACTATTTTGCGTGCAACCTTACAGTTAAACTTGCACCGTTTTGCGTGCGGATTATTTTATCGCGCACCGTTTTGTGTGCAGTTTATAATATTATACATCGTTTTTCGTGCAGAGATAGAAAAATATGCACCGTTTTGCGTGCAACCTTACAGTTAAACTTGCACCGTTTTGCGTGCAGATTATTTTATCGCGCACCGTTTTGTGTGCAGTTTATAATATTATACATCGTTTTTCGTGCAGGGATAGAAAAATATGCACCGTTTTGCGTGCAACTTTACAGTTAAGCGTGCACCGTTTTGCGTGCAGATCGTTTTATCGCGCACCGTTTTACGTGCAAGTCTAATATTTTGCATCGATTTGCGTGCAGGACAAGAAAAATGTGCACCGTTTTGCGTGCAACCCGACAGCGAGGCGTGCACCATTTTGGGTGCAGATTTGAGGTACGTGCACCGTTTTGCGTGCCGATCGTGTTGTCGCGCACCGTTTTGCGTGCTGATCCTAATATTATGCATCGTTTCTCGTGCAGGGTTGGAAAAGACGTGCACCGTTTTGCGTGCAGATTTGAGGTACGTGCATCGTTTTGCGTGCCGATCGTGTTGTCGCGCATCGTTTTGCGTGCACTCTCTAATATTATACATTGTTTTTCATACAGGGTTAGAAAAACGTGCACCGTTTTACGTGCAACCCTACAGTAGACCGTGCACTGTTTTGCGTGCAGATTCGAGGTACGTGCACCGTTTTGCGTGCCGGTTGATTTAACGCGCACCATTTTGCGTGCAGACTAAAATGACGCACACCGTTTTGCGTGTGGGTTTTTAGTGATGTGTATCGTATTGCGTGCAGGCTTGGTGGACGTGCACCGTTTTGCGTGCAGACTCGAGAGAAGTGCATCGTTTTGCGTGCAAGCTCGAGGAGACAAGTGGAATCGCGCGGAGACCAATTGCAAGTGTCTACAAGCAATTGGGTACACTCCAAGGTGGGGAATTCTGCCGAAATTGGGTGACCTCTCCCCTTGCTCCTTTGCTTTTCGATTCGAAGCATGATAGTAGCCTGTTAGAGGCGTTAGGTTGATCATGATTATGACTGCTTGCGTAGGTGGATTCAGATGGAATAAGGGCAACTGTTGGTTGCCAGAGATAGAGGAATAGATGTGTGTGTGCAAATTGACACAGAGATAAGCTGCAACTGTTGGTTGCCAAAGATACTTGATGAATATGCATGCGTAGAAGTAATTACTATTTGATGAATGAAATGAAATAATTGCATGTACGAGAAAGATTTGTTGATTATGAGTGTGATCATGTTAGGGTATAACCCTAGGAATCATGTGGCATTAAGGAAAAGGACATGTTGGTAGTAAGACTAGGAGAAAACCTAGATTCAGGGTTTGACGAGTGACATCAAACTTAGGAGTTATCCTAGGATTTAACGAGTGGCATTGTCTTAGGAGATAACCTAAGGACATTGATAGAATGTGGCATTGTCTTAGGTGATAACCTAAGGACACTGGATAGAGTGATCAACATAGAGTCAGGGAACTCTAGGAGATATGTGACATGAAACTTAGGTAAAATGAACCTAAGGAGAGCTAGTGATCAACATAGAGTCAGAGAACTCTAGGATGTATATGACATGAAACTTAGGTAAAAGGGAACCTAAGTTGAGCTAGAAGGGTTTAAACTCACAGACAGAAAAATAGAGTTAAGTTAACTCTAGGATTTAATGAGGAACCAGGAAAGTGGGACAAGTTCCCAAGGTTAAAGAGTTAATCAAATACTAGTGAAGTACCCGCGCTGCGCCGCGGGTATAATTTTTTCAACAAATATTATTTTTCATTTTATATTTTTGAATAAATATTACATAATCTACAAAATGACCATGCAGTCCACCGACACAGGTATAGGACAAAAGCAAGGTAAACAGAAAGGAACATAAGCAAGTTAAGTAGAAAGGACCATCATAATAAGAAATTAAATTTACAAATAAATAATCAAAGTATAAAAGTAATCATGCACACAAAATAATCCTTCACACAAAATAATTCTTCTATAAAATAATTCTTGACAATCGAACCAGTTTAAATCTGGAAACTACAGTAACATTCACTTTACATCTGGAAAGTTACAAACTTACGAATTTACAACTAAATACTCAAAGTACAAAATACTTCCACGAAGTAATTCTTCACAATGGAATCCATTTTATATTTAAAGAGTACAGTACCATTTACTTTACATCTGGAAACTTACAAACTTACAAAAGGAATTAACCTTATAAATTGACAATAGAATCCATTTTACATTCGGAAAACCATAGTAACATTCACAAATGATTCGCAAAGTGCGTTAACATTCATGTTTGAAAACTGCACTAAATGGAGGTTGGGCAATATATTTTAGGATTAAATGAAATTTTTTAGGGTCAAATGTAGGTTGGGCAACATATTTGTTTTGTATTTTTCAGACAGGAACCTACAAAAGAACCATTCAGTCCACGAACACAGCTATAGGACCAAATCATCACCATCATCATCACCTGCATTACTACCCTTCTTAGTATTGTTGTTGTCGTCAGTGCCATCACTATTGTTGCCGCCTTCCTCTGTCTCAGCATCAAACATAAAATCATGCTTCCCTCCCTCGCTTTGTAACTGCTGCCCAAAGTCAGGAGCAAGTATAGCTATCATGGTATTTAAAGTTTCTTGGTTCGGCTGCACCAAACTCGATCAAACGAATGAAATGAGAATATGTTGTAATGGGCATTCTTTTGTAAAAAATATATGAAAATAGAAAGGAAGTAACCAAACCGTCCGCAGATCCAAGCAGGTCAAATTTCTGGAAAATGGAATCAGTTCAAGTTTCCAAAAAGGGAAACGAAAATAACTCGGTATTCAAAGCAATGAATGTTGTAGCATACAAAAAACAATTGCAAATAAAATGAGGGGCTTAATAGTATTTAAAAATATAGAATTGTAGAGATAATGAAAATGCGGAATTAATTTTAAGTATATATTTTGCTCAGACTGCCCATTAATTAAATATCGACATCATTTTATTGAGCGAGAACACTATTTTCTTTCCGTAGCCAACCACACGAACCAAGCCGAGAGTATGCTGTATCAACCAAACCAAAGGCATAAGGTAGTGAGGGAAAGAGAAAATTGTAATATATAGGGAAGCGAAAGGTTGCCTACAAAATAGGCCGTCCAATATTCGCTAACCATAAGCCTACAATTTACAACTCACAACTTATCCATCAAGGATTTAGTATGGAAGGGCATGTGATAGACGTCCAATATTCGCTAACCATAAGCTTAAAATTTACAGCTCACAACTTATCCATAAAGGATTTAGTAGGGCTTCGACTAAATAATGAAATGTGAAAGTAAAAATATAGTCAACCATATACAGTAAAAAGGTAGTTTGATTTGTTAAAAAATGATGCAATTGACGAAATTCCAAAAAAAATTAACAGAATCTTTAAATTATAACAAAGTGTACAAAACCAACTGTAACAAACAGTAAATTCGTACTGTAAGGAAAGCTCAAGTACAACAAAAGGAAATTAAACAATTCAAATTACAACAAATTGCAATATAACATAAGAAAATTAAACAATTCAAATACAAATCACATGTTTTGTAGGGAATACATATTATCGGTTTACTGCATACAATTCTCCATATTTATTATTCATATCTTTAAAGTTACAAATTCTATATAGTTTTTTATTTGTTGTCTCCAGCTTCTTCATTAGCATCTTTGGAGCTACACATATAATAAAAAAACATTAGTAGTTTTATAGATGAATAGCAAAATGCTTAATTAAAAGAAAGTTCAATAGTAAATATCACCTTCGACAGTGTCTTTTTGCAGGAGGAACTTCAAATGACTTTGTGGGTGATTGTGTAAAGCTACATTTAAAAATCAAACGATAAATATAACAAATAAGAGTGCCTGTTTACACCAAGTGCCCCCTCGTAATTACCGAATTGTATTTAGGAGGCAACGACGTTAACGGGAATGGTAAAATGACGAAAATGACAGGGGGTAAAGTGGAAAAGCGGGATATGACAGGGAGGTTTTCCATAATTTAACCAAGAAAATATGAAAGATTATTATATGTGCTAAAAAAATGAAGCTTCATAAAATCTACAGCTGGCTAGAAAGCCACTTTGCTGCTAATGATGATTCAGATGATGAAATTTCACACAACTAAGAAGAAGGAGAAAATAATATGATCTTATAGCAAAAGAAGCGAAACATTAGTTTTAAATTTAAGGTTAAGAAATTCAATTCTAATTGTTACGTAGAAAAGATTTTTAGGTCAATCTCTTCATGAGTGCTCCAAAGAGTAAAAAAAAAAGAGGGAAATATGCATGAAATCTCTCACTTCAATTCGACAATTTTTTTCTTATTTAATCATAATTATCTTAATTTTTACTCTGATCTCTGCTATTTTTTCGCACTTGTTTTTTTGCTAATTTTTTCATATTTAATTTAACTTATATAACTAAAATCTCATCAAATTCTTATTAGTGGGGTATTCTCATTATTTGTTTTTTTTTTTCTGGTAAATTATTCTCATTAAAACTAATCTAAATTCTAAGATTATTATATTAAAAATGCAATTGTTATTTGTCCTATGCAAGAAATAGTTTTTAAGAAATATAAAATGTTTCTCTAGATTAATTTGCTATTTTTTTTTTTTAAAGAATACTACTAATCATTACATATACGAAACCGAAACAACTACATGTAAATATAAAACAACAACAACATTAAACAAAATAAATAATAAAAACAAAATTTGCAGCTTTTTTTTTGCCATCTAAGCAATTGGTGTCGTTCTTCTTTTTTTTTCTGCAGGTTTTTTTTTTTTTGTCGTCTAAGCATTAAAAACTAAGAAGTAATTACATTAAACCCCAAATACACTAATTAGGCAAAGTGGAAATGAAAATACAAAAAAATTATTTTGTTTGAGTACCAATATTAAATTCTTTCATACCCACAGTTGTTTCGACCGAAGAGCATCAAATCACCATTTAGATATACATATACATATAAGCATCTAAAACACTAATAGTATTGATGAGTATATACTATTGCTAACATATTAGGCTCGATCTGATAAATACATAGGACAGAACTTATAAAGTAACAGAAAATAGTTCAGCAAGCGAGCAGATTTCAATACAAAATAGGTATATGTAAACGGCAAAAATTTAACCAGACATTATTAACAGAGGCTGTAGCAATTACTAACAGCCAATTCAAGCCACAATGCCTTCTAGATCCGACATTCAGAATGCAACGTATTTCATGATTGAAACTTCCTCGCAAGCAGTCTCGAAAAACCCAAGAAATAAAAAACATAAAAAACCAATCAATTCTAAGCGAACTGAACAATAATCGAGAGCGAACCGAAGAGAAAAATAGCACGGACAAATCACAGAAGGAAGAAGGTAAAGATCAGAGCAAACAGTTAAAGGAAGAACTAAACAACGTTCCACGCATTGCTAACCAAAAAGATGCTACACATTAAAACATTGTTCAAGCCTGCAAATCTTGACATCATCGCCTCCGTAAACCCAACATACAAACAAAACAACAAACAAAGCTAACAAAAAATATAAGAATAGAATATAAACCACAGGAAAACACAGGAAAGAAGACCAAAAGAACCAAAATCCAAGACAACAAAAGCCACTGCAGGGAACCCACAGAAGGAAACAGCAGTTGCGACCACACCAACGGACCCACCAGTATCCGGCAAACATTCTCAAGTAAAGCAACTTGTAAGCATCATCTCCATAATTGAGAAGTTTGGTGAGACATAACTTTGTGGATCAATTCCATATATTATTCTGATTAATATTGCAATTAATAAAAGCTTAAAGTGTGACACTAACTGCTACTACTCCTACCATGATCTTAGGTTAGTTATTTGTGGAAGTGTAATTGTTCTAAAAGGTCAAATGACCAAAGTTTAATCACAACATCAATTCCGAAAACCCTAAAAGTATATAAGACAAAAAAACAAAATCAAAAGAATAATAAGAAAACTCTGGAGAAAAATTAGAGTTGGAGACTCAGAAACAGCAGAATCTGTAACATGGAGCAAAATAACCAGCAACAAATAGCTAAAAGTGCAGATCCTTGGACCACAATAAATCAGAAGAGAGTAAACCACAACAGTCACAATATAAAAGAGCAAAAAAAAATCTTTAACAAAGGATCAGACAAAGACAAATGAATAAGGGAAAAGGTAAAGAATGCAACAAAAAAGCTAACAGAGAGAGCATCATGACCAATCCAAATTTATTAACAGATCCGAGGACTACAACAGTGAGACTAAACCAGGGGAAAAAAAATTTATATTAAAGCAGCAGTATTTTGCTCAGTAGAGTTAGGATTGCATAAGATTTTTTCTAAATTAAATCGGTACCATTTTTATATGAGAAAAAGCAAATAGCAAAATAAGCGCGCATTAGTACAAAAACTTGAGTGCTGTTCTCTTGAGTGTAAGCAAGCAACAACACGTTCAAATTTAGTGCATATGGAAAAAAGCAGAACAGTCATAAGGTTATTAGCATTAGGAACACTTGATGCTTGCCGTTGAGTGCTGTTCTCTTCAGTGTAAGCAAGCAACAACACGTTCAAATTTAGTGCATATGGAAAAAGGCAGAACAGTCATAAGGTTATTAGCATTAGGAACACTTGATGCTTGCCGCGCCCCCGCGCGGCGCCACCAATAGCTTTAGAACCTACGATTAGCACGCAAATGCAAGAGGCAACCATCAAAAATTTCTAATATGTTAGGTTTAAATACATTGGAAGTCACTTTGTGAATTAAATTCAAAGCCACAACTTAGAAGTTAGATGTAAAGTATCCAAAAGCTTTGGAATCCAACATTAGTAGGTAAATGCAATAGGCAACCATCAAAAAATTCGAATTTGTGAGGTTTAAGTACATTGGAAGTCACTTTGTGAAGTCTAAATACAAGCAAAACCAAATATTTAAAACAAAATTGGAACCTCATATATTAACCTACAATCATTGAAAGCGACAAATTAGATTTAAAGTCACAACATAGGAAACTCAAGCTAATTAAAATCGTAAAGCTCACAAAGAGCATGCAAGTAAAGGCAAGAGGTAACCATTTGGGGAAAGAATTTCACTTCGTGAAGCCCAAATACATGCACAGTAATAGTTTTAGAACCCAAGATTAGTACGTAAATGCAACAGGCAACCATCAAAACTGCTAATTTGTAAGATTTAAATACATTGAAAGCCATTTTGTGAGGTGTAAATACAGTCATCCTCCAAAAAAAATTTCACTTTGTGAACCGAAATTTGGGTACATTGGACCTAATTTTTTTAGAAAGCTTTACTTTACTCGAGGCTGCATGTTGGAGGAAAGTTGTTTGCTTGTGTTCAATGCATTTGTACATGCCCAATACACAAATTACATTCACAAAGTGTTAATACATGCAAAGTTAAACATTAACCCATTCGTTTGATGTAAACTGTCCAAAAACTTTGGAATCCAAGATTAGAAGGTAAATGCAAGAGGCAACCATTAGAAATTTTTAATTTGTAAGGTTTAAGTACATTGGAAGTCACTTTGTGAAGTCCAAATACATGCAAAACCAAATATTTAAAACGGAAATACAAACCCCATATATTAACCTATAGTTTTCTTGGTGAAATGTAAAGTGTCGATAAGTTTTAGAACCCAACATTAATAGGTCAAAGCAAGGAGCAATCATCAAAAATTTCCAATTTGTAGAGTTTAAATACATGAGGAATCACTTTATGAAATCAAAATACATGCAAAACCAAATATTTAAAAGCAAGTAGAGACTTCATATATTAACCCATAGTCATCCTCCAAATTTTTTTTCACTTTGTGAGCTCAAATTTTCGTACATTGGACCTAAAGTTTTTAGAAAGCTTTATTTTACTTGGCCCTGCATGTTGGAGGAAAATTGTTTCTTGTGTTCAATGCATTTGCACATGCCCAATCCACAAAATACATTCACAAAGTGTTAATACATGTAAAGTTAAACATTAACCTATTCGTTAGATATAAAGTGTCCAAAAGCTTTGGAATGCAAGATCAATAGGAAATGCAAGAGGCAACCATCAGAAATTTCTAATTTGAAAGGTTTAAGTACATTGGAAGTCACTTTGTGAAGTCTAAATACATGCAAAACCAAATGTTTAAAACAAAAATACAAACCTCATAAATTAACCTATAGTCATTGGAAGGCACAAATTAGATTCAAAGCCACAACTTAGAAATTAGATGTAAAGTGGCAACCATCAAAAATTTTTAATTTATAAGGTTTAAGCACATTGGAAGTCACTTCGTGAAGTCTAAACATATGCAAAACCAAACGTTTAAAACAAATACGAACCTCATATATTAACCTACAGTCATTAAAAACCACAAATTGGATTTAAGGTCACAACATAGGAAACTCAAGCTAACTAAAACCATAAAGTTCACAAAGAGCATGCAAGCAAAGGCAACAGGTAACCCATCTTTGAGGAAAAAAATTTCATTTCGCAAAGTCCAAATACATGCACAACAATAGCTTTAGAACCTAAGATTAGTAGGTAAACGCAAGAGGCAACCATCAAACATTTCTATTTTGTAAGGTTTGAATATATTGGAAGTCACTTTGTGAATTAGATTCAAAGCCACAACTTAGAAGTTAGATGTAAAGTATCCAAAAGCTTTGGAACCCAACATTAGTAGGTAAATGCAAAGAGGCAACCATCAAAAAAATCCTAATTTGTAAAGTTTAAGTACAGTGGAAGTCAGTTTGTGAATACATGCAAAACCAAATATTTAAAACAAAATACGAACTTCATATATTAACCTACAGTCATTGGAAGCCACAAATTAGATTTAAAGTCACAACTTAGGAAAGTCAACCTAATTAAAACCATAAAGGTTACAAAGAGCATGCAAGCAAAGGCAAGAGGTAACCATCCTTGGGGGGAAAAATTTAACTTTGTGAAGTTCAAATACATGCACACCAACAGCTTTAGAACCCAAGATTAGTACATAAACGCAAGAGGCAACCATCAAAAATTTCTAATTTGTAAGATTTAAATACATTGGAAGTCACTTTGTGAAGTCTAAATACATAGGAAACTAAATATTTAAAATGCTATACAAACCTAATAGAGTTCACAAAGAGCATGGAAGTAAAGGCAAGAGGTAACCATACTTGAGGAAAAAAATTTCACTTCATGAAGTCCAAATACATGCACACCAATAACTTTAGAACACAAGATTAGTTCGTAAACGCAACAGGCAACCATCAAAAGTTTCTAATTTGTAAGGTATAAATACATTGGAAGTCACTTTGTGAATTAAATTCAAAGTTACAACTTAGAAGTTAGATGTAAAGTGTCCAAAAGTTTTGGAACCCAAGATTAGTAGGTAAATGCAAGAGACAACCATCAAAAAATTATAATTTCTAAGGTTTAAGTACATTGGAAGTCACTTTGTATAGTTTTATACATATAGTTCTTGAAGGAGGCTCATATAAGAACTAAGCACATGCTAAATTATATATTTTCTACAAGCGTGCAATAAAGAATGCCAATTGGATTGATTATCAAACATTTGGTTGCTCAAGGCCATCCAAAATTACCGATAATTTCCTTCACCATCATCTTTGTCCAAAGATTAATTGGTTGCTTAAGGCTATCCAAAAATATTGGTATATGTATGTATCATCATTGCCTAACCCAAGATTAGTACGGGAACGCAAGTGGCAACCATCGAAAATTTCTCATTTGTAAGTTTTAAATACGTCGGAAGTCACTTTGTGAAGTCTAAATAGATGCAAAACTAAATATTTAAAATGCTATACGGACCTCATAAAGTTCACAAAGAGCAAGCAAGTAAAGGCAAGAGGTAACCATCCTTGAGGAAAAAAATTTCACTTCGTGAAGTTCAAATACATGCGCACCAATAGTTTTAGAATCCAAGATTAGTACATAAACGCAAGAGACAACCATTGAAAATTTCTAATTTGTAAGGTTTTCATACATTGGAAGTCACTTTATGAATTAGATTCAAAGGCACAACTTAGAAGTTAGATGTCAAGTGTCCAAAAGCTTTGGAACCCAAGATTAGTAGGTAAATGCAAGAGACAACCATGAAAATTTTTTAATTTGTAAGGTTTAAGTACATTAGAAGTCACTTTGAGAAGTCTAAATACATGCAAGACCAAATATTTATAAGGAGATACAAACCTCATATATTAACCTATAGTCATTGAAAGCCATAAATTAGATTTAAAGTCACAACTTCGGAAACTAAAGCTAATTAAAATCATAAAGTTCACAAAGAGCATGCAAGTAAAGGCAAGAGGTAACCATCCTTGAGGGAAAAAAATTTTACTTCGTGAAGTCCACATACATGCACACCAATAGCTTTACAACCCAAGATTAACTCTTGCCTTTACATGCATGCTCTCTGTGAACTTTATACCTTTAATTAAGTCGAGTTTTCTAAGTTGTGGCTTTGGAGCTAATTTAACATCACAACTTAGGAAACTTAAGCTAACTAAAACCATAAAGTTCACAAAGAGCATGCAAGTAAAGGCAAGAGGTAACCATCTTTGAGGAAAAAATTCCACTTCTTGAAGTCCAAATAGATGCACACCAATAGCTTTAATGTTAAGAATTTTTGTATTGGCGTATTTTGAGTCTTGAAGATTGAAATTAAAGACTTGAAGATCACATACATCAATCTCAAGAAGAATGAATTCAAAATCATCAGGTATGTTAAATTAAATATTTTTGATGATTTGAATACATTCTTATAGTTTAGAAACACTTGGAATAATTTTCATTGCATAAAAATAAAAAATTGGACATTTTATATGTTCAGGATCCGGATCAGGAAGATCCAGTCCGGACCCCGAACATGGTTTGGTTCATGCGAAAAACCAGTCCGGATCAACCCCTATCCAGTCCGGACCCCGAACATGATTTTTGGTAAAACGCATGAAACAGTCCGGATCAGACCCATCCAGTCCGGACACCGAACCTTATTTCTGAAAATTTTCTTGTCAATGACGGCAGTCCGGATCAGATGAAATCCAGTACGGACCGCCGTGCGGAAAAAATTCAGTTAATGTTATTTTTGATTCTTATCTTCTTCCAAAATATTTCTAACCTATAAATACACCATAAGATCATCATTTAGGGTATTCCGAAAAATCGTAAAATTTCTAATATTTGTAAACGGAATCAAAAGGTAACCCACGTATAGAAAAGAAAAGGTAAACACCGTTTTATTTTAGATTTTCTTTCTCTATATTTATCGGTTTGATTCTAGATTTTTTTGTAGAGTACCCGGGCTTCGTGTAGTGCACCGACTTCGCAAGATAGCGTGGTGCGGTGAAATCACCCGCATCATATTCAGAATCTGATTACGCTTGAATTCGGGTCGTTTCGGATCGACGCGCGAGCCTCCGGATAGAAAAGTGAGTTGATTGCCCACATGATTTCATCCAATTCTGCTGCAATCATCAATAATGATGACATGCAGATTTTAGATGTTGTTAAACTGCACCAACGGTCTTAAAACACTCCAAGAAGTGTCCATTTCAAATCCAAGAACTGCAAACTCTGCTGACAACTTTTGTATAGGACAAAAAATGTAACACTTCTATTAAGACTACCTTATAAATCAAAGGAAACCATCTAAGATAATTAGTTTTTTATCCATGTACCAACACTGTCCAACCAGGAATTTACCAAGTAAAGCCATCAAATATAGCTACCCTTTGATGCACCAACAGTGCCAACTCAGAAATTAACTGTCTAACGCTATCCAACAATACTACATTTTTTATGTATCATCATCGCCTCCCACAAAAACCAAAGCAAATGAAAGCAGGTTTAGATTGTTTAGCAGAAGAAGTCTCACAATTGTAGGAGAGTAGAAGAGTCAGAAGTCAAAAAGCTATGTAAATCAATTAGAAAGAGAACATGAAGATCCGAGGAGAACATAAGTTAACAGAAAATACCAGATTTTTAAATTAGCTAACATTAAACTCAAGGTCACAAATTTCTTAAATGCGCAAGGCATGAAGAAGGCATGAAAAACAGCACTTAAACACCAAGTTTCTATATAGAAAACTTAAGTTACCAGGAAATGAGAGATCTCTTACATTACTTCACATTAACCTCAGGTCCACAGATTTCTTCAATTACGCAATATTAAACTGAAATTCCAAACATTAGAGAACATGAAGGGCGGTCAAAAGTGTTGAATAGAGAGTAAGAAGCATTTCTCTTGTTTATGCATCATATCTGCAAGTACGAATGGGTGGTTAAAGCCATCAGAAATTATTGGTGTCTTTATTCTTTATAACGATGGTAGGTCATGTAAGATTATTGCTCACCAAACTCGATCAAACCAAAGAAATGAGAATATGTTGTACTGGGCATTCGTTTGTAAAAAGTATATGAAAATAGAAAGGGAGTAAGCAAACCGTCCGCAGATGAAAGCAGCTCAAATGTTTGGAAAATAGAACCAGTTCAAGTTTCCAAAGTCTGTAATAATGAGCAAACAGTAGCAAAGTTAATTGTTAGGATAGAGTACAAAAAGGGAAACGAACATAACTCGGTATTCAAAGCACTGAATGTTGTAGCATACAAAAAACAATTGCAAATAAAATGAGGGACTTAATAGTATTTAAAAATATAGAATTGTAGAGAGAATGAAAATGCGGAATTAATTTTAAGTATATATTTTGCTCAGACTGCCCATTAATTAAATATCGACATCATTTTATTAAGCGAGAACACTATTTTCTTTCCGTACCCAACCGCACGAACCAAGCCGAGAGCATACTGTATCAACCAAACCAAAAGCATAAGGTAGTGAGGGAAAGAGCAAATTGTAATATACAGGGAAACGAAAGGTTGCCTACAAAATAGGCCGTCCAATATTCGCCAACCATAAGCCTACAATTTACAACTCACAACTTATCCATCAAGGATTTAGTATCCAAGGGCATGTGATAGACGTCCAATATTCGCTAACCGTAAGCTTAAAATTTAAAGCTCACAACTTATCCATAAAGGATTTAGTATCGAAGGGCATGTCATCATAGCATTTTTACGAAAATTTCGTATGCAATTTAGTAATTTCATCAAAATACTACACGAAAAATATTATTTCAATAGAACCGAACAACCTCAAGTGAGTTTGGAAGTAAAGGTGGGTCAAACAACATGTTAGAGCACCACAGTATTTAGCAGAATCTTAAAAAGAGACAAAAGGAGAATTCATCATAGCAAACACATAAACGTACCCCAAAAAAGCTAAAATACAATAGTAGAAAAGTAACAGGTTGTGACTAAATTGGACTCCCTGCTGCTTGGATCCGAGAAGAACATAAGTTACCAGAAAATACCAGATTTTGAAATTAGTTAAGATTAAACTCAAGGTCAGAAATTTCTTAAATGCGTAAGGAATGGAAAAGGCATAGGAAAACAACACCTGGACACCAAGTTTCTATATAGGAAACTTAAGTTACCAAGAAATGAGAGATCTCTTACATTACCTCACATTAACCTCAGGTCCACAGATTTCTACAAAGCAATTTCCTGGGTTGGGAAGCATCAACGAAGAAAGTATAGGAAGCATCAAAAAATGTACAGTAAAATAGGGATGCAGGAAAGGGAAAAGGAAGGTACACTCCCTCGTGATTGCATGGTCCTCTAGATTTTCAAATTATACCTTGTAAAATATCCTTCACCAGATTGGGCTGATTACAAACCTGGAAGAAAATAAAAGCATAATGGTAGAAAATATTGACTAAAGTTTTCTCTTTTTTTAGAATAATCATGGAAAATGCATGTGCATCCTTCTAACCTCAGCGCAAATCCTGGGATGTTGGACGCAAACCTCTGGAGTAAAAGCAAAGAAATCAAGTAAGCTAACAATGAGAGATTTCCAAGGCGGTACAAAAGAACGGAATCAACATTTGTTTGCATGCATGTAAAATCAAAACTGCGGATCAAAATTTGCATACCAAATCGGAGGTGTGAAAAGAAACAAACAAAGGCAACAAACAAAAGAACATAAGTAGGAACAAACAAAGGGTGGGTGTTCCTCCTGATCTTCAAATTATACCTTCTAAAATATGCTTCTCCAGATTGGTTTAATTAGAAACCTGAAAGTGAATAAAACGACAACATTAGGAATCATATAGGAAAGGAAAAAAAAATTCAGAATACTCATGGAGAAAACGCATGTATAGATATGTAAGGCAAGTACAAACCTTTGGATGTGGAACAGGAACCTTGGGAATAAGAGAGAAGAAATCAAGTTTGTTAAGAGAGAGATTTCAAAGGTAGCAAAAAGAAAAGGAATAAACATTTGTCTGCATGTATGTAAAACAATATGTGAATTAAAAATTTCATACCAAATCAGAGCTGTGAAAAGAAACAAATGAAGGCAGGAAATGGAAAAAGCTAAATATGAACCATTTTGAAAGCACGACAAGTATTAAAAATACATTTAAAATGTGAGGCTCAGATAATATGGCAAGTCAATCGAAAGAAAGAGTAGAGAATGGAAGTAGTTTTTTTTTTTTTTTTTCATGCAGGATCATTGTATAAACAGCAGCTAGTTACCGAAGGCCGCCGAGAAATACTCATATTTTTACATAATGGCAACACAAATATACTTAGGTTGAAGCGAGGGAAGGGGAAAGGAACAACACCTTTACATACTTTGTTGATATAAGCAGTAAGCATTGGGAATGGGTTGAAGAATCAACATTTGGTTGTTCATAGCCATCCAACACTACCAGTTTTTTTGCATGCACACCATCACTACCCAAGTAGCAATCCAACACCCAAAGCCGGCGAAGAATTGTTGTTATTCTTTATGTATCATCATAGCCCAGGAAAAAAAATTGAACACCGAAAATAGAATTTAAATTAATTTAAAAAAGAACGTAAAAATTCTAAAAGAGTTCAAACCAATCAAGAGTAGCAGATTTGGGGAGCGAAGAAATCAAGTTAGCTAACAATGAGAGATTTCCAAGGCAGTACAAAAGAAGGGAATCAACATTTGTTTGCATGTATGTAGAAATAAAAATGTGAATCAAAATTTCCATACCAAACCAGAGGCGTGAAAAGAAACAAAGAAAGGCAACAAACAAAAGAAGATAAGTATCAACCATTGCAAAAGTACCGCAAGTATTAAAGGGTCTGTAGCAAAGTGCATATGTGAGAAGGAGCAAGCATTCAAGGTTCTCTAGTAAAATAGGGATGCCGAAAAGGTATGGGAATCCTACACTTCCTCATAACCACATGTGTCTCTTCACGGCATTGCTTTTTCATTTATTTAAATGAATAAGGGGAACAAAGCAACTTCACCAATTGGTTTAATTAGAGACCTAAAAGATAATAAAACAACAACATTAGGAAACATGGAGCAAAGGGAAATTTTTTTTCAAAATACTCATGAAGAACACGTGTAGGTATCTAAGGCGAGTACGAACCTTTGGATGCAGAGTAGGAACCTTGGGGATAAGAGGGAAGAAATCAAGTTAGTTAAGAGTGAGGGAATTCGAAGGTAGCAAAAAGGAAAGGAACAAACATTTGTCTGCATGTATGTGAAAACAATGTGCCAAATAAAATTTCATTCACTACCCAACATTAGGAAACGATATAAGTAGTGAGTATTGGCAATGGGTTTGGCAAAAATAAGTTCAGCTACCGTGCATGAACTGGAACTGGCACAAATCTAAGTAACAAAGTAAGTGGAACAACTTTATTCTGGGTTGCTAGAGTATAATACTGAATTGTTCTTCAGTTAATCCACCGCAATTAAGAGAAAATATATTTTGCAAGTCTCTGAACTCTTTTTTTCTCTGGGATTCAGTCGAACCTCCACTGTGGATATCTTTGGACAATGAAGTACTCAACACGGCGTCACTCTCGGAGCCATTCAATGAAAAAACATCTGCAAAGCTTTCACAGCGTTTAACATAGTTTCGATGAAACAGAAAGTTGCTATAAACCCCAAAAGGCTATTCTAAGCTTCCAAAGACAAGGTACTAAAAGCAAGATTCACCACATACCATCCTGTGCACTGTGGAAATCATCCTCGCAGTCTGATTCAGTAATCGCAAGCGAATCGAACCATGCTTCCTCGATTCTCCCTGATAGGCCTGTAAAGGTTTCCAAATTTAGATCATGTCAAACTTTGCAAATAATAGTACTGCTACAGACATTCTCGAAGGTCCCCTCAAATGTCGTTGATCTGCCGGAATGCATGCAGGGCAGTGTGCAGTACATTAAAAGAAACACCCAAACCATAACTTCTTCGCAAATTGACAGAGAAATCATAAATAATGCAGGCACAAAAATTTAAAAAATTAAAAAAAAAAAAAAAACAGCAAAATTTATGATGAATGATGCAAAATTTGCATGATTGGGGAAGTACAACCCCAATTTATATTTCATGTTAATGTGCGGCGAGACTTCATATGAATCTGTGATTCCAATTGATTAGAATCCAGAATGGCTTGTCCTGTACACAGCGATAACTGTACATTTTCTTCTCTAAATCAAGCGAGGTCCCATGAAGCATGATGCTGCTTCAAGCTAGATCTAAAAATCTAACGAAAATAAGAGAACAAGTATAAAATTTATAGTGTGATCCGATGCCCAAATGTGTTTTCCCCACTGTAGAACATATATAGGAAACCATCTTCATCTTTCCTGTCTTCATATAATTTTGACATCAGAGTTCCTGCGACAAATTAAAGATAGGTTGATTTTAGCAATAAACATAATAATAATGGAAGATAATCTTATAAAAATTAATTTATACGCGATCACCCAATAAAGAATAGCAAATTAGGCAATGTTTCTTTTTAACTTTTTAACTTCCTTCTTCCTTTTTGATGTATATGGTTACATACCAGTGGGCGGAAGAACATTGTCGACGAACATGAACACGGCTTTTTCTGGACTCAGATTGATTCTCTTGCGAATCACATGCACAAAATGCCCGAGCGTCATATCAGATGGGACCAAATACCTGCACCACAGAATTTTCAAGTTTTAAGTAAGGATCTATCAAAACATGAAAATCCCAAAAAGACCACACAAAACCGACCAATGCAGGCCTTATTTTTATAAGCTGCACTAAGTATCTAGATGGGCTGTTATGCTTGATTGAAGCTTCCACAGTAGTGTGGCTTCCATAGGGAAGTTCGAAAAGTTCCTGTTGTAATTAGAAGCAGAAGCTTCATATAAGAGCTTTGCTTCAGAGGCCAAGAAGGTGTATTATACTTTTTCAACTTCTAAATTCAACTCATTCGCTTACAAACGAGATGAAACAAAAATCTACTCACTTCTTCTTGTCAATGTCCGGCACATCGCTCTTCTCCGCCTTCTCCACTATCACCTTAAAAAACATTAAATTCTTTTCAGCACAAAAGGTGTGAAATAGAAATTTGTAAAATCTAAATTTTACATATCTCAAATGGTTAGCTTTTCCTATTCATAAGAAAAGTAGTTCGTGCAGTATCTTCACCTTAGCAGAAATATGTTCAACAATACATTACACATCATAACAATAACCAAAAGCATGAGATGACATAAAAGAAAATGTTAGAGACCCATATTATTTGCATGTAACTTCAATGTAAATTCTTCAATAAACTTCAGTCGGCTAAAGATACTCTCTCAAATTTGAAATCAGTGTGATTCCACAAACTAACCGGTCAAAAAAAAACCAACACGTGATGAATCGAAGCAAGAAGAAAACGAAGAAGAAGAGAGGGAATCGATCGATGCGACCTCGGAACGAAGGATTGCTACGGGAGCAATGATCGGCGCCTCCTCCCTGGGCCTCGGCCTCGTCGATCGTCTCCATCGAGCTCCGCCCCTCCGCCCCCGCCCCCGCCCCCGCCGTCGACGCCGACGCCGACGACGACACCCTCTTCCTGATCCCCCTCCGCCGCCTCCGCGGCACGACGCCGGGGGGCTTTCGCCCCACTCCGACGCACGCGTCGGTCCTCGACACGCACCCCCCCCCCCCCCCCCCGGGGATGGAGATGAGAGGCGACCGTGGAGGCGGAGGAAGGGTGGAAGGGCTCGGATCGACTTCGGAGGTGGTGATCGATGCTTCGAGAGAGATAGATAGAGAGAGGGGGAACCCATGTGCGGGCACATGGATTGGAAAAGAGAGGAAAGGGTTTGGGAGAGAGAGAGAGAGAGAGAGAGAGAGAGAGAGGGAACCCATGTGCGGGCACATGGATGGAAAAGAGAGAGTGGGAGCTCTGCACACACATGTGCACATCAATAGAATAAATAGAAGAAGGGACCCACCCATGTGCAATGTCTAATGCAATGTGCAATGTGCAATGCAAATAAAGGAAAGGAAGCAATGCAATAAACGAAGCAAGGGGAGGATGCCACGTCGGTTCGGGACGCCTGAGAAGCCGCCACGGAGGCTCGGCAAAACTCAGGATTTATAATCTTCTATTGATAATCCTAGAAAGTCATAGGGTGTCTGGGCAAATGGATAATAACTTTAACTTCAATTTGAGTTAAAGAAATAAAAGAGAAATGTCTAAGAGTCCAGGAGACTCTCTAGTTATCCTTATGGCAAGACCTAGGATAAGAGAAATAATTGTTGCAAAAAGGCAAAGATTTAAAAGCAAACTAAAAGTGGCTAAAAGTATAAAGAAAATGTAAATGGCGCCTTCGAATTTGAGACTCGTCAAGTGGAGCAGGACTCCCTGGGCAGTGACCCGTCGGACGAGGTACTTTCGAAGGGCTAAAAGTGAAAGCAAGGAGCTAAATGCTCAAAGAAAAGAGAAAGTAAATTGCCAGTGGCAAAATGGGAGCTATAAGCTCGAATAAGAAAGGAAAGCAAGTGTTCAAAAGCAAAGAGGCTAAGAACTAAAATAAAAGAGAAAGAAAAAGAAAAGAAAAGAAAGAAAAATTAAAGATAAAACGGGCGTACCTCCGGGGGCGAACGTACAACGGTCAGGAGTTGGACAGGGTCCCTCTCCCGGGCAGCGACCCGTATGACTGGTAGATAGAGTACTCTTGTCAGAGTTGGGCAGTGACCCTATCGGGCAGTGTCCCGTATGACAAGTCCCCCGGCAGGACGGGGTAACACTTGCGAGTGTTATCGGCAACCTTAGAAATCTTATCTTATGGTAGCAAGACTACCGGGCTCGGGCCCGTTGGATAAGAATTTCCGAGGGTTAACTTGAACTAAAGCACCAGAATCTAAAGAATAAAGAAAAATAGAGTGGCCAAGGTGGCCGGGTTAGTTGGACCCAGTATACAGTGGCATAGTGGCCGAGTTGGTGCTTAGCAGCCTAGTGTGGCTAGACAGAGTAGTGCTGGGTAGATGGTTATACACAGATAGTGTAGTGATATGTTATATTGCATAGCTGCATTTGATATTGAGGATTTTAGTTTCCTAGCACACTATTATTATTGCTTCCATTGGACCAAGTGGTGTAGGACACTTTCTCTCGGTGGTTGAACCCACTGGGAACTCGCTCGTAAGTTCTCACACCCCTTGGGTGACCCCCCACAGGTTCGGGAATGGATGCAGCGGTCGAGACAGATCAGATGCAGTCGACAGCGAGGCATACGACAGGGGCAAGGGCCCAGCAGTATAGTGACCTAGAGGGTCTAGCAGAGGTATCCCTTTCTATGTATTTCTTGAGTGAACCTTGTATGGTGAGGAATTATGTAAAGGAAATGTAATAATTTTATTTGCAAGTTCAGAATGTAAAGTGTAATAAGTTTAATTTATGGTTCACTCTTGTATGCTTTCATTTCCGCTTAAACTGTTTGTTTATTGAATGAAAGTTTAAATTTATAGTGATTTTTAGTACTCTGATATTGAGCTTCCGCATACACTTGTTGTGTTATTATGGATGTTACCGTTCCTTTCGGGTAGAAAAAGGTTTTACCCGATTGGCGGGTCTGTTGGCGTGCCCGAACCGTACAAATTGGCGGACTCGGGGCGTGACATGTTGGGCAGAATGTTATAACATGTTATGAAGTTTAGAAAACGGTACTCCAGTCGTAGATGCTTGGATCTGACACTCTTGCCGTCAACTGATTTAGTTCCTTCCAAACAGATCCTGTCGATCACAGTTTGCCACAATGCAGTTGTCAAACTTTTTCCTTTCAAAAAGTTAAGCCCTGATGTGCTAGATTCCATTCCGAGGACTTCACCAATTAACTGCGGTGTGATCTTAATCTTCATTCCTTGGATGTTTGTATAGAAATGCATAGACCCATTTTCATCCTCTTGAAGATGTCTCGCATTCGTGTAGAAGGTTCTCACACGATACAAACAAAATCCTAGAAGTTCAGGGAATCGGCAGACTTGAAGAAGAGAAGCTTGTTCAATTAAGGTTCCAAATTCTGGTGAATGATTGCGAAGGGCTTCAATGTTGACATGACGTTCTCCGATGCATTCACGTCGTTCAAAAGCTCGAAGACGGTCAGTATTAACGACTACCTCTTCAACACGTGGCGGAGAGTCAGGAGCTATTGGTGTGTCAACATTAGTGTCTCGTCTTAATCCATAACGTCGAGCAAGTCGTTTCCGTTTCACAGAGATAGTTGGAGCAGACATAGGAGCTTTCCCAGTGTCCATGGGTGCTTTTCCTTTTTGTTTAGATTCAGTAGGCAATACCTCATCATCATCATCATCTGTCAACATATCCCAGTGTACTTCATCAGGGTTTTCTTCAAGTTCTGTGTCACTTATAACTTTCACTTCACCTTTTCGTTGGAGTTTCTTGGCTCGTTTCAGTTTGTTGGTTGCTCGAGTATGTACCATCGTAACCAGTAGCAGGATTAACCAAGAGAGTGCCATCAGTGCTTTGAGTTTAAGAGGTGTCCTGTGAAGACCAACTCAAGAACACATGAAAAATCGTCAATTTTGAAAAATTTGAAACATTGTACCTAGACAATCATAATCATGTAGAGAAGCCAAGAATCAAATTAGTTTTCCAAAAAGAATTTTAAAAATAGATCAATTTCATGATTTTCAAAAATTCCTCTTTTATGCCCTAAACCAGAATTTTTAGAAATCGAAGCCTAAAAACTCGTTTATCTTGAGAAAACCCAGCATAAAAGCAAAACTAATTGACCCAGAGTTCTTATTTCAAAAGAAATTTGATCAAAAACCATTCACAAACGAAAAAGTTCCAAGATTTCAACTCACGTTTGATGAAAAACCATAAAAACTGTGAAAAACCGAGTTTTGATCAATAAAACTTACTTGAATCCGAAGAACTTTGAGTTTGGAAGCTCCAAAATGCAAGAAATCTAGAGAGAGAAGCTCTAGAGATTTTAGAACAAAAGATTAGGGTAAAAGAAATCAAATCCTCTTTGTTCTTATAAAAACCCTAGCCGTGATCCGGATCGGATCGAGAATGTGATCCGGATCGGCTACCCGCAGGAAGAATCCTGCGTTCGGGATCCGGATCACTTACCCCGATCCGGATCGGCTTCAACTTTTTCTCCAGAAAAATTCAGAAAAATTCTATAAAATCCAGAAAAAGTATGTAAGCACTTTACCATGTCAACTTTAAACAAAAGACATCGTTTCATACAACAAGAAATAGATTATGCAAAATCTATCAACAATACCCAAAAATGAAACGAAAATTTACGAAAGTTAAAACACTTAAAGTTGAACAACTTCAATTACATCTATCCTGATCTTATGTGTAATGCCTTTATCAAATCATCAATTTTGGTAAAGAAAATGAAATACCAAGATCAATAGATGTTTGAAATCCCAGATAAGTTAGATAATATATCTAGACAATCTGTTGAAGGAGTGGCTCTTTGAGCATCTTTTACTAAAAATCCCACCTTATACCAACCATGAAATACGACTGAGTCAAGTATTTCAATATGAATTTCATCAAAAATTTGCTTTTCATTCATGGAGTATTTTTTTTTTCTCATTTTCTCCATGTGGTGGTAGTTTTCACACTCCTCATGGGATGTAACTCTTTCCACATCTTTTGAGCATTTTACATTTCATTGACTCCCCCTCAATTGGCTATCAATTATTTAATATATAAGGTATTCAACCAAACCATTGATCTCGAATTCATACTCGACTAAGCAATCAAATATGATAATGACTATACCAAGAGATCATTGAGAGAGAAATTGACTTTGATCACTTAAAAGATGGTTTAATTAACGCAAATGATCATTGCAACATTGAAATATTATGACATCAAATGCATAATAAATTTCTAAATGCATAAAAGGATGCAATTAAAGTCAATTATGATTTATGCTCAATTAATGTCCTATGTACAAAACATAGATAAAGAACAAAACAAAAACAAAAACAAAACCTAACCTAAGCAAAGGTTTCAAAAGAGTTTATTTCAAGGAAAGCATGCCAATTGCTTTACGCAAGTGAATAAAACGTTTTTGATCCAAAGGTTTTGTTAAGATATCAGCTAATTGATCCTCAGTTGAAATATATGACAGTTGAAGAATGTTTGATTCAACTAGCTCTCTAAGAAAATGATATCTAAGTTCAATATGTTTTGTTCTAGAGTGCAACACAGGGTTTTTAGAAATGTTAATAGCACTAGTGTTGTCACATAAAATGGTTACCGAAGATGTTGAAATCCGGAAATCGCTCAACACGCTTTTCATCCAAATCAATTGGGTTGAACAACTTCCTGCAGAAATGTACTCCGCTTCGGCAGTCGAGAGTGCTATGCAGTTCTGCTTTTTACTGTGCCATGCAACAAGGCAATGGCCAAGATAGAAGCATGCACCACTCGTGCTTTTCCGGTCATCCACTGATCCAGCCCAATCGGCATCTGAGTATCCAACAATATCCAAAGTCGTTCCCATAGGATACCAAATTCCGAAATTGATTGTACCTTTGATATATCGGATGATCCGTTTCACCGCTTTCAGGTGAACCTCCTTCGGTGCTGATTGATATCTCGCACAAATCCCAACACTGAAGGATATATCCGGGCGACTAGCCGTGAGATATAGTAGACTTCCAATCATACTGCGATACAGTTTCTCGTCTACATTCTCACTATGTGATTCACTTCCAAGTCCCTTATGGCTAGTTCCCATTGGAGTCGGAAAATCCTTAGAATTTTCAAGATCAAACTTTTTGACCAACTCCAGTGCATACTTGGATTGACACAAGTGAATTCCTTCATCGTTTTGTTTAACTTGTAATCCAAGAAAATAAGTCAATTCGCCCATCATGGACATCTCAAATTCGCTTTCCATGGTCTCCGCGAATTTAGAAGCATCATTATCTCTTGTTGCTCCAAAAACAATGTCATCGACATAGATTTGAGCAACTATGAAATTGTTTTGATAATGCTTCACAAAGAGAGTCCTGTCAGCTCCCCCTCGAGTGTAGCCCTTTTCCAAAAGGTGCTTTGTCAACCTTTCGTACCATGCTCGCGGTGCTTGTTTCAGACCGTAAAGAGCCTTTTTCAGACGAAAAACATGGTTAGGTAGTTTATGATCCACAAAACCTTTCGGTTGAGCCACATAAACTTCCTCATTTAAAAACCCATTTAAAAAGGCGCTCTTAACGTCCATTTGAAATAATTTGATTTTAAAATGACAAGCAATCGCAAACAATATACGAATGGACTCGAGTCTAGCTACAGGGGCGAAAGTTTCATCAAAGTCTATACCTTCTACTTGAGAGTAGCCTTGAGCAACTAACCTTGCTTTGTTCCTGATGATAGTACCTTCTTCATTTTTCTTGTTCTTGAAGATCCATTTGGTACCTATCACATTGTGTTGCTTCGGAGGCTTCGTCAATTGCCAGACTTTGTTTCGCTCGAATTGATGGAGCTCTTCCTGCATTGCTTTAATCCAGTAGTCATCTTGGAGAGCTTCATCAACATTCCTTGGTTCGATTTGAGATACATAGCATGCAAATCCGCAAACCAATTGTCTCCGTGTTCTAACTCCTTCTTGTGGATCTCCAATGATGTTCGATTCAGGGTGATCCTTGGAGATGCGTAACGTTTGAGGTAGAGGACTAGGCGGAGGTACACGAGATGATTCCTGCACATCAGATAAGCTTGAAGAACCGTTAGATGCATCATTATTATCGAAAGAATTGTTAGAAGAAGATGCATTAGCAGGTGTATCATCATCAAGAGAGATATCGAGGGTAGATTTTTCAGATTCAAAGTGAAAAGCTTCATCTACCTTAACATTTATCGATTCTACGATCGTCTTAGATTCTAAGTTAAAAACTCGATATGCTCTGCTGTTTGTAGAATAACCTAAGAAAATCCCTTCGTCACTTCGAGAGTCAAATTTTCCAAGATTCTCACGATCACGTAAAATAAAACACCGACTCCCAAAGATACGAAAATATTTGATGTTAGGTTTTCTACAAAACCAAAGTTCATATGGTGTATTCAATGTCCCCGGGCGCAAATACACGCGATTAATAACATAAACAGCAGTGTTCACCGCTTCAGCCCAAAAATAAAAAGGTAAGTTCCGGCTGTGAAGCATAACACGTGCCATTTCCTGTACGACCCTGTTTTTGCGCTCGACTACACCATTTTGTTGAGGTGTGTAAGGTGCAGAGAATTCATGTTTAATGCCATTAGAAGTGCAAAAATCAATGAATTTGGAATTTATGAATTCCCCACCTCTATCACTCCTAACTCGAGTAATCCTATCATTCTTTTCATCATAATACGATTGCAGATTTCGAGAAAAGAATCAAAGGTATCAGCTTTTTCTTTTAAGAATGCTACCCAAGTATATCTAGAAAATCATCAACCAATAAGAAAATATACCATTTACCTCCCAGAGATGGTTGACGAGTTGGCCCCATTAAGTCCATATGCAAAAGTTCCAAAGGCCGTTTTGTACCTATGTGGTTCAAGTTCTTGTGTGCAGTCCTAGACTGTTTTCCCTTTTGGCAACCGCCACACACAAGGTTTTGTTCAAAAGAAAGTTTCGGAACCCCCTTGACCACATCTTTGTTCGAAATTCTAGCAAGTTCCTTAAAGTTTATGTGACCTAGCCTTTCATGCCAAAGTGTTTCATTTTTCAAAGATGCTAGGTTACATTTTTCAGAAATCTTAGAGGAACTACATAACAATTGTTTTCTGATCTAACCCCCTTTAAAAAGAAAGCATGGTTCATGTCAGTTACAGTGCATTTATCAGATGAAAAATTAACTGAATAACCACTATCACAAAGTTGACTTATGCTTATGAGGTTAGTCTTAAGGCCATGAACAAATAACACATTATCTAGAACCGGGCCATCTGGAATAGCTACCGTTCCCTTTCCAACAATTTTGGAAGACCGACCATCTCCGAAAACAACAAGTCCTCCGGAGTTTTTCTCAAATGTTTGAAAACAGTTTTTGTCACCGGTCATATGACGGGAACACCCGCTATCCAGGTACCAAGACGAACTATCATATGCATGCAAGGAAACATTGGTAGCAAGACAGGGAAAATTTCACCTTTGCGCACCCAAACCTTTTTGGAGTGCGTCGGTAATGATCGTGAAGTTGATCTCCTAGGTGAGAGCGTCTTGCTTGAAGAATTGCTGCTCCTTGATGATGTCGTCTTGAGCGGTGTACTACCAAGGCTCTTTTCCTTCAATGATTGCAGTTGATTTTCGAGGAATAGCCTTTTTGGTAGTCATTGCAAGAGGTGCTTGAGGTGTGCGTTTGGCTTCCGTCTTGCAATTTCTCCTTATGTGCCCTGAAATGCCACAACGAAAACATACCTTAGGTCTTGACGATCCGAGGAGGATGTAGTAGGCTTGTTGTCGTTGCTTGTCGTGAATTCCGGTGTCGGAGGAGGAGATACCGACTGAGGCACAAATACTGTCCCACTCGAACTTGGAATGTCTCCAGTTTGAGTGTATCCGAGGCCGAACTTATTTCTTTGACCAAGACCAAGAAGTCTGTCCAACTTACTCCTTCCAGAAGAAAATCTCTTTAAGTCGTCCTTCAGTTGGCGTATGGTCTCCGTCATTTCCAATTTTTCCTGTCGAGCCTCGCCGTTGAGCTTCAAGAAGTAATTCGCTTTGTTCACCATATCCATATAATTCTTCTTGAGTTCCTCTACAGTCCCCGCAATACTGCGCCATAAATCCCAAAGAATACATACATAATTACAATCCAAGTTTAATCCAAAATCTGTCCCCAAAATTTGTTTAACAGTTCAGCCATTTTTACCTGCGAAACGTGCCCAAGAAATTCTCAGAAAAATACCACTGCGATCTACGCGACGAACCGGTCGAAACGAGTACCTGAACGTTGTCCCACGATTTCTTCTATCACTGAGATGACTCATTTGACGTGGAGTTGTCATCCCAAAGCAAGTCGATCTTCTTAAACTGATTCTGGAGATACTGTAAAATGTGGGGTAGCCTCACATTTCACTGAACTTGTCCCTCAAAAATTCTTATCCTTTGAAAATTCAGAGAGACTCCTTGCGATGCGTAGATGCAAATCCCCTTTTGAATCGCCTCAATCCGATGTCCGGTTGCGGAGATATCCCCAAAACAAACTTGCTGTCCGAAACTTCCTTGTCAAGAGAGCGAGGTCTCAAGAGACCCGAAAAACTCATGAAACCTCAGAAGGGGGAAATCCAGTAGAAATACGAAATGTAGCCCTACCTGTTAGAAGAGGATGGCGCAAGAATAGTTAGTAGGAAAATCATTTCATGGTTAAAGCACCTACTAATTCTTCTACACTTTCGTCCGGGTGTTTAATTGTTTCAATGGCTGCAACGTCGCGCCGCGCCGAAAAATCAGGAAATCTAGAATTTTTCTTACAACTTTAAATTCTGGAATCTTCTCTCCCAAGTTAGCACATGAGAACTCGAATCTTGCAATCTTTGTGAAGACACCTTGGTGAGATGAGGCTCTGAAATGGTGGAAAAAGTGAGCTGAATGGGTTCGGGCTGCTTAAATAGGCCACTCCATTAAAACAATTGAAGAATTCATCCGGGTCTCACATGCCGAGACGCGAGAGAAATTTCCGGGCGCGCACAGTGCGGCCCGGCCCAGGATTGTCGAAGCGCACAGTGCGGCCCGGCCATTTCGACCCGTCGGACATCATCTAAAACCAGTTGGATTAGACCATCCTCAATTGATTGCCACGTGTCGCCGAAACAGCCGACAGCCATCCGCGACTTTCCAGTACGCCATTTGTTCCACCAAAGGGGGTCGATTGATGCGTCCCGACCACCGTACCGCCCGCCTGCCCGCACAGTCCGCGCCAGCTGCCCTCCTGCCGCACAGTTGACCGCCCAATAGGAACGCGCCACGTGTCCTGCCTCTGACCAATGCACCCGGCGCACGAACCTCTGTACACCGAACCAACTAAATCCTGCCACGTGTCCACCCCCGGTGCACCGTGAACCAAAGCCAACCAGAATACTCCGTGGACCAACGCCCGTGAGCCTGCCTATGGGAAGATGCCACGTGTCCCCCGCCTCGGTGCACGCCCGCCGCGTGGACCGGCCGCCTGCCCGCACGCCCGCGCCCTGCCCGCGCCGCGCGCCGCCGCTACTCCGCCTGCCCGAGGCTGCGCCGCCGCCCGCCGACGCTGCCCGCCGCCGCCGCCGGCCGCCGGTGATCGCCGGAATTACTGTTCCGGCGGTGAACAGTACCTGAGCCCCAAAAATGCAAGTGAATAGTCCATCTGAAGCGTTTTCGCGCGCTGAATCCGAATTTGACGTCCGTTTCGCCAAATTCTCACTCTAAAAATTGCCGAAAGCCCCCGGAAAAGTATTCTTAGTCCGAAATTCGCGCCGAGCCAAAACTTAATATCCGATTTGCGCGAAAGCACTTCTAAACATCCGACAGGGACCCCCGATCACCCGCGTGATCCACTTTAAGCCCGAAGTCCAACGTTTGTGTCCAATCGTGCACCGAACACCTCCAGCACCCCGCGCAGGACTCCAGTGGCCACCCCAAAGCACCGCGGCAGCTCTGCGGAGATCCAGGTCATCACACGTTCATACCTTTCCCATTGTAAGAAGATCTTTCGATTTCCTCTTTGGACCATCTAGAGCGAGGTTTTGGGGTAGTAGAATTTCCTACTTCCTCAACAGGATGCACCCAACCGTATTCAACGGTTTGCTAAACACGCTCATCAATAGAGATGAGAAAAGCTCTCATCCGCACTTTCCAATATGCATAATTGGTCCCATCAAAAAGAGGAGGTCTAAAAATATTACCACTTTCACCCGACATGATAGATAAACCTAAAACCCGCTCCGATACCAATTGTAGGTTTTTATATATAAGGATCCATAAGGATCTAAATAGGTACTATCAAACACCTAGAGGGGGGTGAATAGGTGTAATATTTAAAAATCAAATCTCAGTGCAAAAATAAAAACCAATGCGGAAAATAAAAATAGCACACCGAGATTTACGTGGAAACTCCAATCCAGGAGAAAAACCACGGGACCAACACGCAATAACAATCCACTAAGAATAGAAGAATAACAAGGTGATTACCGACTCCACGGACTCAACCCCTCCTTCAACTTCTTCGGACCTTGCGCTCCACCGATTGCACGTCCACTGCACACGTTCGAATCCACGAACGCCACTCGAATCCACGAGCACACGTTTCGAATCCACGAAACGCCTTTAGCACACCGAATCCACGATGCCACGTCGAATCCACGACGCAAACTCAGCCGATAAAGAATATAGGCTTCGATGGTGATCCTTTGCTTAGATTATCATTGAAGAACCGTAGAAAGAAATTCTAAGCAAAGTTTAGATCAATTCGACAAAAGATAGATCTTGGAAGAACCGTCGAATTGACCTAAAAGAGGCTAAAAAGAAGAACGGTAAAAACCTAGCCTCTAGGGTTGCTCTCGAGTGTTTTCTTAATTAATCGGTAGTTTTTGAGAAACCCTAAATGTCTATTTATAGTTTAGAAACCTTTGGAAAGAGATAAGAATCAAAAACTGACTTAACAGAATTTTTCCCGCACGACGATCCGGATCGGATTTACGGCGATCCTGACTGTCGTCTTTTTTCAGCAATTCCTGAAAAAACAAGGTTCGGGATCCGGATCGGAATTCTGATCCGGATCGGAATTCTGATCCGGATCGAAACATGAATCCGATCCTGACTGAAACAGGAATCTGATCCTGACTGAAACAGGAATCTGATCCTGACTGAAACAGGAATCTGATCCGGATCCTGAACATCCAATGTCCAGTTTTTGATTTTTATGCAATGAAAACTTATGCAAGTGTTTCTAAACTACTCAAATGTATTCGGATCACCAAAATTATTTAGTTAAACGTACCTGATCAATCCGAATCTATTTTCCTTAAGATTGATGTATATGATCCACAATTCTTCACCTTCAATCTTCAAGACTCAAAACACTGAGTGTCAACTTGAGCTCTTCTCTGAGTCTTCGATTGCTGATTGACAATTTGATCACTTTAAGACTCCGACTCAACTTACTGACTTGACTCACGAAATATGCCAACACCAAAATGCCGTAACAATCTCCCCCTTTGGCAATTTCGTGACAAAACCCAAAAATACATAAAAATGCTCAAGTCACTCATCTTAAACCAAAAAATCGAAATTCAATGTTATCACCAAAACATTGATTTTCTTTGCGTGAAAGATCCAATAAATACAAAATTACATTTGAACCAAACAGTCCTAGAACATACTCTATGACTTAGGACTTGGAGTCTTAAAGTGATGTAATTCCTGCAAAACAAAACTCCAAACAAAATCAAACGTTAGTCGTTAGAAATTAAAATCCTACATTTGATTCGTCCTTTTGGTTCTTTTGTTTTTCGGCTCTTTCAATCTTTTCTTTATCTCCCCCTATCTTGAGCATCTCTAACATGTTCTCCATGTTCTCCATGTTCTCCCCCTGTCTTGAGCATTTATGTTCTCCCCCTTTGTGATACGATCATTATTTTCTGTTCTCCCCCTTTTTGTCACAAATTGTCAAACAGTGAACATACTAGACAAAAGGAAATCACTAACAACATTAGTTCATAGAGAAAGAGAGATAAAAGCTCAGTTCCGGTATATAACAAAAATGCAGATTGCGTACCGGTACCAGAAAGCAAAAGTCAAATAATTTCTTGAAACAAATCCAGATTTTGGAATCTTTTCAAATACCGATTTGTATTCCATCAAGAAATCAATTTAAGTGCTTTAAACAATGAATTCACACAGATGCTATTCAATCCAATTAATTTCACAAAATTAAAAAGATTTACTCGAAAATCATGAAAAACAAAGATAAAATATTATAAACAGTTTTTAATGTTATATTCATCAAACACAAGTCATCAAAAATAATCTTGAGATCCAAACTCTATCAAGATGTAACGGATTTACAAAGATGACTTACGGAGATTTCCAAATGACATCAATCTTGAATTCTACCCTTTCTCGAGATTGAGGAGTATGATCCAAATTTCTTTCATCAGAATAATTTAGAAAAATTCCATAAAAATCAGAAAGAGTATGTAAGCACTTTAGCGCATCAACTTTAAACAAAAGTCATCGTTTCATGCAACAAGAAATAGATTATACCAAATCTATCAAAAATACTCAAAAATGAAACGAAAATTTATGAAAATTAAAACCCTTAAAGTTGAACAACTTCAATCACATCTAACATGATCTTATGCGTAATGCCTTTATCAAATCATCAATTTGGTAAAGAAAATGAAATACCAAGATCAATAGATGTTTGAAATCCCAAATATGGTAGATAATATATCTAGACAATCTGTTGAAGAGAGTGGCTCTTTGAGCATCTTTCGTTAAAAATCCCACCTTATACCAACCTTGAAATTTGATAGAGTCAAGTATTTCAACATGCATTTCATTTGATAAAAAAACTTTGCTTGGTGTTCATGGGGTATTTTTTTTTCTCCATGTGGTGGTAGTTTTCACACTCCTTTCGGATGTAACTCTTTCCACATCTTTTACAATTCATTTATTTACCCTTGTAAGAATGCAATCTCTTACGTGAAAGAATTAAATCCCAAATTTTAGTCTATCGGTTGTCTCACGTTTATCACAATGAATTCACACAACCGAGATAGATTAAGCATCTAAAGATCACACATGATTTCTAAAATTTGATGCTTATAACTATCAAAAACTCCTATAATGAAGTATCTTCAAGATTATGATTATGGAGTAAAGTTGATAATTCATATAAGATTATATTGGAGTGAATGAACGTGAAACCCTTTTTATTCAATGCACTTGTTCAATAAAAAAAAACTTTTGTTCAAAAACAAAGTATAAAAACAAAGAGCATTGAAAAACATGTAATGCAAAGATTAAGAAGCATATGAAGGAAAAACCAATCAAAGCATTACATACAGTCATAAGCTAATTAGAACTTAAGACAAGGAAAGATATCACCTTTCCGAATCCAAAATCGTTGGATTTTGGGTTGTCTTGATTCGTTGTGGCCGGGGGTTGTCCGCTTTGACTGTTGGTCCACCTTAGGTCTTTGCCTCGCAATGATCCACTTGTATGATTGATGATGTGGCTCGGACCTTTGGTGGGTTGAGTGAACTCCTTTGACTTGATGTGTCTTTTGATTCCGTTGAGTCCGCTCCGTAGATGAAGTTGCCGAAGGACTTTTCTTT
The DNA here is from genome assembly GCA_029168755.2 of Tillandsia fasciculata. NCBI lineage: Eukaryota > Viridiplantae > Streptophyta > Magnoliopsida > Poales > Bromeliaceae > Tillandsia > Tillandsia fasciculata. The sequence continues at coordinate 38,529 of JAQOTM010000645.1, forward strand.
CTCTTTTTCGGGCAATTCTTCACCAAATGTCCTTCAAGTCCACATAGGTGACAAGTTCTTTCTTTCAATTTTATTGTGGAACTTGAAGCCTTCACAGTTTGGTCCTTTTTAAATCCCAAACCAACCTTGCTTGTTTGACCTAATCCGGACATACTTTCTAGTTTCTTGGAACCGGTTGAAAGCCTTTGTATGTCGGATTTGAGTTCATGAACTTGCTTGGTCAAGGCTTGGTTGGTGACATGAATCTCCTCAAACTACATTTCTAGAAAACCAATCTTGTCCATATATGATTTTGCGTTTGTCTCCGATTGGTTTAACTTTTCTTGGAGGATTTTATTGTTATCCAATAACCGTCCTTGTTCCTCCTCGAGATCATGAAGTTTGATCTTTAAAGCTTGATTCTCGTCTTGAACCTCAAGTCGTTGCTTCCTCAACTTCTTGATATGCTTGGCCATCTTCTTTGATTCCGCAAGAAGTTGTTGGTATGCCTCAACGAGTTCTTCTTCGTCCGACTCCCCCTCACTTGATGACTCTCCTCCGGATGTTGATGTTTCATGCAAAATCAAAGGAATAGAGTCAGTGACTAAAGATGATAAGCACAAATTAGAAGAGGGAATTTGAGAGGCATGAAAAGCAACAATTTTTCTTTTTCCTCTTCACTTGAGGTCGATTCATCGAAACTAGAATCGTCCCAAGTTTTTGCTTGCAAAGCCTTCTTTTTGTATGATTTCTTAGAAGGACAATCCGTTGAAATATGGCCGTAGCCTTTGCATCGATAGCATCGGATTTCCCCTTCGAAATCATCTTTTTCTTTTTCTTTAGAAGGTTTTGCAACGCCTTTGAGTTTAGAGGATTTAGAACCCGATGATCCTTTAGATGGTTTCGTGGATGAAGATCCATCGGTTCGATTCTTCCAAAATTTCCGACGAAATTTCTTTGTGATCCGCGCCAATTGTTCTTCAAAATCGGCAAAAGAGATTTCATCGTCGGAACTCGATTCGCCATCTTCTTCCTTTGTTGATTTGAATGCAATACCTGTAAGCTTAGAAGAAGACTTGGAAGAAATTGATTAGTAGGAAAAGTCATCTCATAAGTTTGTAAAGCACCTACTAATTCCTCTACACTCATCTCATCCGGATGACTAACGGTTTCAATGGCGGTAACCTTTGCCCTAAACCGTTCCGGAAGAGTCCGAAGAATCTTTCTTACAATTTTCGACTCGGGATCTTTTCTCCTAAATTAGCACATGTATTAATTACATCTTGAAGTCTAGTGTAATAATCTGTAAACAATTCATGCTCTTCCATATGAATAGAGTCAAATTGACTTGTAAGCATCTGGAGCTTTTGAATTTTTACAAGATTAGTACCCTCATGTGTAATTTTGAGAATATCCCAAATTTCCTTCGCGGTTTCACACGTAGAAATTCGTGTAAACTCAGTCGAGGAAAGAGAATTATATAAAGCGTTCTGTCACGCCCCGGGTGTAAACCAGAACCCGGGCTCGTCTACAGATCCGCCGTATACACGGAATTTTCCGTGTATACGAAGCGCTGGTAACCTGCTCAAATATAGATGATATAATAAGAGAGCATAAACAGAGCTAAACTACAACTAATACATCTCAGATAAAGCAGAAAAGTAAAGTGCAGAAATAAACTCTCAATAATACATATGTCTCTCCCAGCTCACTAATCAAATACAACCAGCCGGTCGCAGCCGGACCCAAAAGAAATGAAAAGTAGAGTATCTGAGAGTATCGGGGTACATCTAGTAACTGAACTGGTGCCTGGGTAGACCGCTATCTAATCCGCGATCCACTTACCTCGGTCCGCTGAGGAGGGTCCCGCAACTCCCGCAGACGACTCTGCAAAACAAAGGGGAAGAGAAAAAGAGAAAGCAGTGGGGGTGAGAACTACTATAAACAGTAGCCTCCCCCTAGTGGGTAGACCTCAACTCAAATGTGCCCACTAGGACTATAAGAGGCGGAAGAGTAAAACAAGGTGGTAAGCTGTAAATATGTCTACTGATGATGTAAGAAGCTACCACTATATGCCTCTAAGGTGCTCAGCTAAGAGTATGGCCAACTGTATGCATCAGAATAAAATGCCTGCCTGGGTAGCCCAACCTAGTCACCGGCGAACACCGGTACTGCCCACTATGCCTACTAAGTCCCAACTCAGCTATGGGATGCGGACCGGCTCCTGACCGGCACGGTCCCATCCCGAGGGCGACAGACCGGCTCCTGACCGGCACGGTCCCGCCCCAAGGCAACAGACCGGCTCCTGACCGGCACGGTCACAAAATACACACTCCGGAGTGGCACTCGAGGGGAGCGACCCACACGAGCATAGTGCCTCAGTAATAAGTATCAAGTCAGCAGAACTGGATCATGACTCTGATCAAAGTGGGAAAACCCGTCCACTAAAAGGAGACCCGATCTCAAAGATGATGCAAGATAGACAAATAGTGGAAAACTCCATCCACTAGAGACCTGATACCCAATCTGATGCATAAGCAACAATCACTATCCGGTCAACCGCCTACTGTCCGCGGTTGCCGCAATGCCCTGCCCTCACAGCCTGCCTGTCCCAAAACCCACAACTGTCTGACTACACTATCCCAGCCCCTGCTCGAACCCGAGCGCACTATCCCCCAAATGTAGATAAAAGAAGAGAAAAGCATGGTTTCTCCTAAGTCAATTCCAGCATGATAGTGTAGCAGAAAAAGGTGGCCTAACTAAATGTCCATACAAGCATGCAAAGTCCTTTATCATTATTAAACATGATTCAAGTATTCTAGTTCTCACAAAGTAGAGATATGCCGTTTAAATAACTTCCATTTTACTAAGTTGCCCCAAAATAGTTTATGTATAAGCATAAAGGTCCCATCACGTATATGCAAATATCCATTTTAGCAAGACTCTTCCCATGGTTGTAAGCGACATATTATTTACAAGAATTAACCATTAATCAGCACTTAGTCCTTTTGAAGTCACAAACTCTAGTTATAAGCCCAATTCTCAAATTAGTATGCCATATTCATTTCACCGGTTCATTTAGCCATGTAACATATTAGCAACTCAAATAGGCCTAGTGGGGACATCACAAGTAGGAGGTTAAACAACGGTACCCACCTCGAGCGCTAAATCCAAGTCCTGACAGCGAAGTCCGCGCTCGATCCTCAAAAGTCCCCGCAACACTGCGCCATAAATCCCAAAGAACACATACACAATTACTATCCAAGTTAATCCAAAATCTGTCCCCAAAAATCAGATTAACAGTTCAGCCATTTTCACCTGCGAAACGTGCCCAAGAAATTCCCAGAAAAATACCACTGCGATCTACGCGACGAACCGGTCGAAACGAGTACCTGCACGTTTTCCCACGATTTTTCTATGCTGAGAACCAAAATCGACAAGAGGACACCCCGAACAAGTCGATCACAAAAACTGAATCTACAATTCTGTAAAAAGGGGTTCTCACCTTCAGGGAAATTCCACAAAAATCCAAGAAAATTCAGAGAGACTCCTTGCGATGTGTAGATGCAAATCCCCTTTTGAATCGCCTCAATCCGATGTCCGGTTGCGGAGATATCCCAAAACAATACTGTGCTGTCCAAAACTCCACCCCAGAAAATGAGGTCACAAGATGACCCGAAAAACCCATGAAAACCTCGGAATGGGGGAAAACCAGTAGAAATAAGAAATGTAGCCCTACCTGTTACGAAGACGATGGCGCAAGAATCGCTGAAAAATACTGCCTGGTTAGCTCGGGAGAGCTAAAACACTGTCGCTGCGCCGAAGAAGAATCCAGGAATGCAACGTCGCGCCGCGCCGAAAAATCCAAATCTCGAAGTGCGTGCCACCACAAATCCTCAAACTTCACCAGGAGATGGAGAACTCGAAGGGGAGCAACTTTGCTGAAGACACCTTGGTGAGATGAGGCTCGGAAATGGTGGAAAAAGTGAGAAGAATGGGCTCGGGCTGCTTAAATAGGCCACTCCAAAAACAATTGAAGAATTCCATCCGGGTCCCCACTTTCGGGCGCCCGAAATTTCCGGGCGCGCACAGTGCGGCCCGGCCCAAATTTCGGGCGCGCACAGTGCGGCCCGGCCCAATACGCCCCGTCGGACGGGATCTGGAACCCGTCCGACCCGCCTCCCCGCCTGCCACGTGTCGCCCAAACAGCCGACAGCCGCCGCGACCACTCCTGCTGCGCCACGTGGCCACCTCCGGGAGTCGACACGCGTCCCCGACCACCGTACCGCCGCGCCTGCCCGCACAGTCTGCGCCGCTGCCCTCCTGCCCGCACAGTTGACCGCCCAATAGGAACGCGCCACGTGTCCTGCCTCTGACCGCTGCACCCGGTGCACGAACCTCTGAACACCGAACCAACCAAACCTGCCACGTGTCCACCCCGGTGCACCGTGAACCAAAGCCAACCAGAATACTCCGTGGACCAACGCCTGTGAGCCAGCCAATGGGAAGATGCCACGTGTCCCCCGCCTCGGTGCACGCCCGCCGCGTGGACCGGCCGCCTGCCCGCGCGCCCGCGCGCTGCCCGCGCCCTGCCCGCGCGCCGCCGCTGCTCCGCCTGCCCGAGGCTGCGCCGCCGCCCGCCGACGCTGCCCGCCGCCGCCGCCGCCGCCGGCGATCGCCGGAATTACTGTTCCGGCGGTGAACAGTACCCGAGCCCCAAAAATGCAAGTAAATAGTCCATCTGAAGCGTTTTCGCGCGCTGAATCCGAATTTGACGTCCGTTTCGCCAAATTCTCACTCTAAAAATTGCCGAATGCCCCCGGAAAAGTATTCTTAGTCCGAAATTCGCGCCGAGCCCAATCTTAATATCCGTTTGCGCGAAACACTTCTAAACATCCGACGGGGTCCCCCGATCACCCGCGTGATCCATTTAAGCCCGAAGTCCAACACTTGTGTCCAATCGTGCCCCGAACACCTCCAGCACCCCGCGTAGGCCTCCAGTGGCCACCCCAAAGCACCGCAACAGCTCTGCGGAGATCCAGGTCATCACATCCTCCCCCACTAAAAGAAAGTTTCGTCCTCGAAACTAAAGTCATTCCTCAACACGGAATCTCAACCAACAGGGGGGTAAATATCCAATCATCCACCACTCAAGCTCCCAAAACTACCAAATACCTCAACCAGAGACACGATGCAATCCTTGGGTCTCTAACCAGAACGAAACAAAGGGGAACACTCCAGAGGACCACGCCACCTCAACTAGGTACAGCTGGGCTAACTGCTCGGCCATCAAGTAGTCTGCATCGGTACAAGCATCTGCCCCTCCAGGGCCTCAGATAATCCAACCACAAGTCCAACAACACCCAGCTCGATCCAAGTACCTCGGTACTCCCAAGGCATCCGATATAAGTCCCCCAACTGGTCTCAGAACCTCAGATCTCTAAACCAAAACCGTCGGGATGTAGAAGCAATCAACACTCAGCCAGGAGCAGTCGAGAGAACCAGATCGCAAATCCATCTTCGCGAAGATCCAATATCCTTGCAGCTGGTAAATCAAATCCTCCAAGCTTGGCAGAAGGGTGCTAGCTCCCGATGATCACTTCGATCAAATTCTTAAGGGTCCTCACAAAGCCGAAGTGAACCAACCTTCCACAACTCGAATAGCACCGGCGCCCCCAAAGGTGCCACACTTGGCCTGACACAAATCCAACACATCAAATCCTGGAGTTGGGTCCTCAACTCCCAAACTGGTGTCATGCCAAACAACTCCGATAGGAGAACAGCTAGAAACTCACAACCAAAAAGGGGTATCACCAAGTCCTGATGCCGCCGCAGGTCCCTCAAACACACCAGCAAACAAGCTACTCACCCACTACGAGACATCCGCCTCGCTCACAAGGTCAAAACCAAAGAAGCGAAGATACTCTCAAGCAACCCAGGTACACCAACACCTCCAGGCCTGGCTCTCACAAGAACCGTCCTCGCAGCATAATCAGCTGCCGCGAAAAGAAAAACAACCGAGCCAGCCTAACCGTCCTAAGTACCAAACCAAGCCCCACAACTAGGTCAAGACCATCAGGCCTACAGGTACAACCAAGGACTCAACTGCACCGGGCAGGACCCACAACACGTCCCTACGTGCTAAAGATCGGGAATACGACCTCCCGAACACCCGGTAACCGTCCTACCCTTAACCCAATGCAAGGAAGTACATGCACTCCTAACAAATGACTAGGATGCCCAAATGCAATACAATGCACAACAATGCCGGTAAATACAGTAAAACCATACCTGCCCCCACAAGGTCGGCTGCTGCAAAATCCTCCACCTGAGTGGCGTAGACCCAACCGCTCTGAGCCGGCGGCTGATGATCCGCAGGGTAAAAGGTGGTGATCCGCTCGCTGGAGCATAAGGCCACTGAGTCGACAACTGCTGCTGAGGCGAAAGAGGAGCCGATGCCGATGAGGGTGCCGCTGAAGTCGAAAGGGGGCACGTAGCTCGAATGTGGCCTGGCTGTCCGCACTTGTAACAACAACCCCATCTCTGATCACAAGTGTGCGACAAATGAGGTCCTCCACAGAATATGCATCTGTCTCTATCGCGAAACCGTGGCCGCCCCGTCTGCTGCTGTCTCTGAGTCTGATGCTGAGACTCCTGCTGCTGCTGCGATGGCCACTGGGATCCACTAGACTCTCGCTGCTCCACACGCCCACGGCTAGGTGACTGAGGCCGTGGCGGTCTCCATGAACTAGTCTGTCCCTCATCCTCGGGTACTGGTCGTTTCCTCACAGAACTCAGCACGACCATCCCGCCTCGCCTTGCCACCTCTGTGTCGCCTCTCTCCACCCAAGAGGCATGCTCGACGGCCTCCTGAAGAGTCTGGTGTCGCTGTGCATGCACAAGGATATAAAGCTCGCTGCGGAGGCCTGCCTCGAACAACTCAACCTGATGTGGTCCATCCCGGGCGACATAGGGCACACAATTAAACAGCCGCATGAACTCCTGATGGTAATCCTGAACTGACCGGTCGCCCTGCTGAATGTTTTTCAAATCATCCTCCAGCTTCCTCTTCACGCTGGTCGAAAAATAGGTATCCACTATCATACGCCGAAACTCGGACCAGGGTAACTGTCGAGAAATCTGAAACTCCCGTGGCTCCACCCGACGCCACCAGAGGTCTGCATCTCCCTCTAGGCAATGCACCGCCATATGAACTCTGTACCTCGGGTCGATGAAGAAATCCCGAAAAATCTTCTCCATCGCTGCTAACCATGTCCCAACCTCCCACGGCTGCATATCCCGCCCCGAGAACCTGGGCGGTCCGTGCTTACAAAACTTAACCAGTTTGTCAGCGAAGTCCTGCTCCTCAGCCGGGGTCAAAGGCTGGGCCACGCCCTGAGCCCCGCTACTCAAAGATGGCGCCGTCGGCACAAGTGGTTCCACAGGTGGTGCCGGGGTCTCTGACACTGTCGGAGGCGGCGCCCCTCTCCGCGCCAGTAGCTGCTCAATCCGCTGCTCCTGCCGGCGGCTGCTCTCCGCCAATTGGGCTACCAAGGCCCTCAGCTCAGCAATCTCAGAAGATCCAGCCTGTCCTCGCTCAACAGGGGGTGTAGGGGCACCCCGGGTAGGAATCCGACGTCGGGGAGGCATCTGCCACAAGAACCACAGATCAGTAACGAAACCACACTCGACCCAATCTAGCGAAAGTCAAAGGCATCCTCCTATTTCTGTAACTTATGTTGTCTGCAGCCAACATAACTGTCCACCAAAATAGGGTATGCCAATCCCTCTTCACTCACTGGAAGAGTCAAATAAACACATGACCAAATTGCCGACTTTCGCATAATGTCACGTCACTCACGTCCTGCCTTCCTGGGGTCTGCCAAAAGCCTAGGGTTTCCTAAGTCCCAACTGACCTATCCCTAAGCTCTGATACCAACTTAATCTGTCACGCCCCGGGTGTAAACCAGAACCCGGGCTCGTCTACAGATCCGCCGTATACACGGAATTTTCCGTGTATACGAAGCGCTGGTAACCTGCTCAAATATAGATGATATAATAAAAGAGCATAAACAGAGCTAAACTAGAACTAATACATCTCAGATAAAGCAGAAAAGTAAGGTGCAGAAATAAACTCTCAATAATACAAATATCTCTCCCAGCTCACTAATCAAATACAACCAGCCGGTCGCAGCCGGACCCAAAAGAAATGAAAAGTAGAGTATCTGAGAGTATCGGGGTACATCTAGTAACTGAACTGGTGCCTGGGTAGACCGCTATCTAATCCGCGATCCACTTACCTCGGTCCGCTGAGGAGGGTCCCGCAACTCCCGCAGACGACTCTGCAAAACAAAGGGGGAAGAGAAAAAGAAAAGCAGTGGGGAGTGAGAACTACTATAGAACAGTAGCCTCCTCCTAGTGGGTAAACCTCAACTCAAATGTGCCCACTAGGACTATAAGAGGCGGAAGAATAAAACAAGGTGGTAAGCTGTAAATATGTCTACTGATGATGTAAGAAGCTACCACTATATGCCTCTAAGGTGCTCAGCTAAGAGTATGGCCAACTGTATGCATCAGAATAAGAATGCCTGCCTGGGTAGCCCAACCTAGTCACCGGCGAACACCGGTACTGCCCACTATGCCTACTAAGTCCCAACTCAGCTATGGGATGCGGACCGGCTCCTGACCGGCACGGTCCCATCCCGAGGGCGACAGACCGGCTCCTGACCGGCACGGTCCCGCCCCAAGGCAACAGACCGGCTCCTGACCGGCACGGTCACAAAATACACACTCCGGAGTGGCACTCGAGGGGAGCGACCCACACGAGCATAGTGCCTCAGTAATAGGTATCAAGTCAGCAGGACTGGATCATGACTCTGATCAAAGTGGGAAAACCCGTCCACTAAAAGGAGACCCGATCTCAAAGATGATGCAAGATAGACAAATAGTGGAAAACTCCATCCACTAGAGACCTGATACCCAATCTGATGCATAAGCAACAATCACTATCCGGTCAACCGCCTACTGTCCGCGGTTGCCGCAATGCCCTGCCCTCACAGCCTGCCTGTCCCAAAACCCACAACTGTCTGACTACACTATCCCAGCCCCTGCTCGAACCCGAGCGCACTATCCCCCAAATGTAGATAAAAGAAGAGAAAAGCATGGTTTCTCCTAAGTCAATTCCAGCATGATAGTGTAGCAGAAAAAGGTGGCCTAACTAAATGTCCATACAAGCATGCAAAGTCCTTTATCATTATTAAACATGATTCAAGTATTCTAGTTCTCACAAAGTAGAGATATGCCGTTTAAATAAACTTCCATTTTACTAAGTTGCCCCAAAATAGTTTATGTATAAGCATAAAGGTCCCATCACGTATATGCAAAGTATCCATTTTAGCAAAGCTCTTCCCATGGTTGTAAGCGACATATTATTTACAAGAATTAACCATTAATCAGCACTTAGTCCTTTTGAAGTCACAAACTCTAGTTATAAGTCCAATTCCAAATTAGTATGCCATATTCATTTCACCGGTTCATTTAGCCATATAACATATTAGCAACTCAAATAGGCCTAGTGGGGACATCACAAGTAGGAGGTTAAACAACGGTACCCACCTCGAGCGCTAAATCCAAGTCCTGACAGCGAAGTCCGCGCTCGATCCCAAAGTCCCCGCAATACTGCGCCATAAATCCCAAAGAACACATACACAATTACTATCCAAGTTTAATCCAAAATCTGTCCCCAAAATCAGATTAACAGTTCAGCCATTTTCACCTGCGAAACGTGCCCAAGAAATTCCCAGAAAAATACCACTGCGATCTACGCGACGAACCGGTCGAAACGAGTACCTGCACGTTTTCCCACGATTTTTCTATGCTGAGAACCAAAATCGACAAGAGGACCACCCCGAACAATATTTCACCAAAAACTGTGCTACAAGTTCTGTAAAAAGGGGTTCTCACCTTCAGGGAAATTCCACAAAAATCCAAGAAAATTCAGAGAGACTCCTTGCGATGTGTAGATGCAAATCCCCTTTTGAATCGCCTCAATCCGATGTCCGGTTGCGGAGATATCCCAAAACAATACTGCGCTGTCCAAAACTCCACCCCAGAAAATGAGGTCACAAGATGACCCGAAAAACCCATGAAAACCTCGGAATGGGGAAAACCAGTAGAAATAAGAAATGTAGCCCTACCTGCTACGAAGACGATGGCGCAAGAATCGCTGAAAAATACTGCCTGGTTAGCTCGGGAGAGCTAAAACACTGTCGCTGCGCCGAAGAAGAATCCAGGAATGCAACGTCGCGCCGCGCCGAAAAATCCAAATCTCGAAGTGCGTGCCACCACAAATCCTCAAACTTCACCAGGAGATGGAGAACTCGAAGGGGAGCAACTTTGCTGAAGACACCTTGGTGAGATGAGGCTCGGAAATGGTGGAAAAAGCAAGAAGAAGGGGCTCGGGCTGCTTAAATAGGCCACTCCAAAACAATTGAAAAATTCCATCCGGGTCCCCACTTTCGGGCGCCCGGAAATTTCCGGGCGCGCACAGTGCGGCCCGGCCCAGGATTTCCGGGCGCGCACAGTGCGGCCCGGCCCACTACGCCCCGTCGGACGGGATCTGGAACCCGTCCGACCCGCCTCCCCGCCTGCCACGTGTCGCCCAAACAGCCGACAGCCGCCGCGACCACTCCTGCTGCGCCACGTGGCCACCTCCGGGAGTCGACACGCGTCCCCGACCACAGTACCGCCGCGCCTGCCCGCACAGTCTGCGCCGCTGCCCTCCTGCCCGCACAGTTGACCGCCCAATAGGAGCGCGCCACGTGTCCTGCCTCTGACCGCTGCACCCGGTGCACGAACCTCCATGCACCGAACCAACCAAACCTGCCACGTGTCCACCCCCGGTGCACCGTGAACCAAAGCCAACCAGAATACTCCGTGGACCAACGCCTGTGAGCCAGCCAATGGGAAGATGCCACGTGTCCCCCGCCTCGGTGCACGCCCGCCGCGTGGACCGGCCGCCTGCCCGCGCGCCCGCGCGCTGCCCGCGCCGCCGCGCCGCCGCTGCTCCGCCTGCCCGAGGCTGCGCCGCCGCCGCCGACGCTGCCGCCGCCGCCGCCGGCCGCCGGCGATCGCCGGAATTACTGTTCCGGCGGTGAACAGTACCCGAAGCCCAAAAATCAAGTAGATAGTCCATCTGAAGCGTTTTCGCGCGCTGAATCCGAATTTGACGTCCGTTTCGCCAAATTCTCACTCTAAAAATTGCCGAAAGCCCCCGGAAAAGTATTCTTAGTCCGAAATTCGCGCCGAGCCAAATCTTAATATCCGTTTGCGCGAAAGCACTTCTAAACATCCGACAGGGTCCCCCGATCACCCGCGTGACCCACTTTAAGCCCGAAGTCCAACGTTTGTGTCCAATCGTGCCCCGAACACCTCCAGCACCCCGCGTAGGCCTCCAGTGGCCACCCCAAAGCACCGCAACAGCTCTGCGGAGATCCAGGTCATCACACGGCATCCAGCCCATCCAAGAAGATCTTTCGTTCCAACAATATGCGAAGTTTTGTAGGAGAATTTCCTATTCCGAAATCTGATCACCGCTATTTCAGGTGTTAAACCGTCCAGGTGAGACCTCCTCCGCACAATATGATAACACTCAAGGAGGATATCCGGGCGACTAGCCGTGAGATATAGTAGACTCCAAACATACTGCGATACAGTTTCTCGTCTACATTCTCACTATGTGATTCACTTCCAAGTCCCTTATGGCTAGTTCCCATTGGAGTCGGAAAATCCTTAGAATTTTCAAGATCAAACTTTTTGACCAACTCCAGTGCATACTTGGATTGACACAAGTGAATTCCTTCACGTTTTGTTTAACTTGAATAGAAGAAAATAAGTCAATTCGCCCATCCATGGACATCTCAAATTCGCTTTCCATGGTCTCCGCGAATTTAGAAGCATCATTATCTCTTGTTGCTCCAAAAACAATGTCATCGACATAGATTTGAGAACTATGAAATTGTTTTGATAATGCTTCACAAAGAGAGTCCTGTCAGACTCCCCCTCGAGTGTAGCCCTTTTCCAAAAGGTCTTTGTCAACCTTTCGTACCAATTGATCAATCGACGGTGCTTGTTTCAGACCTAAAGAGCCTTTTTCAAGACGAAAAACCCATGGTCTAGGTTCGCTTATGATGGTCTCAATTAACCTTTCGGTTTTGAGCCACATAAAATGTCATTTATAGATTTGAACAATTTGAAAGTTATAACCCTTTGAAAGAATTTGATTTTAAAATGACAAGCAATTTTCCAAAACAATATACGAATGGACTTCGAGTCTAGTGCTTGTTTCAGAAAGTTCCTGAAAAAACATGGTTAGGTATACCTTCTAATTGAGGTTGAGCCTTGACCAATTTAAAACTTGCTTTGTTCCTGACGTGATAGTAATCCGATCTTCAGCAATCTTGTTCTTGACGAAACATTCTGGTACCTATGAAATTGTCTTGATACCGGAGGCTTCGTCAATTCCCAGACTTTGTTTCGCTGAATTGATTCAGCTTTCCTCAAGCTTTAATCCAGTATTGTGTTGGAGAGCTTCAATCCCAACATTCCTTGGTTGATGATTTGAGATACATTGCTTCATTCAAATCTTCAAGACTTCAAAACATTCTCCGTGTTCTTGACTCCTTCTTGTGGATCTCCAATTGTCTGTTGATTCAACTTTGATCCTTCAAGATGCGATTCAGTTTGATCCTTGAGTGCGAAATTTGTACACGAGATGATTACACCTTCCACATCAGATAAACTTGAAGAACCGTTAGATGCATCATTATTATCGAAAGAATTGTTAGAAGAAGATGCATTAGCAGGTGTATCATCATCAAGAGAGATATCGAGGGTAGATTTTTCAGATTCAAAGTGAAAAGCTTCATCTACCTTAACATTTATCGATTCTACGATCGTCTTAGATTCTAAGTTAAAAACTCGATATGCTCTGCTGTTTGTAGAATAACCTAAGAAAATCCCTTCGTCACTTCGAGAGTCAAATTTTCCAAGATTCTCACGATCACGTAAAATAAAACACCGACTCCCAAAGATACGAAAATATTTGATGTTAGGTTTTCTACAAAACCAAAGTTCATATGGTGTATTCAATGTCCCCGGGCGCAAATACACGCGATTAATAACATAAACAGCAGTGTTCACCGCTTCAGCCCAAAAATAAAAAGGTAAGTTCCGGCTGTGAAGCATAACACGTGCCATTTCCTGTACGACCCTGTTTTTGCGCTCGACTACACCATTTTGTTGAGGTGTGTAAGGTGCGGAGAATTCATGTTTAATGCCATTAGAAGTGCAAAAATCAATGAATTTGGAATTTATGAATTCCCCACCTCTATCACTCCTAACTCGAGTAATCCTTTCATTCTTTTCAATCATAATACGATTGCAGATTTCGAGAAAAGAATCAAAAGTATCAGCTTTTTCTTTTAAAAATGCTACCCAAGTATATCTAGAAAAATCATCAACCAATAAGAAAATATACCATTTACCTCCCAGAGATGGTTGACGAGTTGGCCCCATTAAGTCCATATGCAAAAGTTCCAAAGGCCGTTTTGTACCTATGTGGTTCAAGTTCTTGTGTGCAGTCCTAGACTGTTTTCCCTTTTGGCAACCGCCACACACAAGGTTTTGTTCAAAAGAAAGTTTCGGAACCCCCTTGACCACATCTTTGTTCGAAATTCTAGCAAGTTCCTTAAAGTTTATGTGACCTAGCCTTTCATGCCAAAGTGTTTCATTTTTCAAAGATGCTAGGTTACATTTTTCAGAAATCTTAGTAGGAACTACATAACAATTGTTTTCTGATCTAACCCCCTTTAAAAAGAAAGCATGGTTCTGTCAGTTACAGTGCATTTATCAGATGAAAAATTAACTGAATAACCACTATCACAAAGTTGACTTATGCTTATGAGGTTAGTCTTAAGGCCATGAACAAATAACACATTGTTTAGAACCGGGCCATCTGGAATAGCTACCGTTCCCTTTCCAACAATTTTGGAAGACCGACCATCTCCGAAAACAACAAGTCCTCCGGAGTTTTTCTCAAATGTTTGAAAACAGTTTTTGTCACCGGTCATATGACGGGAACACCCGCTATCCAGATACCAAGACGAACTATCATATGCATGCAAGGAAACATTGGTAGCAAGACAAGGGAAAAATTTCACCTTTGCGCACCCAAACCTTTTTGGAGTGCGTCGGTAATGATCGTGAAGTTGATTTCCTAGGTGAGAGCGTCTTGCTTGAAGAATTGCTGCTCCTTGATGATGTCGTCTTGAGCGGTGTACTACCAAGGCTCTTTTCCTTCAATGAATTGCAGTTGATTTCTGAGGAATAGCCTTTTTGGTAGTCATTGCAAGAGGTGCTTGAGGTGTGCGTTTGGCTTCCATCTTGCAATTTCTCCTTATGTGCCCTGAAATGCCACAACGAAAACATACCTTCACTCTTGTCGATTCCGAAGAGGATGTAGTAGGCTTGTTGTCGTTGCTTGTCATGAATTCCGGTGTCGGAGGAGGAGATACCGACTGAGGCACAAAAACTGTCCCACTCGAACTTGGAATGTCTCCAGTTTGAGTGTATCCGAGGCCGAACTTATTTCTTTGACCAAGACCAAGAAGTCTGTCCAACTTACTCCTTCCAGAAGAAAATCTCTTTAAGTCATCCTTCAGTTGGCGTATGGTCTCCGTCATTTCCAATTTTTCCTGTCGAGCCTCGCCGTTGAGCTTCAAGAAGTAATTCGCTTTGTTCACCATATCTATATAATTCTTCTCGAATTGCTCATTGGACTCTTGAAGGGAAACATTTGTTTTAATCAGATTATCCCTTTCCACTTCAAGATCGGTTGAGAGAGAGGTTACCCTTTTTACTTCTTCTTCGAGATCCTGCAATCTCCCTTTCAACCCCTTGTTTTGCTTAGCCAGTTTCTTTGAATCCCTCAAAAGCTGTGGTAGGCTAGAGCAAAATCTTCACCTTCAGAATCATCTGATTCATCGTCCGTTGCAATCTTTTCAACAGGGAGGAGTTGGACAAGGAATCGGATGTACTTGCCATTAAGCACATGAAGGGTGAAGATGTAGTGGACGCGTGGAAAGCTGTCGCGTTGTCTTCTTCATCACTTGAGGATGACTCATTTGACGTGGAGTTGTCATCCCAAGTAACGACTTGCATCGCTTTCTTCTTTGCCGGATTCTTGTTGGGACACTCCGTTGCAATGTGGCCGTAGCCTCGACATTTGAAGCACTGAACTTGTCCCTCAGAACTTTTCTTATCCTTTGAGAAGTTCTCTTGCTTTCTTGACTTGTAACTTGAAGAACCCTTGCCTTTCTTCGACTTTCCGAAGGATGGAGTTTTGCTTGAATTTCCCCTTCGAAAGTTGCGGCGAAACTTCCTTGTCAAGAGAGCGAGCTGCTTCTCAAAGTCCTCCATAGAAAGGTTCTCGTCGTCGTCCGAGGAGGATGAATCCGCGTCTTCTTCTTTAGTTGATTTCAATGCGTAACCTGAAGACTTAGAAGAGGATGCCTTTCCAGAAGAATAGTTAGTAGGAAATGTCATTTCATAAGTTTGTAAAGCACCTACTAATTCTTCTACACGCATTTCGTCCGGGTGTTTAATTGTTTCAATGGCTGCGACCTTCGGGCGAAATCGTTCAGGAAGAGTTCTTAGAATTTTTCTTACAACTTTAAATTCTGGAATCTTCTCTCCCAAGTTAGCACATGAGTTTACGATGTCTTGCAATCGTGTGTAATAGTCAGTGAAGATTCATTCTCTGCCATAGAGATAGAGTCAAACTTGCTCGTAAGCATTTGCAGTTTCTGAATCTTCACTAGGTTAGTTCCCTCATGCGTAACTTGAAGAACATCCCAGATTTCTTTCGCAGTCTCACATGCCGAGACGCGAGAGAACTCAGTTTGTGACAAAGCATTAAATAGAGCATTAATCCCTTTGCCATTGTAAGAAGATAAGTCTATCTCTTCCTTGGTCCATTTCGACCTAGGTTTTAAGGTGCGAACATCATCAATAATTTCAGTTGGATTAGACCATCCTAATTCAATTGATTGCCACACCCTTTCGTCGATGGAAATTAAAAAGGCTTTCATCCGTACTTTCCAGTACGCATAATTTGTTCCATCAAAGAAAGGGGGTCGATTGATGTTTCCACCTTCAACCATTGTTTACAACCCTATTCCCGCTCTGATACCACTTGTTGGGTTATGTTAATATGGATCTAAATAGGGGAAAAAACACCTAGAGGGGGGTGAATAGGTGTAAACAATAAACACTCAAAAAATCATTGCGCAATAAACCCAATGCGGAAAAATAAAAGAACACGCAAGATTTTTACGTGGAAAAACTCCAAACCGGAGTAAAAAACCACGGGACCGATAACACGGCGAAATCCACTAGAATTAACACACGTACAAGGTGATATAACGTACTCACAGACGACTCAACCTTTTACCATACGCTCCTAGTAGATCTTCCCGCTCGCTCCACGACGCTTCTCGAATCCACGATCCGCGCCCAACGCTGAATCCACAGCGTCCAACGTCGAGTCCACGACGTCCGACCGAATCCACGGTCTTCACCCAATAGCACGCTTCGAATCCACGAACGTACCTCGCTCCGAATCCACGAGAGCACCTTGAATCCACAAGGCCACGCGAGTCCACGCGCCGATTTGGGGTAAATCGTTGTTTGTTTGGGTGGTGATGATCCGCCGAATACTTAGATTAAAGATAGATCGGAAATACCATCTAAGTATTCATTGATTTGATTCTACTCAAAATGTGAGTATGGAAAACCTAGAATCAAATCAATCAATATAGATGAAGAAACATAGAATAAATCTATTGATTTCCTTTCTTCTCTATATGTGGATTTTTCTTTTCGGCTATTTTTTCTTGTAATAGCGGATGCCCTAGAAATGAATACAGGGCCTATTTATAGGTTAGAAACCATTGGAAGAAGATAGGATCAAAAACTGCCTTTTCTGGAAATTTTACCGACGGCGATCCGGATTGGAATTGGCGATCCGGATTGCAGAAGCAAGAAAGACGATTTCCAGAAAAATGCTAGTTCGGGATCCGGATCGTAAGTCCGATCCGGATCGTTCATACAGTTTTACCAGAACATCAATGTTCGGGATCCGGATTGCAAATCCTGATCCGGATCGAGGAAGCAAACAGGTAAAACAAGTGTTCGGGATCCGGATCAGAGGATGCTGCGATCCGGATTGAACCAGTGTATGAACAAACACCCTTCGGGATCCGGATTGCCGAGTCCGATCCGGATCCTGAACATGTCCCATGTCCAGTTTTTGATGTTTAAGCAATTAAAACCTCTTCCAGGTGTTTCTACACTATAAGAAGTATTCGGATCATCGAAAATCTTTAGTTAAACGTACCTGATCCTTTTGAATTCTTCTTTCTTGAGATTGAGGTATACGATCCAAAGTTTCTTCATCTTCAATCTTCAAGACTTAATACATTCACGAAATACGCCAACTCAAATTCCGTAACAATCTGATCCGCCGAATTCTTAGATTAGAAATAGATCGAAAATACCATCTAAGTATTCATTGATTTGATTCTACTCAAATCTGAGTTTGGAAAACCTAGAATCAAATCAATCAATATAGATGAAGAAACATAGAATAAATTCTATTGATTTCCTTTCTTCTCTATATGTGGATTTTTTCTTTCGGTCGTATTTTTCTATAATATGCGGATGTTTTTCCGATGCCCTAAAAATGAATAAAGGGTCTATTTATAGGTTAGAAACCATTGAAAGAAGATAAGGATCAAAAACAGCCTTTTCTGGAAATTTTACGGACGGCGATCCGGATTGGAATTGGGTGATCCAGATTGCAGTAGCAAGAAAGACGGTTTCCAGAAAAACACTTGTTCGGGATCCGGATCGAAGTCCCCGATCCGGATCGTTCATACAGTTTCACCAAACATCAACGTTCGGGATCCGGATTGCAAATCCTGATCCGGATCGTGCAAGTAAAAAGGTAAAACTAGTGTTCGCGATCCGGATCATGAGATGCTGCGATCCGGATTGAACCAGTGTATGAACGAACACCCTTCGGGATCCGGATTGCAAGGCCCGATCCGGATCCTGAACATGTCCCATGTCCAGTTTTTGATTTTTATGCAATTAAACATTCTTCCAGGTGTTTCTACACTACAAGAAGTATTCGGATCACCAGAAATCTTTAGTTAAACATACCTGATCCTTTTAAATTCTTCTTTCTTGAGATTGAGCTATATGATCCAAAGTTCTTTCATCTTCAATCTTCAAGACTTAACACTTTTCACGAAATACGCCAACTCAAATTCCGTAACATATTAACGATACTTCTTACTGTAGCTCTTTTCGAACACAAGGTGGGAGCGTTTTAACTAAAGTTTCCGCACACTTTCTGCTCCGCATTTCAAGTGGGTACCCCCTTAGCATCCCTTTATGCGTAATGTCGTTATGTTCATGTTTATTATGTGGTGGGTTTCATCATGGTGTTTAGCGTCGGTCTCCGGCGGTCGTTTCACTTTTGATATTACATGTTAGCGGGTTGCTTTCGATTACACATGTTACCGTTTTACCTTTGATTCTACATGTTAGCGGGTTACTTTCTATCACACATATTACCGTGTTACTTTGGATTATACATGTCACCGTTTTACTCTTGTTTATATATTATGATGCTAACATGATGGTGGTTACGGTTACTTTGCTCGAGGCTACAGCACGCGCACCCGCGGTTTGGCCACCGCAAAGGGTGCACTTTTTCGGAAAAGCGGTCTATGACCCGTGTATACCCACGAGGTGACGTAGTGGGGCCCCTGTAGTTGTGGGGTTTGAGGCGCCGAGGTGAGAGCGGTGTGACCCGTCGGTTTAGTTGCCCGACGTGGTCGGGTATTGCAGGTACGGTACGGCTCGTCGGTTTAGTTGTCCGACGTGGTCGGGTATTGCAGGTACGGTACGGCTCGTCGGTTTAGTTGTCCGACGTGGTCGGGTATTGCAGGATACAGGGGTACAGGTTGTCTTTTTCCCTCTTGGGAGGGTGGTTGCTCCGGTTGGCTTACGGTTTGTTTTACTACTTTTCCTGCTCTACTAGTATTCGTCACTGACTTCCCACTTCGTGACAGGGTCCAGACGGGGGGAGAGGTAGGCGACGGTGAGGACGGGGCAGGAGCTTCTGGGTCGCTGGGGACCCCGGACTGTCTTACCTTTTTCTATCTTTGCATTTCATTCACATTTGTAGTCCTTTGTGTGGTTCTCGATACCCTCGTGGGGTCGGTGTGGATGTCGGCATGGTCTCTATTTGGTAGTTCCCTTATGTATTTATCTTTCCTTCCACTTCTGTTGGCCGTTTGGAAAAGAAAAGGAAAAACCAAAGAAAAGATTGCGAAAACTGTTTTAAAAAATTTAAGTGTCGTGTGGGCACTGATTTCAAAACCCTGTGGATTTATGCTGTTTTCGAACGCGTTTTCAAACTCTGGGTGCCGGGTAGGCGCCGTTTTCAACGACTGTGGATTTATCCTTTTAAAATCTCTTGGCCGTGCTTCTTACTCAGTTATGGTGCATAGTTGTATGTTAGAACTGTTGTGATTGAATGGATGATTGCGTTTGGGACTTGTATTAGCTGCTACGTCGTGCATATACAGAGGAGACTCTGTCCGTTTGCAGAGTGATTCTGTGTATGCGGCGGGTCTGGGCATGCGCCGGGGAAGAAGGTTTATTTTTCATAAAAAAATTCTACGCGCCAAATGAGTACCTTTTGTGAACCGTTTCCGCTAAAACAAACCCCCGGGGCGTGACATGGCCCGGATGGCGCCACGCCAGGCGCGGCGCCCGGCAATGGCGTGGCGCCGCGTGTCCCCCACGCGGGGACGCGCACCGCGCCGCGGCGCACGTGGGCGAGCACTGCCCAACGCGCGTGCGCCGCGTGGCCCGCGTCCTCCCGTCCAGTGCCGACGCATGGAACTCCCGCAGCTGCTGCGCCTGGTGCACGCGCGCTCCATGGACCGGCCGCCAGAATTAACTCCAAAACTGCTCCAAAAATGCCATTTTTTGCTATTTCCGCGCGCTGAGTCCGATTCCGAAGTCCAAAACTCCAAATAATGCAACCAAATAGCCGTTTTGATCGTTTTTCTGCGCTGAATCCAAATATGGTGTCCGTTTTGCAAGAATCCTTTTCTAATTTTTGGCGAAACTCCATATTAGGCAATCTTGATCCATTTCTCGCACTGTGTTTGTTTTCGGGGTCTGTTTTGCGCGCAACCAACACTATCCACAGAAATTGGCCTCCACAAGCTGACGATCACACTGTAATGACCCCAAAGATCCGGGTCTTCACACCCGATTACCCCCGCGATCCACTTTAAGCCCGGAATCCATCACTTGGGTCCAAATTGGCGCACGAACACACCGCCGACATGCCACGTAGGCTTCCAAAAGCTGCTGGTCACACTGTAGAAGCCCTGCAAAGATCCGGGTCACCACACCCTACGTAAAGGTGCAACGGAGTAACCATGAGGAGCGCGAAGCGACCTGGGAACAAGAGACGAAAATGAGGGAGTGTTTCCCTGAGTTATTTAGCGAGGGTTGAGGTTAAGTTTCGGGGACGAAACTTCTTTTAAGGGGTATGTGGTGTAATATCACAGTTTTTATGTAACGTTTTACCCTCCTGCTAATAAAGTTTAAGTTATGGAAAATTGAATTAACGGGTTTACTTAAGTTGATAATCTTGAGGTGCGGGTATTTTTTTTTGATAGAGCTCGAAAAACGGTGAACGGCGGTGCGACCGGATCCGGATTCCAACTTACGGATCCCTCAGAAAGGGATTGTTAGGATCGCGGTAACCGAGGGGTGCATCGAAATCCGTGCAAGTGATCGTGCACACTTTTCGAGGAGATAAGAAAATATCTCTAAGGAATTATCTTTAAGAAATTATCTCTAAGGAATTATCTCTAAGGAATTATCTCCATGGATTAATTAAATAATTAATTAGAGATTGAAATACCCGATGTGGATTTCGACAGTACGTACCAAGAAACAGATTTTACTTCTCCCGAAAAAGAAATCCTAGCCGGAGAGAAAAGAAAGAAAGAGGAAAAAAAAAGGCGAAACCCTAACCGAAAGAAAAAGAGAAGAAAGAAGGAGAAAGCGGAGGGACCCGAACATCCCCGACGAACGTGCCGGAGCCGGGAGCGTGAACGGATCGCCTTCTCCGACGAATCGCGGTAAGCGATGTTTCTTTTTGGTTTTCGTTTCGGAGTTTTGTTGTCGTCGTTTTGGGTCGCCGTTTTGTTACCCTTACCGCCGCCGTCGCCGCCGCCGCAAAGCCCTAGGGCACCGCCGCCGCGAAGCCCTAGGGCACCTCCATCGTCGCAAGGCCCTAAGGCACCGCCGCCGCGTCACGGGCCGCGCCGCGCGGGGCTGGCGCCTGCGCGGCCGCGGCGTGTAGCAGCGCCCCTCGGGGCTGGCAGCTGCGGCGTGCAGCCGCGCCGCGCCGGGCTGGCGCTCGCGTGGCCGCGGCATGCACCGCGTGGGGCTAGCGCCCGCACGGCCGCAGTTGGCGCCGAGCGGGGCTGGGGCCCACACGGCCGCGGAATGCACCGCGCGGGGCTAGCGCCCGCGCGGCCGCGGCACGCGGCTCACGGGGCCGGTGCCCGCGCGGTCGCATGGCATGCAACGACGCGAGGGTGGCCGCGTCGCCCGTCGCACGTTGTCGCCGCCGCCGTGTCGAGTTGTTAGTAGTGCTTTTGGGTTTTTGGACTCGGTTTATCTACCGTTTATGTTTCGGATCTGACCACGGTTCTTTTGGGGACTATTTTTAGGTTCGAGTGCCGATTGTGAGCGTGGTTCGGTCTCAGGTGTTCCGGTCAGCACATTCGAGGTGGGTACCTTTGGTTATTTTCGGTGTAATGTCGTTCCCGAGTATTTTGTGTAGAGTTATTTAGGATCCACCAGGATCTAAATAGGTACTATCAAACACCTAGAGGGGGGTGAATAGGTGTAATATTATAAAAACCAATCTCAGTGCACAAAATAAAAACCAATGCGGAAAATAAAAATCAACACACCGAGATTTACGTGGAAACTCCAATCCAGGAGAAAAACCACGGGACCAACACGCAATAACAATCCACTAAGAATTGAAGAATAACAAGGTGATTACCGACTCCACGGACTCGACCCCTCCTTCAAGTTCTTCGGACCTTGCGCTCCACCGATTGCACGTCCACTGCACACGTTCGAATCCACGAACGCCACTCGAATCCACGAGCACACGTTTCGAATCCACGAAACGCCTTCAACACACCGAATCCACGGTGCCACGTCGAATCCACGACGCGAACTCAGCCGATAAAGAAATATAGGCTTCGATGGTGATCCTTTGCTTAGATTATCATTGAAGAACCGTAGAAAGAAATTCTAAGCAAAGATTAGATCAATTCGACAAAAGATAGATCTTGGAAGAACCGTCGAATTGACCTAAAAGAGGCTAAAAGAAGAACGATAAAAACCTAGCCTCTAGGGTTGCTCTCAAGTGTTTTCGGTATTGGTCACACGTTCTTGAGAAACCCTAAGTGTCTATTTATAGGTTAGAAACCTTTGGAAAGAGATAAGAATCAAAAACTTACCTTATCTGGAATTTTTCAGGACGGCGATCCGGATCGGATTTACTGCGATCCGGATCGTCGTAGCGAGTCAGACAATTCCAGAAAAACAAGGGTTCGGGATCCGGATTGAAATGCCCGATCCGGATCGTTCATGAATTTCAGCAAAATCCAATGTTCGGGATCCGGATCAGAATTGGCTTGGATCCGGATTGGATTTGCAATGAACCAACACCCTTCGGGATCCGGATTGGATTGTCTGATCCGGATCCTGAACATGTCCCATGTCCAGTTTTTGATTTTTATGCAATTAAAAATTCATCCAAGTGTTTCTACACTATAACAAGTATTCGGATCACCAAAATTATTTAGTTAAACGTACCTGATCAATCCGAATCCATTTTCCTTGAGATTGATGTAATTGATCCACAATTCTTCACCTTCAATCTTCAAGACTCAAACACTGAGTGTCAACTTGAGCTCTTCTCCGAGTCTTCGATTGCTGATTGACAATTTGATCACTTTAAGACTCCGACTCAATTTACTGACTTGACTCACGAAATATGCCAACACCAAAAAGCCGTAACAATCTCCCCCTTTGGCAATTTCGTGACAAAACCCAAAAATACATAAAAACGCTCAAGTCACTCATCTTAAACCAAAAAATCGAAATTCAATGTTATCACCAAAACATTGATTTTCTTTGCGTGAAAGATCCAATAAACACAAAATTACATTTGAACCAAACAGTCCTAGAACATACTCTATGACTTAGGACTTGGAGTCTTCAAGTGATGTAATTCCTGCAAAACAAAACTCCAAACAAAATCAAACGTTAGTCGTTAGAAATTAAAATCCTACATTTGATTCGTCCTTTTGGTTCTTTTGTTTTTCGGCTCTTTCAATCTTTTCTTTATCTCCTCCTATCTTGAGCATCTATGTTCTCCCCCTTTGTGATACGATCATTATTTTCTGTTCTCCTCCCTTTTTTTGTTTGTCTTTTTTTGTTTGTCCTATCTCGATGATCTCATCTCCGTCATTTCTCTTCTCCCCCTTTCTGTCACAAATTGTCAAACAGTGAACATACTAGACAAAAGGAAATCTAACAACATTAGTTCATAGAGAAAGAGAGATAAAAGCTCAGTTCCGGTATATAACAAAAACAGATTGCGTACCGGTACCGGAGGCAAAAATCACAAAATTCTTGAAACAAATCCAAATTTTAAAAACTTTTCAAATACCGATTTGTATTCCATCAAGAAATCAATTTAAGTGCTTTAAACAATGAATTCACACAGATGCCATTCAATCCAATTAATTTCACAAAATTAAAAAGATTTACTCCTAAATCATGAAAAACAAAGATAAAACATTATAAACAGTTTTTCATGTTATATTCATCAAACACAAGTCATCAAAAATAATCTTGAGATCCAAACTCTATCAAGATGTAACGGATTTACAAAGATGACTTACGGAGATTTCCAAATGACATCAATCTTGAATTCTACCCTTTCTTGAAATTGAGGTATATGATCCAAATTTCTTTCATCAGAATAATTTAGAAAAATTTCATAAAAACCAGAAAAAGTATGTAAGCACTTTAGCGCATCAACTTTAAACAAAAGTCATCGTTTCATGCAACAAGAAATAGATTATACCAAATCTATCAAAAATACTCAAAAATGAAACGAAAATTTATGGAAATTAAAACTCTTAAAGTTGAACAACTTCAATCACATCTAACCTGATCTTATGCGTAATGCCTTTATCAAATCATCAATTTTGGTAAAGAAAATGAAATACCAAGATCAATAGATGTTTGAAATCCCAGATAAGTTAGATAATATATCTAGACAATCTGTTGAAGAGAGTGGCTCTTTGAGCATCTTTCGTTAAAAATCCCACCTTATACCAACCTTGAAATTTGACAGAGTCAAGTATTTCAACATGCATTTCATCATCATTTTTTTTTTTAAAAAAAAAATTGCTTGGCATACATGGGGTATCTTTTTTCCTCCATGTGGTGGTAGTTTTCACACTCCTCATTGGGATGTAACTCTTTCCACATCTTTTGAGCATTTTACTTTTCTTTGACTCCCCCTCAATTGGCTATCAATTATTTAATATATAAGGTATTCAACCAAAAATTGATCCCGCATTCATACTCGACTAAATAGTCAAATAAGATAATGACTATACCAAGAGATCATTGAGAGAGAAATTGACTTTGATCACTTAAAAGATGAATTAATTAACATAAATGATCATTGCAACATCGAAATATTATGATGTCAAAAGCATAATAGATTTCTAAATGCGTGAAAAGATGCAATTAAAGTCAATATAACCAATGCTCAACTTGTGTTGTCACAAAGAATTCACACAACCGAGATAGATTAAGCATCTAAAGATCACACATGATTTCTAAAATTTGATGCTTATAACTATCAAGAACTCCTATAATGAAGTATCTTCAAGATTATGATTATGGAGTAAAGTTGATAAATTAATTTGGAGTGAATGAACGTGAAGCCCTTTTTATTCAATGCACTTGTTCAATAAAAACCCTTTTGTTCAAAAACAAAGTATAAAAACAAAGAGCATTGAAAAGCATGTAATGCAAAGATTAAGAAAAATATGAAGGGAAAACCAATCAAAGCATTACATACAGTCAAAAGCTATTTAGAACTTAAGACAAGGAAAGATATCACCTTTCCGAATCCAAAATCGCTGGATTTTGGGTTGTCTTGATTCGTTGTGGCCGGGGGTTGTCCGCTTTGACTGTTGATCCACCTTAGGTCTTTGCCTTGCAATGATCCACTTGTATGATTGATGTTGTGACTCGGACCTTTGGTGGGTTGAGTGAACTTCTTTAACTTGATGTGTCTTTTGATTCCGTTGAGTTCGCTCCGTAGATGAAGTTGCCGAAGGACTCTTCTTTCTCTTTTTCGGGCAATTCTTCACCAAATGTCCTTCAAGTCCACATAGGTGACAAGTTCTTTCTTTCAATTTTATTGTGGAACTTGAAGACTTCACAGTTTGGTCCTTTTTAAATTCCAAACCAACCTTGCTTGTTTGACCTAATCCGGACATACAATGTAGTGACCCGACCCTTCGGGATATTTTTAACTCACATGTAATTACTTAGGCCTTAAGTGAAATAAAATTATTTAATTTCTAAAAGTTGGCCGGTGGGTGGTGCTGGTATTTTTCTGCGATAGGGCGCGGAAAATGATGACCGACGGTGCGATCGGATCTGAAATCCGATGTCGGGATCTCCCGGAACGGGATCCTTAGTGACGCGGTGATTAGTTGTAGTGACCCGACCCTTAGGGGTATTCCCGAACTCACATGTAAATTGCTTAAGCCTTAAGCGAAATAAAATTATTTAATTTTCAAAAGTCGGCCAGGACGAGGTGTGTGTATTTTTCTGCGATAGAGCGCGAAAAACGATGACCGACGGTGCGATCGGATTCAAAATCCGATGTCGGGATCTCCCGGAACGGGATCCTTAGCGACGCGGTGATTAGTCACGCATCGGAATCCGTGCAAAATATCTTGCACCCGTTAGAGATAAGGTGGGTTATCTCGTAGGGGATAATTAATTAATTAATTAATTAATTATCCGATAAGGGAGTTTGGATTCTCTTACGAGCGAATTAAAGGATTTAAATTGGTGGGATTTTATCTCGTGGATTGGATACGAGATAAAATCCAGATATTTAAATTGGGAATTTATTTCCCGTGATTATTTAATAAAGGTGATTAAATAATCGGTGGTCAGGATTTAAAGGTGAGGATTTTATCCCGTCAGTCAGATATTATTTGGGAAAT
Organism: Tillandsia fasciculata; assembly: GCA_029168755.2. Taxonomy (NCBI): domain Eukaryota; kingdom Viridiplantae; phylum Streptophyta; class Magnoliopsida; order Poales; family Bromeliaceae; genus Tillandsia; species Tillandsia fasciculata. The sequence goes on from JAQOTM010000645.1 coordinate 65,021, forward strand.
AGAAACGGGGTATTGCGGGTTTTCCTACGCACGTAAGATAAAGAGGAAATTAATTAAATAAAAAGGGATAAATAGATAATGAGACTTATTTATTCCCCCGTTTACCGAACGAAACCCTAATTTAAAATACCGCGCCTCAAATCGCCCCCTTTCGTGCGTACCGAAACCCCAACCGGTGAGGAGAGAAAAAAAAAAAAAAAGGGAAAAAGAACGGAACCCTAACCGGAGGAAGGAGAAGGAAAAGAGAAGGAGCCGATCGTCCCGAACGCCGATCCGAAGGCAAGAAACACGACCGGACACCTTCCCGACGATCTCCGGTTAGTAGAATATTTTTTAGTAATTTTTCCGGATTTTTCCTGTCGCCTTTTCGTCAATTTCTTGAGCTTCTCCGCCGTCCCCGTTACCGTCGCCGTCGTCGTAATCATGCTAGACGGACGGAACGGACGGCGGGGACGCGCGGTGCCGCTAGGGCATCGCGCGGGGAGGGGGAAAAGAATCGCGGACGACCGGACGCCGCCGCGAGCGGCGACGGCGCCGCGCGGGTCGCACCCGCGCGGGCGCCGCGCGGACACCGCGCGGGCGCCGCACGGGGTGCCGCGCGGGCACCGCGCGCGGGCACCCGCGCGGGGCGCCGCGCGGGCGCCCCGCGCGGGCGCCGCGCGGGCACCAGCGCGGGCGCCGCGCGGGCACCCGCGCGGGGTGCCGCGCGGGCGGCCCCGCGCGGGCGCCGCGCGGGCACCCCGCGGGGTGCCGCGCGGGCGGCCCCGCGCGGGCACCCGCGCGGGGTGCCGCGGGGGCGGCCCCGCGCGGGCACCCGCGCGGGGTGCCGCACGGGCGGCCCCGCGCGGGCGCCGCTTGGACACCCGCGCGGGCGCTGCGCGGGCACCGCGCGGACGCCGCGCGGGGCACTTTGCGGGCGCCGCCCGCGGAGCCACGCCGCGCGCGACTCCGACGGGCGGCGACGGCCGCGCAGGGGGAAGGGGGGGGCTGTCCCGCTGGACAGCGGGACGGTGCCGGACTCTTCGTACTTAATAGAGTGGGGTTTTCTGTTGCAATATGTTAGTATGTATTCTGATCTTAGTATCCGTGCGGACTTCTTATAGGTCCAGGTGCGCAGCGGGAGAGTGCAAAGGGCTCGGGTGTCCCGTCTTCTCTCCAACCAGGTGGGTAGGGTTGCTATAAGTGCAACAAGTGCAGTAAGTGCATTTATCGCCATTAAAGTACTCTTAAATTTATCTAACAAAGTAGATGGACAGTTTAACCTTTCGCTTAATGGTGTTTTATCTAACAATTTAAGCGGCTGCGGTCGCGGTGCTCACTACACGCCATTCTTGGCAATCCGGTTTCGGATGCTGCACGTACACCGGCGGATCGGGCCACCGCATGGTGTACTTTTCCGGAAAAGTGGTCTTTGACCCGTGTGCCTCACAAAGGAGTGGGAGCCGTGAGGACCTCTTCGCGCCAGCTGAAAATAGCACATCAGCACCGCGAAGGGGTAAAAGCATCAAAAGGTGTTTGTGCACGAGGGGGGACTTTAGTCTCTCCGACAGGTACTCTGGGGTTGGTGCCCAACTTAATTAATAAATCTGGGGTTGGTGCCCAGTTTAAAATATGCACAGGGGTTTAACGAAAGGTTACGGTGTACTCGGTGTATTCGGTTCGTCTTTCCTTCCTTGACATTATTAGACATCTACTTTGTTTGTCACTGACTTTACCCACTCCGTGACAGGTACTCCTAGGTGCGTCAGCCGGGGTGACGGTGGGACTGCGTCGTGAGGACCGTAGTCGGACACTTGGTTATTATCATTATATCTCATTTCCTTTATGCATAAATACTCGATTTGCTTGTGGATGGCTTTAGTTGTGAACATGTATTAATTAGCTCTGTGGATGAGGTGTATTCTTATGCTTTCATTACGTTTAGTGGTGTTCTTTCATGCGGCATGTTTTCATGATAAACTAATTGATTGCGAAAATGTTTTCTCAAAACGAAGTGCCGTGTGGGCACGCAATTTACAAATGCTGGGTTTTATCCTTTCCAAAAGATGACGCCGCTTTATGAACTTATGTCGTTCGGTGATGAATGTCTACTGTATGGTTGTTGGTTGGAGAGTAATGTTCGATAATTGTGAATGAATTGTATGTTGTAAATGAGACGCCGTGCATATACAAAGGAGACTCTGTCCGTGGGCAGAGAGAATTTGTGTATGTGGCGGTCTGGCACGCGCCGGGGTTGAAGTTTATATTACCTTGTTGAAGAAAAAAAAAATAACACGCAGTTTTCCGCTCTGTTTGACTTAAAAACCCCCGGGGGCGTGACATTAGTCATGCATCGGAATCCGTGCAAAATATCTTGCACCCGTTGGAGATAAGGTGGGTTATCTCGTAGGGGATAATTAATTAATTAATTAATTAATTATCCGATGACGGAAATTAGAATTCTCTTACGTACGAATTAAAGAGGAAATTAATTAAATAATTAAATAATAGGGATTATATAAGTAATCCCGGTTATCGGAAGAAAAACCCTAATTTAAAATACCGTCTCCTCAAACCCTCCTCTTTCGTGCGTGCCGAAAACCAAACGAAACCCTAGTTAGAAAAGAAAAAGCAAAACCCTAACCGGAGGAGAAAAGAAGGAAAGAAGGAGGAAGCGGAGGAACCCGATCGCCCCGATTCACGTGCCGGAGATCGGAGAACGAGACGCCATCGTCTACGGGGAGCGGATCCGGGTCTCCGACGCCGAAAGGAAACAAGATCGGTTCTTTAATTCCGATAGATTGAGGTTAGTGGTCGTTAATCTTTTTGTAGATTTAATCGGGGGTTTTCCGTGTTCTCGTAAGGTCGTTTTAATTGGTACATCGATCGCGGTTGTTCGTCGGGTTTTGATCCATGTTTTATTCTCGTTCTTGATCGAGGGTGATCGACGGTTTTTATCGAGTTTAATCGATGATTTTTAATCGGTTTCTTTTTATCGGACTTGGTCGAAAATTCGATCGGGGTTCCGATTTATGTTTTGGTTGCTCGTAGATCAACGGTTTAGCCGTTAGATTTACCGCGGATTTATTCAGAGATTTTTGGAGGTGTTTCGTTGGAACATAGTGGGTTAACGGGAGGCCGCCGCCGCCGTTTTTTTAACGGGAGGCCGCCGCCGTCGTTACCATGGTCGCGGGGTCTTCACCGGAGTCGCACGGAAGCGAAAACGGAGAAGAAATCGCGAAACGGGAGCGAAAACGGCGACGAAAACGCGAAAAATTGGGTTACTGTGCCTTTCCGTACAAGATGGTCCACGGCCGGGGCGTGCACCCGGCGCACGCCCGCGGCGCGGGAGCTGCAGACCCGGTGCACGCCTCACCCGTGCACCGGCCCGGCCCGCTTGTGCGCGGTGCACGCTCCAGGCGTGCACCCGGCGCACGTATCGGCGGCCGAAGGTGTGAACCCGGTGCACGCTCAGGTCGTGCACCGGCCCGGCCCGAGAAGCGCGGTGCACGCTTCCTGCATGCACCCGGCGCATGCCGCCGCCGCCTGTCGCCGTAAGCCCGGTCCACGGTTGCCCCTGTGCACCACCCGACAGCCCAAAGTTCGGTGGCTCCGTTTGGGTCCGTTTTTCCACCGTTTTGAGCGCCGTTTTCGCCGTTGGGATCGTTATTTCCGTGGTTTCCTTGGCATGGCCACTTGGGATCTTCTTGGTCACTTTTTTATTATGTTGGGTGCCGCGCGGGGTTCCGGTTTTCGGCGAACCGGACGGTGTTGGACTTTTCCGTCAAAAAGAGTAAATTGGGTCTTTTGTTTTGGGATGTTAGTACACGTTTGTGACTATTGTTATCCTTGCGGACTTTCTTTAGGTCCAGGTGCGCAGTGGGGGTGCGCGAAGGATTCAGGTGTTCCGATTTCTCTTCAACAAGGTGGGTACGGTTGCTATAAGTGCAACAAGTGCAGTAAGTGCATCTATCATCATTAAATTGCTCTCAATTTGCCTAACAAAGTAGATGGACAGTTTAACCTTTCGCATAATTGTATTTTATCTAACAATTGAAGCGGCTGCGGTCGCGGTGCTCACTACACGCCGATCTCGGCAAATCCGGTTTCGGATGCTGCACGTACACAGGCGGATTGGCCTCCGCATGGGTGTACTTTTCCGGAAGAGTGGTCTTTTTGACCCGTGTGCCTCACAAAGGAGTGGGAGCCGTGAGGACCTCTTCGCGCCAGCTGAAAATAGCACATCAGCACCGCGAAAGGGGTAAAAGCATCAAAGAGGTGATTGTGCACGAGGGGAGACTTGAGTCTCTCCGACAGGTACTCTGGGGTTGGTGCCCAACTTAATTGATAAATCTGGGGTTGGTGCCCAGTTTAAAATATGCACAGGGGTTTAACGAAAGGTTTCGGTGTACTCGGGTTATTCGGTTCGTTTTCCTTCTTTGATATTATTAGACATCTACTTTGTTTGTCACTGACTTTACCCACTCCGTGACAGGTGCTACTAGGTGCGTTAGCCGGGATGGCGGTGAGACTGCGTCGCGAGGACCGTAGTCAGGACACTTGGTTTCTATCTCATTTTCCGTTATGCTTTAAGTAGTTAAATTGCTTATGGATTACTTTAGTTGTGGACATGTATTAGTTAGCACTGTGGATGAGACGTTCTTTTGTGACTTGTTGATATTTCTAGTGATGTTTTCATACGCGGCATGTTTTCATGATAAACCAAAGGATTTCGAAAATGCTTTCACAAAACGAAGTGCCGTGTGGGCACGGGTCTTACAACCGCTGGTTTTATCCTTTCCAAACGTTGACGCCGCCTGAATAACTTGTTTGAAAAATAAGGTGTCGAGTGGACACCGATCTTTTAAAACAGTAGTTAGATTAATGTGCTTTGAATGGTGATGTATGTCTATTGTATGGTTGATGGTTGATGTATGGTGTTGTAAATAAAACGCATGTTGTAAATGAGACGCCGTGCATATACAAAGGAGACTCTGTCCGTGGGCAGAGAGAATTTGTGTATGTGGCGGTCTGGCACGCACCGGGGATGAGGTTTAAGTTACTTTGTTAAGAAAAAAAAAAATAGACACGCAATTTTCCGCTTTGATTGACTCAAAAACCCCCAGGGGCGTGACATACAATTAAGTTTCTTGGAACCGGTGGAAAGACTTTGTATGTCGGATTTAAGTTGATGAACTTGCTTGGTCAAAGCTTGATTGGTGACATGAATCTCCTCAAACTGCTTTTCAAGAAAACCAATCTTGTCCATATATGATTTTGCGTTCGTCTCCGATTGGTTTAGCTTTTCTTGGAGGATTTTATGGTTATCCAATAACCTTCCTTGTTCCTCCTCGAGATCATGAAGTTTGATCTTTAAAGCTTGATTCTCGTCTTGAACTTCAAGTCGTTGCTTCCTCAACTTCTTGATATGCTTGGCCATCCTCTTTGAATCCGCAAGAAGTTGTTGGTATGCCTCAACGAGTTCTTCTTCGTCCGACTCCCCCTCACTTGATGACTCTCCATCGGATGTTGATGTTTCATGCAAAATCAAAGGAATAGAGTCAGTGACTAAAGATGATAAGCAAAAATTAGAAGAGGGAATTTGAGAGGCATGAAAAGCAACAACTTTTTCCTCTTTACTTGAGGTCGATTCATCGGAAGTAGAATCGTCCCAAGTTTTCGCTTGCAAAGCCTTCTTTTTATATGATTTCTTAGAAGGACAATCCGTTGAAATATGGCCGTAGCCTTTGCATCGATAGCATCGGATTTTCCCTTCGAAATCATCTTTTTCTTTTTCTTTAGAAGGTTTTGCAACGCCTTTGAGTTTAGAGGATTTAGAACCCGATGATCCTTTAGATGGTTTCGTGGATGAAGATCCATCGGTTCGATTCTTCCAAAATTTCCGACGAAATTTCTTTGTGATCCGCGCCAATTGTTCTTCAAAATCGGCAAAAGAGATTTCATCATCGGAACTTGATTCGCTATCTTCTTCCTTTGTTGATTTGAATGCAATACCTGTAAGCTTAGAAGAAGACTTGGAAGAAATTTGATTAGTAGGAAAAGTCATCTCATAAGTTTGTAAAGCACCTACTAATTCCTCTACACTCATCTCATCCGGATGACTAACGGTTTCAATGGCGGTAACCTTTGCCCTAAACCGTTCCGGAAGAGTCCGAAGTATCTTTCTTACAATTTTCGACTCCGGGATCTTTTCTCCTAAATTAGCACATGTATTAATTACATCTTGAAGTCTAGTGTAATAATCTGTAAACAATTCATGCTCTTCCATATGAATAGAGTCAAATTGACTTGTAAGCATCTGGAGCTTTTGAATTTTTACAAGATTAGTACCCTCATGTGTAATTTTGAGAATATCCCAAATTTCCTTCGCGGTTTCACACGCGGAAATTCGTGTAAACTCAGTCGAGGAAAGAGAATTATATAAAGCGTTCATACCTTTCCCATTGTAAGAAGATCTTTCGATTTCCTCTTTAGACCATCTAGAGCGAGGTTTTGGGGTAGTAGAATTTCCTACTTCCTCAACCGGATGCACCCAACCGTATTCAACGGTTTGCCATACCCGCTCATCAATAGAGATGAGAAAAGCTCTCATCCGCACTTTCCAATACGCATAATTGGTCCCATCAAAAAGAGGAGGTCTAAAAATATTACCACTTTCACCCAACATGATAGATAAACCTAAAACCCGCTCTGATACCAATTGTAGGTTTTTATAATGTAGGATCCACAAGGATCTAAATAGGTACTATCAAACACCTAGAGGGGGGTGAATAGGTGTAATATTATAAAAACCAATCTCAGTGCACAAAATAAAAAACAATGCGGAAAATAAAAATCAACACACCGAGATTTACGTGGAAACTCCAATCCAGGAGAAAAACCACGGGACCAACACGCAATGACAATCCACTAAGAATTGAAGAATAACAAGGTGATTACCGACTCCACGGACTCGACCCCTCCTTCAAGTTCTTCGGACCTTGCGCTCCACCGATTGCACGTCCACTGCACACGTTCGAATCCACGAACGCCACTCGAATCCACGAGCACACGTTTCGAATCCACGAAACGCCTTCAACACACCGAATCCACGGTGCCACGTCGAATCCACGACGCAAACTCAGCCGATAAGAAATATAGGCTTCGATGGTGATCCTTTGCTTAGATTATCATTGAAGAACCGTAGAAAGAAATTCTAAGCAAAGATTAGATCAATTCGACAAAAGATAGATCTTGGAAGAACCGTCGAATTGACCTAAAAGAGGCTAAAAAGAAGAACGATAAAAACCTAGCCTCTAGGGTTGCTCTCAAGTGTTTTCGGTATTGGTCCCACGTTCTTGAGAAACCCTAAGTGTCTATTTATAGTTAGAAACCTTTGGAAAGAGATAAGAATCAAAAACTTACCTTATCTGGAATTTTTCAGGACGGCGATCCGGATCGAATTTTGCGATCCGGATCGTCGTAGCGAGTCAGACAATTCCAGAAAAACAAGGGTTCGGGATCCGGATTGAAATGCCCGATCCGGATCGTTCATGAATTTCAGCAAAAACCAATGTTCGGGATCCGGATCAGAATTGGCTTGGATCCGGATTGGATTTGCATATGAACCAACACCCTTCGGGATCCGGATTGGATTGTCTGATCCGGATCCTGAACATGTCCCATGTCTAGTTTTTGATTTTTATGCAATTAAAAATTCAACCAAGTGTTTCTACACTATAACAAGTATTCGGATCACCAAAATTATTTAGTTAAACGTACCTGATCAATCCGAATCCATTTTCCTTAAGATTGATGCAATTGATCCACAATTCTTCACCTTCAATCTTTAAGACTCAAATCACTGAGTGCCAACTTGAGCTCTTCTCTGAGTCTTCGATTGCTGATTGACAATTTGATCACTTCAAGACTCCGACTCAGTTTACTGACTTGACTCACGAAATATGCCCACACCAAAAAGCCGTAACATTTTGCATGATAAAGTAGATGTTTTTGTAAATTGTCTAACCCCATTGCATGTAAATCCCGTTTACTAATCTAATTGAGGCGGCTGAGGTCGCAGTATCGTTTTATTATTCTAATCGAGGCGGCTAAGGTCGCAGTATTGTTTATATGCTCATATTGCTTACACGCACACCGGCGGTTTGGCCACCGCACAGGGTTATTTTTTCGGAAAGATGGTAAGGATTACTCGTGTACCCCACGACTAGCGATGATGGGGACCCCTCAAGGAGAGGCGGCTGCTACTTGTGTTGGGTTATAAGTAATTGGATCTAAATAGGGGAAAAAACACCTAGAGGGGGGTGAATAGGTGTAAACAATAAACACTCAAAAAATCATTGCGCAAATAAACCCAATGCGGAAAAATAAAAGAACACGCAAGATTTTTACGTGGAAAAACTCCAAACCGGAGTAAAAAACCACGGGACCGATAACACGGCGAAATCCACTAGAATTAAACCACGTACAAGGTGATATACCGTACTCACAGACGACTCAACCTTTTACCATACGCTCCTAGTAGATCTTCCCGCTCGCTCCACGACGCTTCTCGAATCCACGATCCGCGCCCAACGCTGAATCCACAGCGTCCAACGTCGAGTCCACGACGTCCAACCGAATCCACGGTCTTCACCCAATAGCACGCTTCGAATCCACGAACGTACCTCGCTCCGAATCCACGAGAGCGGTTGCACCTTGAATCCACAAGGCCACGCGAGTCCACGCGCCGATTTTGGGGTAAATCGTTGTTTGTTTGGGTGGTGATGATCCGCCGAATACTTAGATTAAAGATAGATCGGAAATACCATCTAAGTATTCATTGATTTGATTCTACTCAAAATGTGAGTATGGAAAACCTAGAATCAAATCAATCAATATAGATGAAGAAACATAGAATAAATCTATTGATTTCCTTTCTTCTCTATATATGTGGATTTTTCTTTTCGGCTATTTTCTTCTGTAATAGCGGATTCTGCGGATGCCCTAGAAATGAATATAGGGCCTATTTATAGGTTAGAAACCATTGGAAGAAGATAGGATCAAAAACTGCCTTTTCTGGAAATTTTACCGACGGCGATCCGGATTGGAATTGACGATCCGGATTGCAGAAGCAAGAAAGACGATTTCCAGAAAATGCCTGTTCGGGATCCGGATCACAAAGTCCGATCCGGATCGTTCATACAGTTTTACCAGAACATCAATGTTCGGGATCCGGATTGCAAGTCCTGATCCGGATCGAGGAAGCAACAGGTAAAACTAGTGTTCGGGATCCGGATCAGAGGATGCTGCGATCCGGATTGAACCAGTGTATGAACCAACACCCTTCGGGATCCGGATTGCCGAGCCCGATCCGGATCCTGAACATGTCCCATGTCCAGTTTTTGATGTTTATGCAATTAAAAATTCTTCCAGGTGTTTCTACACTATAAGAAGTATTCGGATCATCAAAAATCTTTAGTTAAACGTACCTGATCCTTTTGAATTCTTCTTTCTTGAGATTGAGGTATACGATCCAAAGTTTCTTCATCTTCAATCTTCAAGACTTAATACATTCACGAAATACGCCAACTCAAATTCCGTAACAATCTCCCCCTTTGGCGGTTTCGTGACAAAACACAAATCCACAAAAGAAAATTCAAAAAGATATTTTTGTTGCTATCACCATACAACAAAAATTTACAAAAGAGATCCAGAAATTAAAAACATGAGATAAACTCCTAAGACAGACTCTAGACTTAGACATCTGTAATCTCTGCACACAGAAATCATTCTTGACAAAAAATCGTTAGATACCTCAAGAATTGAAACATACAAAACCAAATACAGAGATAGAGTTTATTCTCATCATGACATTTGAAAAATTCAGATATGTAAGAGAATCATAGTTAAAACCAACATATCTTCTAAGCATTCAAAAACCAAATGTCACAAAATGTTAGTCCAACATCAACTTGTTAGTCATATTACATGCCCAAATAGTTAGTCGAATAGTTAGTATAGAGGCATGCCACCAATCAACAAATAAAAACCAAAGTTGAGTTGAAGATACTTACCTTGATATTCACAAAGTTCAGTTCACATCATTCATTGTTTCATTGTTCAGAGTTCTCTCTAACTCTCTCCCCCTTTTTGTCACAAAACAAAGCCAAAACGTAGCAAGAGCTACAATATGTAAGGAGAGTTAAAAAAAAATCTATCAATATGCACAACCTGAGAACTAAACTACAAGTTAGAACAAAAACTAAGTACTAAAAAAAACTGCAAGGTCTGCAAGAGAGTAAAGCCATAGAAAAAGTGAACAGACGGTCCTGCTCAGTCTGATGAATCTGAACTGGTACAGCTCAGCTTGTTCAAAATCCCCTTGAACAGTTTCGAAATGTTTGAATACTTTTTCTTGATCTTCTTGTGCTGAGAGGAAAGTTGCTGAAGTTCTGTCGACATTCTTTCTTGTGCAGCAAAAGTTTTCGCTGTTCCTGACGAAGCTGTTCCAATTCATCTGTGTCTGTAGTCCCTTTCTTCGAGTGTGATGGTGCTGTGTAGATGCAGATGGTGCATTCATTCCCGTAACCCATGGAGATTCAGTTTGAAGAATTCCAGAAAGTGAGCGTGCTCTGGTGAGAGGCCCACTATGCTGACTCGCACTTCTTTGGACATTTTTCCTTCTCGTATACTGTCTGGTTGTTGAGGCAGATTTCATTAGTCTTTTTCCTTTGGTAAATTGCCTGTCCTCCTCATCAATTTTTCGTTGAACATCTTTGAAGAATTCGTCCCATTCTTCTTCATCATAGTCTGAGCTGTCTTCCTCTGCGTCCTTCGTCTTGATTTGAGTTGAATCATCCTGTTCCTTTTAACAGATGTACTCGTGTGCACCATAGTGACTAACAATAGAAAGAACCAAGAGAGAGCCATTGATCTGAGTGCTTTGAGTTTTGAGAAAGTGTCCTGTGAAGAGCCAACTCAAGAACACATGAAAAATCGTCAATTTTGAAAAATTTGAAAAATTGTACCTAGACAATCATAATCATGTAGAGAAGCCAAGAATCAAATTAGTTTTCCAAAAAGAATTTTAAAAATAGATCAATTCCATGATTTTCAAAAATTCCTCTTTTATGCCCTAAAACAGAATTTTTAGAAATCGAAGCCTAAAAACTCGTTAATCAGGAAAAACCCAGCATAAAAGCAAAACTAATTGACCCAGAGTTCTTATTTCAAAAGAAATTTGATCAAAAACCATTCACAAACGAAAAAGATCCAAGATTTCAACTCACGTTTGATGAAAAACCATAAAAACTGTGAAAAACCGAGATTTTGATCAATAAAACTTACTTGAATCCGAAGAACTTTGAGTTTGGAAGCTCCAAAATGCAAGAAATCTAGAGAGAGAAGCTCTAGAGATTTTAGAACAAAAGATTAGGGTAAAAGAAATCAAATCCTCTTTGTTCTTATAAAAACCCTAGCCGTGATCCGGATCGGATCGAGAATGTGATCCGGATCGGCTACCCGCAGGAAGAATCCTGCGTTCGGGATCCGGATCACTTACCCCGATCCGGATCGGCTTCAACTTTTTCTCAGAAAAATTCAGAAAAATTCCATAAAATCCAGAAAAAGTATGTAAGCACTTTACCATGTCAACTTTAAACAAAAGACATCGTTTCATACAACAAGAAATAGATTATGCAAAATCTATCAAAAATACCCAAAAATGAAACGAAAATTTACGAAAGTTAAAACACTTAAAGTTGAACAACTTCAATTACATCTATCCTGATCTTATGTGTAATGCCTTTATCAAATCATCAATTTTGGTAAAGAAAATGAAATACCAAGATCAATAGATGTTTGAAATCCCAGATAAGTTAGATAATATATCTAGACAATCTGTTGAAGGAGTGGCTCTTTGAGCATCTTTTACTAAAAATCCCACCTTATACCAACCATGAAATACGACTGAGTCAAGTATTTCAATATGAATTTCATCAACATTTTCAAAACAAAAATTTGCTTTTCATTCATGGAGTATCTTTTTTTTCTCATTTTCTCCATGTGGTGGTAGTTTTCACACTCCTCATTGGGATGTAACTCTTTCCACATCTTTTGAGCATTTTACATTTCATTGACTCCCCCTCAATTGGCTATCAATTATTTAATATATAAGGTATTCAACCAAACCATTGATCTCGAATTCATACTCGACTAAGCAATCAAATATGATAATGACTATACCAAGAGATCATTGAGAGAGAAATTGACTTTGATCACTTAAAAGATGGTTTAATTAACGTAAATGATCATTGCAACATTGAAATATTATGACATCAAAAGCATAATAAATTTCTAAATGCATAAAAGGATGCAATTAAAGTCAATTATGATTTATGCTCAATTAATGTCCTATGTACAAAACATAGATAAAGAACAAAACAAAAACAAAAACAAAACCTAACCTAAGCAAAGGTTTCAAAAGAGTTTATTTCAAGGAAAGCATGCCAATTGCTTTACGCAAGTGAATAAAACGTTTTTGATCCAAAGGTTTTGTTAAGATATCAGCTAATTGATCCTCAGTTGAAATATATGACAGTTGAAGAATGTTTGATTCAACTAGCTCTCTAAGAAAATGATATCTAAGTTCAATATGTTTTGTTCTAGAGTGCAACACAGGGTTTTTAGAAATGTTAATAGCACTAGTGTTGTCACATAAAATGGTTACCGAAGATGTTGAAATCCGGAAATCGCTCAACACGCTTTTCATCCAAATCAATTGGGTTGAACAACTTCCTGCAGAAATGTACTCCGCTTCGGCAGTCGAGAGTGCTATGCAATTCTGCTTTTTACTGTGCCATGCAACAAGGCAATGGCCAAGATAGAAGCATGCACCACTCGTGCTTTTCCGGTCATCCACTGATCCAGCCCAATCGGCATCTGAGTATCCAACAATATCCAAAGTCGTTCCCATAGGATACCAAATTCCGAAATTGATTGTACCTTTGATATATCGGATGATCCGTTTCACCGCTTTCAGGTGAACCTCCTTCGGTGCTGATTGATATCTCGCACAAATCCCAACACTGAAGGATATATCCGGGCGACTAGCCGTGAGATATAGTAGACTTCCAATCATACTGCGATACAGTTTCTCGTCTACATTCTCACTATGTGATTCACTTCCAAGTCCCTTATGGCTAGTTCCCATTGGAGTCGGAAAATCCTTAGAATTTTCAAGATCAAACTTTTTGACCAACTCCAGTGCATACTTGGATTGACACAAGTGAATTCCTTCATCGTTTTGTTTAACTTGTAATCCAAGAAAATAAGTCAATTCGCCCATCATGGACATCTCAAATTCGCTTTCCATGGTCTCCGCGAATTTAGAAGCATCATTATCTCTTGTTGCGCCAAAAACAATGTCATCGACATAGATTTGAGCAACTATGAAATTGTTTTGATAATGCTTCACAAAGAGAGTCCTGTCAGCTCCCCCTCGAGTGTAGCCCTTTTCCAAAAGGTGCTTTGTCAACCTTTCGTACCATGCTCGCGGTGCTTGTTTCAGACCGTAAAGAGCCTTTTTCAGACGAAAAACATGGTTAGGTAGTTTATGATCCACAAAACCTTTCGGTTGAGCCACATAAACTTCCTCATTTAAAAACCCATTTAAAAAGGCGCTCTTAACGTCCATTTGAAATAATTTGATTTTAAAATGACAAGCAATCGCAAACAATATACGAATGGACTCGAGTCTAGCTACAGGGGCGAAAGTTTCATCAAAGTCTATACCTTCTACTTGAGAGTAGCCTTGAGCAACTAACCTTGCTTTGTTCCTGATGATAGTACCTTCTTCATTTTTCTTGTTCTTGAAGATCCATTTGGTACCTATCACATTGTGTTGCTTCGGAGGCTTCGTCAATTCCCAGACTTTGTTTCGCTCAAATTGATGGAGCTCTTCCTGCATTGCTTTAATCCAGTAGTCATCTTGGAGAGCTTCATCAACATTCCTTGGTTCGATTTGAGATACATAGCATGCAAATCCGCAAACCAATTGTCTCCGTGTTCTAACTCCTTCTTGTGGATCTCCAATGATGTTCGATTCAGGGTGATCCTTGGAGATGCGTAACGTTTGAGGTAGAGGAGTAGACGGAGGTACCCGAGATGATTCCATTTACCTCCCAGAGATGGTTGACGAGTTGGCCCCATTAAATCCATATGCAAAAGTTCCAAAGGCCGTTTTGTACCTATGTGGTTCAAGTTCTTGTGTGCAGTCCTAGACTGTTTTCCTTTTTGGCAACCGCCACACACAAGGTTTTGTTCAAAAGAAAGTTTCGGAACCCCCTTGACCACATCTTTGTTCGAAATTCTAGCAAGTTCCTTAAAGTTTATGTGACCTAGCCTTTCATGCCAAAGTGTTTCATTTTTCAAAGATGCTAGGTTACATTTTTCAGAAATCTTATGAGGAACTACATAACAATTGTTTTCTGATCTAACCCCCTTTAAAAAGAAAGCATGGTTCATGTCAGTTACAGTGCATTTATCAGATGAAAAATTAACTGAATAACCACTATCACAAAGTTGACTTATGCTTATGAGGTTAGTCTTAAGGCCATGAACAAATAACACATTATTTAGAACCGGGCCATCTGGAATAGCTACCGTTCCCTTTCCAACAATTTTGGAAGACCGACCATCTCCGAAAACAACAAGTCCTCCGGAGTTTTTCTCAAATGTTTGAAAACAGTTTTTATCACCGGTCATATGACGGGAACACCCGCTATCCAGATACCAAGACGAACTATCATATGCATGCAAGGAAACATTGGTAGCAAGACAAGGGAAAATTTCACCTTTGCGCACCCAAACCTTTTTGGAGTGCGTCGGTAATGATCGTGAAGTTGATCTCCTAGGTGAGAGCGTCTTGCTTGAAGAATTGCTGCTCCTTGATGATGTCGTCTTGAGCGGTGTACTACCAAGGCTCTTTTCCTTCAATGAATTGCACTTGATTTCTGAGGAATAGCCTTTTTGGTAGTCATTGCAAGAGGTGCTTGAGGTGTGCGTTTGGCTTCCATCTTGCAATTTCTCCTTATGTGCCCTGAAATGCCACAACGAAAACATACCTTAGGTCTTGACGATCCCGAGGAGGATGTAGTAGGCTTGTTGTCGTTGCTTGTCGTGAATTCCGGTGTCGGAGGAGGAGATACCGACTGAGGCACAAATACTGTCCCACTCGAACTTGGAATGTCTCCAGTTTGAGTGTATCCGAGGCCGAACTTATTTCTTTGACCAAGACCAAGAAGTCTGTCCAACTTACTCCTTCCAGAAGAAAATCTCTTTAAGTCATCCTTCAGTTGGCGTATGGTCTCCGTCATTTCCAATTTTTCCTGTCGAGCCTCGCCGTTGAGCTTCAAGAAGTAATTCGCTTTGTTCACCATATCCATATAATTCTTCTCGAGTTGCTCATTGGACTCTTGAAGGGAAACATTTGTCTTAATCAGATTATCCCTTTCCACTTCAAGATCGGTTGAGAGAGAGGTTACCCTTTTTACTTCTTCTTCGAGATCCTGCAATCTCCCTTTCAACCCCTTGTTTTGCTTAGCCAGTTTCTTTGAATCCCTCAAAAGCTTATGGTAGGCTAGAGCAAAATCTTCACCTTCCGAATCATCTGATTCATCGTCCGTTGCAATCTTTTCAACAGTGGAGTTGGACAGTGAATCGGATGTACTTGCCATTAAGCACATGAAGGGTGAAGATGTGGTGGACGCGTGGAAAGCTGTCGCGTTGTCTTCTTCATCACTTGAGGATGACTCATTTGACGTGGAGTTGTCATCCCAAGTAACGACTTGCATCGCTTTCTTCTTTGCCGGATTCTTGTTGGGACACTCCGTTGAATGTGGCCGTAGCCTCGACATTTGAAGCACTGAACTTGTCCCTCTGAACTTTTCTTATCCTTTGAGAAGTTCTCTTGCTTTCTTGACTTGTAGCTTGAAGAACCCTTGCCTTTCTTCGACTTTCCGAAGGATGGAGTTTTGCTTGAATTACCCCTTCGAAAGTTGCGGCGAAACTTCCTTGTCAAGAGAGCGAGCTGCTTCTCAAAGTCCTCCATAGAAAGGTTCTCGTCGTCGTCCGAGGAGGATGAATCCGCGTCTTCTTCTTTAGTTGATTTCAATGCGTAACCTGAAGACTTAGAAGAGGATGCCTTTCCAGAAGAATAGTTAGTAGGAAATGTCATTTCATAAGTTTGTAAAGCACCTACTAATTCTTCTACACGCATTTCGTCCGGGTGTTTAATTGTTTCAATGGCTGCGACCTTCGGGCGAAATCGTTCAGGAAGAGTTCTTAGAATTTTTCTTACAACTTTAAATTCTGGAATCTTCTCTCCCAAGTTAGCACATGAGTTTACGATGTCTTGCAATCGTGTGTAATAGTCAGTGAAAGATTCATTCTCTGCCATAGAGATAGAGTCAAACTTGCTCGTAAGCATTTGCAGTTTCTGAATCTTCACTAGGTTAGTTCCCTCATGCGTAACTTGAAGAACATCCCAGATTTCTTTCGCAGTCTCACATGCCGAGACGCGAGAGAACTCAGTTTGTGACAAAGCATTAAATAGAGCATTAATTCCTTTGCCATTGTAAGAAGATGAATCTATCTCTTCCTTGGTCCATTTCGACCTAGGTTTTAAGGTGCGAACATCATCTAAAATTTCAGTTGGATTAGACCATCCTAATTCAATTGATTGCCACACCCTTTCGTCGATGGAAATTAAAAAGGCTTTCATCCGCACTTTCCAGTACGCATAATTTGTTCCATCAAAGAAAGGGGGTCGATTGATGTTTCCACCTTCAACCATTGTTTACAACCCTATTCCCGCTCTGATACCACTTGTTGGGTTATAAGTAATTGGATCTAAATAGGGGAAAAAACACCTAGAGGGGGGTGAATAGGTGTAAACAATAAACACTCAAAAAATCATTGCGCAATAAACCCAATGCGGAAAAATAAAAGAACACGCAAGATTTTTACGTGGAAAAACTCCAAACCGGAGTAAAAAACCACGGGACCGATAACACGGCGAAATCCACTAGAATTAACACACGTACAAGGTGATATAACGTACTCACAGACGACTCAACCTTTTACCATACGCTCCTAGTAGATCTTCCCGCTCGCTCCACGACGCTTCTCGAATCCACGATCCGCGCCCAACGCTGAATCCACAGCGTCCAACGTCGAGTCCACGACGTCCGACCGAATCCACGGCCTTCACCCAATAGCACGCTTCGAATCCACGAACGTACCTCGCTCCGAATCCACGAGAGCGGTTGCACCTTGAATCCACAAGGCCACGCGAGTCCACGCGCCGATTTTGGGGTAAATCGTTGTTTGTTTGGGTGGTGATGATCCGCCGAATACTTAGATTAAAGATAGATCGGAAATACCATCTAAGTATTCATTGATTTGATTCTACTCAAAATGTGAGTATGGAAAACCTAGAATCAAATCAATCAATATAGATGAAGAAACATAGAATAAATCTATTGATTTCCTTTCTTCTCTATATGTGGATTTTTCTTTTCGGCTATTTTCTTCTGTAATAGCGGATTCTGCGGATGCCCTAGAAATGAATATAGGGCCTATTTATAGGTTAGAAACCATTGGAAGAAGATAGGATCAAAAACAGCCTTTTCTGGAAATTTTACCGACGGCGATCCGGATTGGAATTGACGATCCGGATTGCAGAAGCAAGAAAGACGATTTCCAGAAAATGCCTGTTCGGGATCCGGATCGTAAAGTCCGATCCGGATCGTTCATACAGTTTTACCAGAACATCAATGTTCGGGATCCGGATTGCAAGTCCTGATCCGGATCGAGGAAGCACACAGGTAAAACTAGTGTTCGGGATCCGGATCAGAGGATGCTGCGATCCGGATTGAACCAGTGTATGAACCAACACCCTTCGGGATCCGGATTGCCGAGCCGATCCGGATCCTGAACATGTCCCATGTCCAGTTTTTGATGTTTATGCAATTAAAAACTCTTCCAGGTGTTTCTACACTATAAGAAGTATTCGGATCATCAAAAATCTTTAGTTAAACGTACCTGATCCTTTGATTTTCTTCCTTTTGGTCTCTCCTGTGATTTTCTTCGAACCGCCTTTCGGCTAAGGGGTCCGGGGTCAACCTTTTTTTTCGTATTTCTTGGGCAGGCCGTCGGGGCTCGCGGGTATTTTTAGAGAATAAAGCTCGCGAAGGTGAGACTGGCGGCGCGATCGGATCGGATTTCCGACCCCGAAATCTCCCGGAATAAATTTCCGAAGTTGTTGCGGTCCGTGTGTCCAGCGCGTCATGTTGGAGGTAAACCAGACCCGGATTCTTTTATTTTTAAATTAATTCAAATTAAATTCTTTTCAGTCCGATGTGGTGTAATTTAATTTAATTCGGTTAAATTTAACTCAATTGGATGCAATTAAATCTAATCCGTTTTTAAATTAGGGAAATTAATCGAGGTTAGTTTAATTTAATTTGGTCCAGGTGGGGTTTGTGAAATTGGACCGTGGGTTTAGACCCGATTGTGCCAAAACAGCAAATTAATAAGGATTGGGGATTTGGGTTCCCATCCCTTTCTTTCCCCTTTCGTACGCGTGAAAACCCTAGGCTTTTCCCCCACCCGTACCGAGGCGACGCGAGAGCCGGGATCTTGACGAGGAGAAGGAGGAAATCGATCGCCTCCCCGCAAGATCCGACGAACGCAAAAAGGACGATCCCTCTCCTTCGCCCGGCGCCGACGGAAACAAGGTGAGCCGTGTTTTCGCTTTCTTGTTTCGTTCTTGTTTCGTTTTGTGTCGATTCTTGTTTCGGGCAAGGGGAGGGAAATCCCTTGAGTTGTCGGGGGGTTTTCCTTCGTCTTGTGCCGCGTGCGAGGCGATTTCGGGGACTAAACGGGAGGCCGCCGCCGCCGTGGTTAAACGGGAGGCCGCCGCCGCCGTCACCGTGTTCACGGAGTCATCGCCGGAGCCGCCGTGATCGCGGGGTCGCGACCGGAGCCGAAAACGGACGCGATATTGAGGTTTTCTGGCTGCGGTCCACCCGTCCGGGTGCACCCGGTGCACGCCGCACCGGCCCGGGGCCGCGAACCCGGCGCACGGAGCTGTGCGCCAGGCCGCGCGGTCCACCGGGCCGGCGTGCACCCGGCGCACGCCCTTGCGGCCCGGGGACGCGGACCCGGCGCACGGCCCGGTGCGCCAGGCCCGCGCGGTGCACGCCCGGGCGTGCACCCGGCGTACGCCACCGCAACGCGGGGCCGTGGACCCGGCGCGCGCCCGCACCCGTGCGCGGCCCGGCCCAAGACGGCGCTGGGTCCACCGCGCCGCGTGCTCCCGGCCCACGCCCATGCCGCCGCCGCCGTGGACCCGGTTCACGGTTGGACCCGTGCACCCGCTTCCAGAAAAAAGGCCCAGGAGCTCCGTTTTTAGTCCGTTTCGCCCCGTTTTTGAGTGTTTTAAACCGCAACGATATTTTTAACGAATGAATTTCTATTACAGCTGTTCGGGCACGCGGTGAGGGTTTTGTCGGAGTTTCTACACGCCTCTTCCTTCGTGTTTGAGGTGGGTTGTCGTTCTAAGTCCCTGCATTTAATTTTATTAAGTTGGGAGGGGTCAATCTACCGCGTGCTTGGGTTAGGATATTGGGGGGAAGGCATCAACTAATTCATTATAGTCTTACTGTTCTTTTGCTCTACTATATATATGCCATGCTCGGGTTAGAACGATAGGGGAAAACTCCAAATAACTATCGATGGTTCTACTGTTCATATGCTTTAAAGTTATATGCCACGTTTGGGTTAGAACATCAGGAAAAAGCATTTACAAATCGTCGGTAGCTTTATGTTTACTCTGCTTTAATATATAGACGGTGTATCCTATGGCTTTACTTATGGGTGATTATGCTTCCTGTTTTCATATGTCACGCACACACATCTATATATTGCTTCACGGTTACTGTGCTCGAGGCTGCGACACGCGCACCCGCGGTTTGGCCACCGCAGGGGTGCGCTTTTCCGGAAAAGTGGTCTATGACCCGTGTATACCCACGAGGTGACGTAGTGGGGCCCCTTATTAGTTGTGGGGTTTGAGGCGCCGAGGTGCGAGCGGTGCGACCCGTCGGTTTAGTTGTCCGACGTGGTCGGGTTTCTGCAGGTACGGTATGGTCCGTCGGTTTAGTTGTCCGACGTGGCCGGGTATTAGCGGGATACAGGTGCACAGGTGGTCGTTTCCCTCCTGAGAGGGTTGTTGCTCCGGGTATCATCACGGTTTGTTTTACTGTATTTCCCTGCTTTATTATTGTTCGTCACTGACTCCCCATTTCGTGACAGGGACCAGACGGGGAGAGAGATAGGCGACGGTGAGGACGGGACGGACGCAGCTGGGTCGTTGGGGACCCCGGACTGTATTTTATCTTTCTTTCCAGCTTTTCATTTACATTGTAGTTATGTGTGAGGTTCTCGATACCCTTGTGGGGTCGGTGTGGATGTCGGCATTTGGTGATTCTGTGATGCTTTACTTTTCCTTGCATTTCTGTTGGCCATTTGACAAAAAAAAAAGGGGAGACTAATCCCAAGAAAGATTTTCAAAAATCGTTTTTCAAATTTAAGTGTCGTGTGGGCACTGGTTTCAAAACCCTGTGGTTTTATGTTGGTTTCGAAAACTCGTTTTCAAAACATAAGTGTCGGGTGGGCACTCTTTTAAAACTGTGGATTTATCCTTTCCAAACTGAATCGGCCATTCGTTTAAATACTTAGAACACTGGTTGTATGTTGTTGAATGTTGTGATTGAATGGTTATGCTTGTTTGGGGAAATGTACTCAACCACACGCCGTGCACGTACAGGGGAGACTCTGTCCGTTTGCAGAGAGATCCTGTATGTGCGGCGGGTCTGGACACGCGTCGGGGAGGGGAGATCTTTCAAAAAAAAAAAAAAAAACGTGCCGTTTCCGCTAAAGCACTCCCCCGGGGCGTGCCAGATTAAGATGGTATCAGAGACAATTCATCCAATCACAACAGTTAATGCTGACATCCGTGGGAATGCCTCACATATCTATAAGTGAATGAAATGGGTAGGATATAGGACTTTAGAACGTGAGTGATCGGGGGGGGGGGGGGAAACATTGGAGTCTTTTCTTGAGATAAGTGGTTTGTGGTTGTAGGTAAAGTCTGACGTAGACCCATGTTGTGTGTGACAGCCATGGTTCGTACCAGGTCGTCGGCAGGAGACGCCGAGGCAGACGCGACAACATCGACGGCCGCGGAGAACCAGCTCCTGCGGCAGCAATTGCGAGAAATGGCGGGGCAATTGGCCACCCTCACCGATCATGTGCGTCAGTTGACGCATCAGCAGCAGGCCGCGCCAGTGACGGCCGCCCCGGTCCCTCCGCCGGGGCCGACAGCACCGGCCGCGGCACCACCGACAGCGCCACCGCCGGCGGCGACCACGGGGCCGGCGCCAGGGACAACTAGCCGGGTTATTCTGGAGGAAACAGTGGTCACGCCTACCCCTGTCGCGGCCGCCGCCGCCACGAGTGGAGGGGGGGTTGTGATGACCGAGCGGGATCGAGTGCGGGCCAACTTGAAGGACTTTAAGAAGCACGACCCGCCCACGTTCGAAGGGGACACGACAGATCCGTGGGTCGTTGAGAACTGGGTGGGGTCGATGGAGAAACTTTTTGAAGACCTACTCATGGAGGATGATGAGCGGGTTCCCCTGGCAGTCCATTGCCTGGAGGGGAATGCCCGTTTATGGTGGAAGACGGTACGCCCAGATCCTGCTAAGGGTACCGCTTTCCCGTCCTGGGAAACTTTCAAGAAAGAGCTGTTCGAGGCCTTCTTCACCAGCAGCGTCAAGAAGAAGTTGGAAGATGATTTGAACCATATCCAGCAGGGAAACCGGACGGTCATGGAGTACCAACGAGAGTTCGTCCGCCTAGCGAACTGCGTCCCGTTCGTCATAAGGGACGAGGCTCACAAGGCGCAACTTTTTGTGGACGGCTTGCGGAGCAATATCTTTGAGGTGGTGCAAGCAGCTGACCTGCATACATTCCAGAAAGTGGTCGACAGGGCCACTACGGTAGAGCGGGGCTTTGCGATCACCCGCGCCAGAAGGGAGAACTCGGCGCGACTGGAGGACAGAAAGCGGCAACAGCAGAACTCGGGAGGAGGCTCTTGGAGTGGGGGCGGAGCCTCCAAACGGTGGAGACCGCAGGCGGGACCCCGGGGCGCGCCAGCAGGAGGGCCGAGGCCGGGAAATAGGCCTTGCGTTATTTGCGGGGGAGGGCACATTGCGGGAGAGTGCCCCCAACGGAGCGACCACTGTTTCAGGTGCGGCAAGCGGGGGCACTTCCGCCGCAACTGCCCCTTGGGCGGGGGACCTGCACCCTCGGGAGTTTATACGCCCGCGCCACAACCCTCAGGGCGGGGGAAAGCTCCTATGGCGTCAACTTCCAGACCCCCCGCACCACGGCGTGAGGAGGAGCGGCAGCCACAACCAGGCGGGAGGGTTTTCTCAATGACCAGCCAAGGGACTAATCCACCGGAGGACGCTCTTGCAGGTACTACTTCCGTTTCGAATTCCCGTGCTAGAACTCTTTTCGATACCGGAGCAACACACGTTCATTTCTCGTGATTTCGTTGTTATGCATGATCTCGAGGAGACCCCCCTTCAAAGTCTCTTGGCGGTGCAAACGGCGGGGGGGACTCTGGAGGCGGTCAGCTTCGTGGCCGCCTGCTCGATTAAACTTGGGCGACTGGCTTGCCCATGGGATTTGGTGGTAATCCCCTTGAAGGAGTACGACGCGGTGTTAGGCATGGATTGGCTCACGAGGTACCAGGCGCTCATTGACTGTGACAAGCGACAAGTTCGATTGCAAGAACCGGGTTTTCCTGAACATGTGTATATGGCGGGCAAGAGCATCACCTTCCCGGGGGTCATTTCAGCGGCGCGAGCCAGAAGGTTGGTAGAGGGCGGATGCGTGGCCTATTTGGCATCGGTGGATCTGGCCACCCGACCCTCGTCGACCCCTTCAGACATCCCGGTGGTGCGGGACTTCCCCGACGTTTTCCCCGCAGAACTGCCCGGGATGCCTCCGGAGCGGGAGGTGGAGTTCCCTATCGAGCTAGTACCAGGCACGCAGCCAATTACGAAGGCGCCTTACCGAATGGCCTTCGCGGAGCTAAAGGAGCTTAAAGCACAATTGGAAGACCTCTTGGATAAAGGGTTCATCAGACCGAGTGTGTCACCCTGGGGCGCACCGGTACTCTTCGTGCGGAAGAAAGACGGAAGCCTGCGTCTCTGCATCGACTACAGAGGGATAAACAAGGTTACGGTGAAGAACAAATACCCCCTGCCCAGAATCGACGACCTCTTCGATCAGTTACGGGGAGCGACAGTCTTCTCCAAAATTGACCTACAGTCGGGCTATCATCAACTCCGCGTTCGAAATGAAGATATTCCCAAGACCGCCTTCCGGACTCGGTACGGCCACTACGAGTTCACGGTGATGCCTTTCGGGCTTACGAACGCCCCCGCTGTTTTCATGGACATGATGAACCGGATTTTTAGACCCTTCCTGGATCGGTTCGTGGTAGTCTTCATCGACGACATTTTGATCTACTCCACTACCGACGAGGAGCACGAGGACCATCTGCGAACGATCCTGCAAACACTCAGAGAACAGAAGCTGTTCGCTAAACTCAAGAAGTGTGAGTTCTGGCTGCGCGAAGTCGGTTTTCTGGGACATGTGATCTCGGCACAGGGAATCGCCGTGGATCCCAAGAAGGTGGAAGCAGTGGTGGACTGGCAGCCGCCGACGTCGGTGACAGAGGTCCGTAGTTTCCTAGGACTGGCGGGATACTACAGACGCTTCGTTGAGGGTTTCGCAAGATTGCTACTCCTTTAAATCGGTTGACCAGAAAAGGGGAGAAGTTCATATGGACGGCCAAATGCCAGGAGAGTTTTGAGGAACTCAAGAGGAGGCTAACCAGGGCACCCATACTTGTACTGCCAGCACCCGGAGAGGATTATGAGGTGTACTGCGATGCATCAAGGATCAGTCTTGGAGGTGTTCTGATGCAACAGGGGAAAGTGATTGCCTACGCATCCAGGCAACTGAAGGACTATGAAAAGAACTACCCGATACACGACTTGGAGTTGGCTGCCGTAGTCTTCGTTTTAAAACTGTGGAGGCATTACCTCTTCGGAGTTCACTGCAACGTTTTCTCAGATCATCAAAGTCTTAAGTACATCTTTACCCAAAAAGAGTTAAACTTGCGACAGAGGCGGTGGCTCGAGTTGTTGAAGGATTACGACTTGACGATTCAATATCACCCCGGGAAGGCAAATGTGGTAGCAGACGCACTGAGCAGGAAAGGGCATCAGGAAGGGGCGTCGTGTTACGGAATTTGAGTTGGCGTATTTCGTGAATATATTAAGTCTTGAAGATTGAAGATGAAGAAACTTTGGATCATATACCTCAATCTCAAGAAAGAAGAATTCAAAAGGATCAGGTACGTTTAACTAAATAATTTTGATGATCCGAATACTTCTTATAGTGTAGAAACACTTGGAAGAGGTTTTGATTGCTTATTCATCAAAAACTGGACATGGGACATGTTCAGGATCCGGATCGTGGCTTTCAATCCGGATCCCGAAAGGTGTTTGTTTCATACATTGCTGCAATCCGGATCACAGCTTGTGCAATCCGGATCCCGAATGGGGGTTTTTGTGAAAATGTATGAACGATCCGGATCGGGGATTATGATCCGGATCCCGAACAGGCTATTTTCTGGAAACCGCATTTTGTGCTTCTGCAATCCGGATCGTGGCTTTGCAATCCGGATCGCCGTCGGTAAAACTTTCCAGAAAAGTTTGTTTTTGATCCGAATATTCTTCCTAGGGTTTCTAACCTATAAATAGCCCTTCTATTTCATTTCTAGGGCATCGGAAAATAGATCCGCATTTCGGCCATTTGAGAAAACCTAGCCGAAAAGAAAAAATCCACATATATAGAGAAGAACGGAAATCATTAGATCTATTTAATGGTTCTTCATCTATATTGATTAGTTTGATTCTAGGTTTTTCATACTCATATCTTGAGTTGAATCAAACTAATGAATACTTAGATGGTATTTCCGATCTACTCTTGATCTAAGTATTCGGCGGATCATCACCACCCAAACAAACAACGATTTATCCCAAAATCGGCGCGTGGACTCGCGTGGCCTTGTGGATTCAAGGTGCTACCGCTCTCGTGGATTCGGAGCGAGGTGCGTTCGTGGATTCGAAGCGTACCATTGGGTGAAGACCGTGGATTCGGTTGGACGTCGTGGACTCGACGTTGGACGCTGTGGATTCAGCGTTGGGCGCGGATCGTGGATTCGAGAAGCGTCGTGGAGCGAGCGGAGAAGATCTACTAGGAGCGTATGGTAAAAGGTTGAGTCGTCTGTGAGTACGTTATATCACCTTGTACGTGTGTTAATTCTAGTGGATTTCGCCGTGTTATCGGTCCCGTGGTTTTTTACTCCGGTTTGGAGTTTTTCCACGTAAAAATCTTGTGTGTTCTTTTATTTTTCCGCATTGGGTTTTATCGCACAATGATTTTTGAGTGTTTATTGTTTACACCTATTCACCCCCCTCTAGGTGTTTTTTCCCCTATTTAGATCCTTATTAACCTAAACCCAACAAGTGGTATCAGAGCGGGAATAGGGTTGTAAACAATGGTTGAAGGTGGAAACATCAATCGACCTCCTTTCTTTGATGGAACAAATTATGCGTACTGGAAAGTACGGATGAAAGCTTTCTTAACTTCCATCGACGAAAGGGTGTGGCAATCAATTGAATTAGGATGGTCTAATCCAACTGAAATTTTAGATGATGTTCGCACCTTAAAACCTAGGTCGAAATGGACCAAGGAAGAGATAGACTTATCTTCTTACAATGGCAAAGGGATTAATGCTCTATTTAATGCTTTGTCACAAACTGAGTTCTCTCGCGTCTCGGCATGTGAGACAGCGAAGGAAATCTGGGATATTCTTCAAGTTACGCATGAGGGAACTTGTAGTATTCCGAACCCCCATGCAGCTTTTTCCCGTGAATCCACTGTTTAGACACCTGTTGATGGTGTATCTGGCCCATAGTGCATCAAGGGGATGCCACTGATGGACCCAGTGAGCTTAGTTAGCTGTTTTGGCCTTCGGCTGCTTATGCCGAATGTTAGAATTTTATTTAGGCCAAACGGAGGGTGGATTTGGATTCAGCGCGGAAAAACACTTGAGATTGGCTTTTGGTTTGCCCAATTCGGAGTCCGGATGCCCAAAAGCGGACACCCGGAAGTTTTGACAGTTTTTGGCGCTTGCGGGAGCCTCCGGCAAATTTTGGAGGCGGAATTTGGCGAAACGGACCTCGTTTTTGGAATCAGCGCGCGAAAACGGTCAAGACGGGCTATTTGCTGGTCAAATTTGTGCTTGGGTTACTGTTCATGCCGGAACAGTGTCGCCGGCGATCGCCGGCGGCGGCCGGCGGCGGCGGGCAGCGTCGGCGGGCGGCGGCGCCGCCGCGGGCAGGCGGCAGGCGGCGGCCCAGGGCGCGGGCAGGCCGCGGGCAGGCGCGCGGTCCACCGCGCGGGGCGTGCACCGGAGGCGGGCCACGTGGCGCCTTCCGGTTGGCCGGTGCAGCATTCGCGGTCCACGGAGTTTTGGGCCGGGTGCACGGTGGACCGGGTGGACGCGTGGCGGATCGGGATTGGCGGGACTTGGTGCGCGCGGTCCACGCGATGGCCGGGGCAGGTGACCGTACGCCCGGGGCAGCCGGCCGACGTGCGCGGTGCACGGCCGTCGTGCGCGGTGCACGGCTTGTCGGGGACGCGTGGCACGCCGCCAGTGGCTGGCTCTGGTGCACCGGGTGCAGCGGGGTTTTTGGGCTTAGTGGGCTGGGCTGTGCTGTGGGCCGGGCCGCACTGTGCGCGCCCGGAAATCTGGGCCGGCCCGTTACTGTAGCCGCCCGAAAATCCCCAAGCGCCCGAAAGTGGGGACACAGAGGGTATTTTCCGAATTGTTTTTCAGCCTCTATATAATGCACAGTCCGAGCCTTCTTCTCCTCTATTGTTCTCCCAAACCGAGCCAAATCTGCAAATGCCTATTTCTAGCAAAATTTTGCATCTTTTTGTCCTGGATCTTCCTACCAAATCTTAGGAATTTTGGTGGCACGAATCCCGAGGTTCCCCATTTTACGGTGCGGCGCGACGTTGCTTACTTGTGTTCTTCCTTCGGCGCAGTGTTCGTGTTTTTGCTCCCCCGAGCTACCCCGACATCATTTTCCTGTGATTCTTGCACCAGTGGACTCCTAAGAGGTAGAACTTCATCTTTCGTTATAGTCGCGCTTTTCCGTTTCGAGGTTTTGGCACGGTTTTCGAGGCTACAAGTGACCCCCTTTTTCTGTATGGAATTCTTGACAGCAGTGGAGTGTTTCAGCCTTATCTTCGCGCACGAGTGTCTGATGGAAACGAGCTTATACAACTTTTGCATCTACGGATCGCAAGGAACGCGCTCGTATTTTTAGTGGATTTTTGTGAATTTTCCTTCGAGGTGATAATTAAGGATCTCTCTGTGAATAGTAATCTACCCTTAATCATGATTAGTGTTTGAGAGTGTCCACTTGCTGAATTTTTATCTTGGTGTACAGAACTCGGATTTGGGCGTGCAAGGTACCGTTGCGAAGCTATCGTCGCGAGGATCGCCAGGATATTTTTATTAGAATTTTCTGGACATTTGTTGCAGGTGATAATTTGACAGTTTAGTACTTGTGTTTGTATGTGGTAATTAGTGCTGTGATTGTGACCCTAGTGTAATTAGTGGATTCCTTGTTGTACCAGGAGTATTGTGGGGGCGCGGATTTGGATTTTTGGTATTCTCTGACTGTACAAGTTGGGACAGTTGCGCTTCAGGTGGGTGGTCGTTACACTCCTCTTTTTGTATGCCCACTAGGAATGTCAGAGTACTTTGTTATAACAATGTTGAACGTGTTGATTGTTAGACTTGCATGCTCTAGGGAATCGCTTATTAATTCTGGAACTTATACCCCGTGACAACATAGAATTAGAGGACTGCAAAACCAAGGTTTATTCATGTGAAACGGTCATCCTAGCCTATATCACTTCAACTGTTATACTTGGAAATTGGAACATTGCATGATTTAACTGATCACCTGATGATTGTCATCTTTTACTGCTACACTATTTTGGAATTGACTTAGGAGAAACCATGCTTTTCTCTTTCTCCTTTCATTGTTGGCATTAGCGGCTTACTCGCTCAGGTTCGAGCGTATAGTGGACAGTGTAGGCAGGTATTGGGGAATTGGGGACAGGCTGAGTGGTCAGGGGGTTGCGGCGACCACGGATCTTGGGTGGTTGACCGGATTGTTTTATTGCATCAGATTGGGCGTTCGGGGATCGGGCTTACTTTAGTGGAGGGTTGTGCCCACTTCTTGAGTCTCGATCCAGTCCTGCTATTATGAGACAGTGGTTACAGAGATGTTGATACAGTGGTATTATTTGTACTCGTGTGGGTCGCTCCCCTCGAGTGCCACTCCGGAGTAGGCTTTCCACGGTGTGAGCGCCGGGCACCATGCTAGTTTCTTGAGTTCCACGGTGTGAGCGCCGGGCACCAGGCTGGGTTTTTGAGTTCGATTGGCAGAGCAGGCAGTGCCAGTGTTCACTGGCAGTCAGATTGGGTCTTTATGACCGGATACTTGATTCTGATGAATCACTTTTCCCATCCTTATTGGTTGGTCATGTAGAGGCATATTAGGGATAGCATTTTTATCAGTCGCTTTATTTATTAGCATCCCTTCCCTTCTTCTTTCCTTTTTGCCTCGGTGCACCTGGTGGGCATATCTGAGCTGAGGCTTTACCCACTAGGGGAGGCTACTGTTTATAGTAGTACTGACCCCCATTGTTTTTCTTGTTCCCTTCTTTTCCCTTGTTTTGCAGAGTCCTCTGTGGGAGTTGCTGGGACATCAGCAACTGATCGGGGCAAGCGCATCGCTGACTAGTTAGAGAGCCTACCGAGGGTCGTAGCTGCTTGACTTTTGGGTACCAGATCTTCTCAGACAGTTTTTCTTTCTTTTCTTTTGGGGTCTGGCTTCTGCCAGCTTTATGTATTTTGTAGTTGTGAGCTGGGAGAGACACTGTATTTATTTTACTGTTGTACTTTTATTTCCAGCTTCTGTCTGAGATACAGTAGTTTTATTTCAGCTCTGATTATTATTATGCTCTTTTATTATTATTTCATATCTGAGCAGGTTACCGACGCTTCGTGTATGTGGGAAATACCGCATGCACGGCGGATCTGTGGACGGGCCCGGGTTCTGGTTTACACCCGGGGCGTGACAGATTAAGTTGGTATCAGAGCTTAGGGATAGGTCAGTTGGGACTTAGGAAACCCTAGGCTTTTGACAGACCCTAGGATTATAGGGCGTGAGTAGCGTGACTTGTTGCGAAAGTCGGTGATTATTATTGTTAACTCTTCCAGTGAGTGAAGAGTGATCGACATAGTCTATTTCTGTTGAACCATTATGTTGGCTGCAGACAACATAAGGTTACAGAAATAGGGGGATGTCTTTTGACTTTCGCCAGATTGGGTCGTGTGGGGTTTTGTTGCTGATGTTTGGTTTCTTGTGGCAGGATGCCTCCTCGACGTCGGATTCCCACTCGGGGTGTTCCTTCGCCCCCTGCTGAGCCAGAGCAGCCTACACCACCTGAGCTTGCTGAGTTGAGGGCCTTGGTGGCCCAGTTGGCGGAGGGTCAGCGCCGCCAGGAGCAGAGGATTGAGCAGCTGCTTGCTCAGAGGGAGGCACCACCCCCAGCTGTTCCGGAGGCCCCTGCGCCTCCTGTTGCACCTTTTGCGCCATCGGCGCCATCTTCGAGTATCGGGGCTTCTGCGGCGTTTCAGCCCTTGACTACGGAGGAGGAGCGGGATTTTGCTGACAGACTCGCGGCGTTTGTCAAGCGGGGACCACCGAGATTTTCGGGGCGGGATGCTCAGCCCCGGGCTGTTGGGATTTGGCTTTCTGCGATGGAGAAGCTTTTCCGGGACTTCTTCATCGACCCGAGGTACCGAGTGCACATGGCGGTGCACTGTTTGGACGGAGATGCTGACTTTTGGTGGCAGCGAGTTGAGCCACTGGAGTTCCGGATCACTAGGCAGCTACCTTGGGAGGAGTTCAGACGGATGGTGTTGGACACCTACTTCTCTACCAGCGTGAAGAAAAAGTTAGAGGATGATCTGAAGAATTTGCAGCAGGGCGAGCGACCGGCCCATGCTTACTTTCAGGAGTTCAGGGAGTTGCTGAACTGTGTGCCTTATGTCGCCCGTGACGGTCCGCACCAGGTTGAGCTTTTTGAGGGGGGCCTTCGCCCAGAGATATACACACTTGTGCATGCTCAGAGATTTCAGACTCTGGAGGCAGCCGCAGAGCATGCACAGTGGGTGGAGAGAGGCGATCAGGAGGTGGCCAGACGGAGGGCTGCGGTCGCGCAGAGTTCCGACAGGAAGCGACCAGCCCCAGAGGATGGGGGACAGACCAGCTCTTGGAGACCGCCACGGCCGCCGCAGTCCCAGTCTTTTGGCCGTGGTCGATCTGATAGGAGAGGGCCTGGGGGACCCCAGAGACCGCAGCAGCATCCACAGCAGCAGCACCAGCAGCAGAGATCACAGCAGAGGCAGCAGAGATCTCAGCAGCAGTCCTCGAGACAGCAGCAGCAGCCGAGACAGCCCCGACCTTCTGACCGATGTATTTTCTGTGGAGGTCAGCATGCCGCCATTACTTGTGATCAGAGATGGGGTCGATGCTTCCGTTGTGGACAGCCTGGGCATGTGCGAGCTACTTGCCCCCTTTCTACTTCCTCGGCACCGTCTTCGGCATCGGTTCCATTTCCCCCTCAGCAGCAGCGGCCACCAGCTCAGCGGCCTTATGCTCCAGCGAGCAGGCCGTCCACTTCTTATCCTGTAGATTCTCGACCTCCAGCACCGAGCGGGCGGGTGTATGCCGCCCAGTTGGCGGATTCTTCAGCGGCAGACCAGGTGGTGGCAGGTATTATTCTACTCTTTGGTATTCGGGCTCGTACTTTATTCGACACTGGAGCATCTCATTCTTTCATTAGTCGAGCATTTGCATCCCTGCATGGTCTAGAGGTAGAGTCCTTATCTTATGCATTAGAGGTGCGGATTCCTGATCATATTCTGCATGTCGAGGAGCGTTGTGTGGCTTGCCCAGTGCAGTTGGGGCCTTGGATTTTGCCTGCAGACTTGCTTGTTTTGCAGCAGCTCCAGGATTTTGATTTGGTACTTGGGATGGATTGGCTGTCGCGGTATTCGCCACTATCGACTGCAGAGAGAGGACGGTGACTCTTCGCGAGCCAGGACAGGAGGAGTTCATCTTCAGAGGCTGCCAGAGCACGCTGTTCGCAGCGACCATTTCCTCGGCCAGAGCTAGGAGGATGATGAGTAGGGGTTGCACTGCCTTTTTGGCCACTGTGGTGGAGGTGCCTACGGCGGCACTGGGACTCGAGGATATCCCTATTGTCCGCGAGTTCCCAGATGTATTTCCCCCTGAGTTGACGACGATGCCGCCGGAGAGGGAGATTGAGTTCGTGATTGATGTAGTTCCTGGAACTGCACCAATCTCAAAGGCACCTTATAGGATGGCGCCAGCCGAGTTGAGGGAGTTGAAGGCCCAGCTTCAGGATCTTTTGGATAGGGGCTTCATTCGACCCAGTGTTTCTCCGTGGGGAGCGCCTGTGTTGTTTGTGAAGAAGAAGGATGGGTCACTGCGGTTGTGTGTGGATTATAGGGAATTGAACAAAGTGACCATCCGGAACAAGTATCCCCTCCCCCGGATTGATGATTTGTTTGATCAGTTACAGGGAGCATCGGTGTTCTCGAAGATTGATCTGCAGTCCGGTTACCACCAGCTGAGGGTGAGGGCCGAGGACATCTCCAAGACGGCTTTCAGATCGCGGTACGGGCATTATGAGTTTACTGTGATGCCTTTTGGGTTGACCAATGCCCCTGCCGCATTCATGGACTTGATGAACAGGATTTTTCAGCCGTTTTTGGATCGGTTTGTGGTGGTGTTTATAGATGATATTCTGATCTACTCCCGGAGTGATTTGGAGCACGAGGAGCACTTGAGGACCGTGCTACAGCTTCTGCGAGAGAAGAAGCTGTATGCTAAGTTCAAAAAGTGTGAGTTTTGGCTTCGGGAGGTTGCTTTTCTGGGTCATGTCGTTTCAGCTGCTGGAGTGGCGGTGGATCCGGCCAAGGTGGATGCTATTCGAGATTGGCCGAGGCCGACGACTATCACTGAGGTGCGGAGCTTTCTTGGTTTGGCGGGCTACTATCGGCGCTTTGTGGAAGGCTTTGCGAAGCTTTCCTCTCCCCTCACTCGTCTGACCAGGAAAGGAGTTAAGTTTGTCTGGAGCGAGACTTGCCAGAGTTGTTTCCAGGAGCTGAAGCAGAGGTTGATGACCGCTCCAATCCTTGCCCTCCCTGTTATGGGGGAAGGATTTGTGATTTACAGTGATGCCTCACTTAGTGGTTTGGGCTGTGTGTTGATGCAGCAGGGTAGGGTAATTGCCTATGCTTCGAGGCAATTAAAGGATTATGAGAAAAATTACCCTACTCATGATCTGGAGTTGGCAGCGGTGGTGTATGCTCTGAAGCTGTGGCGGCATTACTTGTATGGTGAGCATTGCGAGATTTATACTGATCACAAGAGCTTGAAGTATCTGTTCACTCAAAAGGAGCTGAATTTGAGGCAACGCCGGTGGTTAGAGCTGCTAAAGGATTATGATCTGAGTATCCTTTATCACCCCGGCA
Organism: Tillandsia fasciculata; assembly: GCA_029168755.2. Lineage (NCBI taxonomy): Eukaryota > Viridiplantae > Streptophyta > Magnoliopsida > Poales > Bromeliaceae > Tillandsia > Tillandsia fasciculata. Next base: position 97,926 of record JAQOTM010000645.1, read on the forward strand.
AGGCCAATGTTGTGGCGGATGCTTTGAGCAGGAGGACGAGCCTGAGCTTATTGATCTCGCAGCAGGCGCCGTTGGTCGAGCAGATGAGGAGATTACAGCTGGAGGTAGTATCCCCTGGGGTCTCTGCTAGACTCATGTCTATGGTCTTGCAGCCCACTCTGTTGGAGAGGATCAGGGACACTCAGAGTGAGGACCCCCACTTGATGAGGATCAGGACGCAGCTTCAGGCAGATCAGACAGGGGATTTTTCTGTGAACAGCTCGGGAGTACTGCGGTACAGGGACCGAGTGTGTGTGCCTATGGATCAGGAGATTAGAGATCAGATTTTGAGAGAGGCCCACTATACACCTTATACTATCCACCCTGGAGGTACTAAGATGTATAAGGACCTCAAGGCACAGTTTTGGTGGCCCGGAATGAAGCGGGATGTTGGGAGATTCGTTGCTCATTGTTTAACTTGTCAGCAAGTGAAAGCAGAGCATCGCGTTCCTGCTGGCAAGTTGCAGAGTCTTCCAATTCCCGAGTGGAAATGGGACCACATCACTATGGATTTCGTCACTGGATTGCCGAGGGCGCAGAGCGGGGCAGATGCGATCTGGGTTATTGTTGACAGACTCACCAAGTCGGCGCACTTCTTGCCAGTTCAGATGACTTGGTCATTGGAGCATTTGGCACAGTTGTATATGGATGAGATTGTGAGGCTTCACGGTATCCCTGCTTCGATTGTGTCAGATCGGGACCCGAGATTCGTATCACGCTTTTGGGGGAGTTTGCATTCTGCTTTGGGGACTCAGCTCAGGTTTAGCACTGCTTTCCACCCACAGACCGATGGGCAGTCAGAGCGCACCATTCAGACCCTCGAGGATATGCTTAGAGCGTGCGTTATGGATTTTGGAGGAGGGTGGTACCGGCACTTATCTTTAGTTGAGTTTGCGTACAACAACAGCTATCAGGCGAGCATCCGGATGGCTCCGTTTGAAGCGTTGTATGGACGCAAGTGTCGGTCCCCCTTATATTGGAGTGACGTGGGTGAGAGGAGGACTTTGGGACCGGAGTTACTTTTGGAGGCAGAGGAAAAGGTCAGGATTATTCGCCGGCATCTTGAGACAGCCCAGAGTCGTCAGAGGAGCTACGCGGATACTCGACGGCGAGACCTGGAGTTTCAGATTGGTGATCATGTCTTCTTGAAGGTCTCGCCCTCGAAAGGGGTCCGGAGATTTGGAGTACGGGGGAAGCTCAGTCCCCGTTTTATTGGACCCTTTGAGGTACTGGATAGAGTTGGTCCTGTGGCATACAGAGTTGCCTTGCCCCCGCGCCTGGCCGGAGTTCATGATGTCTTCCACGTCTCAGCTCTGAGGAAGTATGTGTTTGACCCGTCGCACGTGATTGACTTCACTTCGTTGGAGATCGGCGAGGACTTGGTTTTCGAGGAGCGCCCGTTGCGGATTCTTGCTCGTGAGGTGAGGGAATTGCGCAATCGGGCCATTCCTTATGTGAAGATCCTATGGAGCCATCATGAGGAGCGAGAGGCTACTTGGGAGCTAGAGACAGAGATGAGAGATGCCTACCCCTTCTTGTTCGAGGCCGCAGTTTGAGGTACGTCTGCTTGTTTATTTTCGTTTCGGGGACGAAACTTTTTTTAGTGGGGGAGGGTGTAGTATTCCGAACCCCCATGCAGCTTTTTCCCGTGAATCCACTGTTTAGACACCTGTTGATGGTGTATCTGGCCCATAGTGCATCAAGGGATGCCACTGATGGACCCAGTGAGCTTAGTTAGCTGTTTTGGCCTTCGGCTGCTTATGCCGAATGTTAGAATTTTATTTAGGCCAAACGGAGGGTGGATTTGGATTCAGCGCGGAAAAACACTTGAGATTGGCTTTTGGTTTGCCCAATTCGGAGTCCGGATGCCCAAAAGCGGACACCCGGAAGTTTTGACAGTTTTTGGCGCTTGCGGGAGCCTCCGGCAAATTTTGGAGGCGGAATTTGGCGAAACGGACCTCGTTTTTGGAATCAGCGCGCGAAAACGGTCAAGACGGGCTATTTGCTGGTCAAATTTGTGCTTGGGTTACTGTTCATGCCGGAACAGTGTCGCCGGCGATCGCCGGCGGCGGCCGGCGGCGGCGGGCAGCGTCGGCGGGCGGCGGCGCCGCCGCGGGCAGGCGGCAGGCGGCGGCCCAGGCGCGGGCAGGCCGCGGGCAGGCGCGCGGTCCACCGCGCGGGGCGTGCACCGGAGGCGGGCCACGTGGCGCCTTCCGGTTGGCCGGTGCAGCATTCGCGGTCCACGGAGTTTTGGGCCGGGTGCACGGTGGACCGGGTGGACGCGTGGCGGATCGGGATTGGCGGGACTTGGTGCGCGCGGTCCACGCGATGGCCGGGGCAGGTGACCGTACGCCCGGGGCAGCCGGCCGACGTGCGCGGTGCACGGCCGTCGTGCGCGGTGCACGGCTTGTCGGGGACGCGTGGCACGCCGCCAGTGGCTGGCTCTGGTGCACCGGGTGCAGCGGGGTTTTTGGGCTTAGTGGGCTGGGCTGTGCTGTGGGCCGGGCCGCACTGTGCGCGCCCGGAAATCTGGGCCGGCCCGTTACTGTAGCCGCCCGAAAATCCCCAAGCGCCCGAAAGTGGGGACACAGAGGGTATTTTCCGAATTGTTTTTCAGCCTCTATATAATGCACAGTCCGAGCCTTCTTCTCCTCTATTGTTCTCCCAAACCGAGCCAAATCTGCAAATGCCTATTTCTAGCAAAATTTTGCATCTTTTTGTCCTGGATCTTCCTACCAAATCTTAGGAATTTTGGTGGCACGAATCCCGAGGTTCCCCATTTTACGGTGCGGCGCGACGTTGCTTACTTGTGTTCTTCCTTCGGCGCAGTGTTCGTGTTTTTGCTCCCCCGAGCTACCCCGACATCATTTTCCTGTGATTCTTGCACCAGTGGACTCCTAAGAGGTAGAACTTCATCTTTCGTTATAGTCGCGCTTTTCCGTTTCGAGGTTTTGGCACGGTTTTCGAGGCTACAAGTGACCCCCTTTTTCTGTATGGAATTCTTGACAGCAGTGGAGTGTTTCAGCCTTATCTTCGCGCACGAGTGTCTGATGGAAACGAGCTTATACAACTTTTGCATCTACGGATCGCAAGGAACGCGCTCGTATTTTTAGTGGATTTTTGTGAATTTTCCTTCGAGGTGATAATTAAGGATCTCTCTGTGAATAGTAATCTACCCTTAATCATGATTAGTGTTTGAGAGTGTCCACTTGCTGAATTTTTATCTTGGTGTACAGAACTCGGATTTGGGCGTGCAAGGTACCGTTGCGAAGCTATCGTCGCGAGGATCGCCAGGATATTTTTATTAGAATTTTCTGGACATTTGTTGCAGGTGATAATTTGACAGTTTAGTACTTGTGTTTGTATGTGGTAATTAGTGCTGTGATTGTGACCCTAGTGTAATTAGTGGATTCCTTGTTGTACCAGGAGTATTGTGGGGGCGCGGATTTGGATTTTTGGTATTCTCTGACTGTACAAGTTGGGACAGTTGCGCTTCAGGTGGGTGGTCGTTACACTCCTCTTTTTGTATGCCCACTAGGAATGTCAGAGTACTTTGTTATAACAATGTTGAACGTGTTGATTGTTAGACTTGCATGCTCTAGGGAATCGCTTATTAATTCTGGAACTTATACCCCGTGACAACATAGAATTAGAGGACTGCAAAACCAAGGTTTATTCATGTGAAACGGTCATCCTAGCCTATATCACTTCAACTGTTATACTTGGAAATTGGAACATTGCATGATTTAACTGATCACCTGATGATTGTCATCTTTTACTGCTACACTATTTTGGAATTGACTTAGGAGAAACCATGCTTTTCTCTTTCTCCTTTCATTGTTGGCATTAGCGGCTTACTCGCTCAGGTTCGAGCGTATAGTGGACAGTGTAGGCAGGTATTGGGGAATTGGGGACAGGTGAGTGGTCAGGGGGTTGCGGCGACCACGGATCTTGGGTGGTTGACCGGATTGTTTTATTGCATCAGATTGGGTGTTCGGGGATCGGGCTTACTTTAGTGGAGGGTTGTGCCCACTTCTTGAGTCTCGATCCAGTCCTGCTATTATGAGACAGTGGTTACAGAGATGTTGATACAGTGGTATTATTTGTACTCGTGTGGGTCGCTCCCCTCGAGTGCCACTCCGGAGTAGGCTTTCCACGGTGTGAGCGCCGGGCACCATGCTAGTTTCTTGAGTTCCACGGTGTGAGCGCCGGGCACCAGGCTGGGTTTTTGAGTTCGATTGGCAGAGCAGGCAGGGCCAGTGTTCACTGGCAGTCAGATTGGGTCTTTATGACCGGATACTTGATTCTGATGAATCACTTTTCCCATCCTTATTGGTTGGTCATGTAGAGGCATATTAGGGATAGCATTTTTATCAGTCGCTTTATTTATTAGCATCCCTTCCCTTCTTCTTTCCTTTTTGCCTCGGTGCACCTGGTGGGCATATCTGAGCTGAGGCTTTACCCACTAGGGGAGGCTACTGTTTATAGTAGTACTGACCCCCATTGTTTTTCTTGTTCCCTTCTTTTCCCTTGTTTTGCAGAGTCCTCTGTGGGAGTTGCTGGGACATCAGCAACTGATCGGGGCAAGCGCATCGCTGACTAGTTAGAGAGCCTACCGAGGGTCGTAGCTGCTTGACTTTTGGGTACCAGATCTTCTCAGACAGTTTTTCTTTCTTTTCTTTTGGGGTCTGGCTTCTGCCAGCTTTATGTATTTTGTAGTTGTGAGCTGGGAGAGACACTTGTATTTATTTTACTGTTGTACTTTTATTTCCAGCTTCTGTCTGAGATACTGTAGTTTTATTTCAGCTCTGATTATTATTATGCTCTTTTATTATTATTTCATATCTGAGCAGGTTACCGACGCTTCGTGCATGTGGGAAATACCGCATGCACGGCGGATCTGTGGACGGGCCCGGGTTCTGGTTTACACCCGGGGCGTGACAGACGAA
>JAQOTM010000645.1:103013-126883 GCA_029168755.2 Tillandsia fasciculata
TCGAAGAATTAGTAGGTGCTTTACAAACTTATTGAAATGACTTTTCCTACTAACTATTCTTCTTATGAAAGGCATCCTCTTCTAAGTCTTCAGGTTACGCATGCATTGAAATCAACTAAAGAAGAAGACGCGGATTCATCCTCCTCGGACGACGACGAGAACATTTCTATGGAGGACTTTGAGAAGCAGCTCGCTCTCTTGACAAGGAAGTTTCGCCGCAACTTTCGAAGGGGAAATTCAAGCAAAACTCAATCCTTCGGAAAGTCGAAGAAAGGCAAGGGTCCTTCAAGTTACAAGTCAAGAAGCCAAGAGAACTTCTCAAAGGATAAGAAAAGTTCTGAGGGACAAGTTCAGTGTTTCAAATGTCGAGGCTACGGCCACATAGCAACGGAATGTCCCAACAAGAATCCGGCAAAGAAGAAGGCGATGCAAGTAGTTACTTGGGATGACAACTCCACGTCAAATGAGTCATCGTCAAGTGATGAAGAAGACAACGCGACAGCTTTCCACGCGTCCACTACATCTTCTCCCTTCATGTGCTTAATGGCAAGTACATCCGACTCACTGTCCAACTCCACTGTGGAAAAGATTGCAACGGACGATGAATCAGATGATTCGGAAGGTGAAGATTTTGTTTTAGCCTACCATAAGCTTTTGAGGGATTCAAAGAAACTGGCTAAGCAAAACAAGGGGTTGAAAGAGAGATTACTGGATCTTGAAGATGAAGTAAAAAGAGTAACCTCTATCTCAACCGATCTTGAAGTGGAAAGGGACAATCTGATTAAGACAAATGTTTCCCTTCAAGAGTCCAATGAGCATTTCGAGAAGAATTATGTAGATATGGTGAACAAAGCGAATTACTTCTTGAAGCTCAACGGCGAGGCCGACAGGAAAAATTGGAAATGACAGAGACCATACGCCAACTAAAGGATGACTTACAGAGATTTTCTTCTGGAAGGAGTAAGTTGGACAGACTCTTGGTCTCGGTCAAAGAAACAAGTTCGGCCTCGGATACACTCAAACTGGAGACATTCCAAGTTCGAGTGGTACGGTATTTGTGCCTCGTCGGTATCTCCTCCTCCGACACCGGTGTTCACGCCAAGCAACGACAACGAACCTACTACATCTTCTTCGGAATCGACAAGATCCAAGGTATGTTTTCGTTGTGGCATTTCAGGGCACATCAGAAGAAACTGCAAGACTGGAGCCAAACGCACACCTCAAGAACATCTTGCAACAACTACCAAAAGGGCTATTCCTCGGAAAACAACTCCAATCAATTGACGGAAAAGAGCCTTGGTAGTACACCGCTCAAGACGACATCATCAAGGAGCAGCAATTCTTCAAGCAAGACGCTCTCACCTAGGAAATCAACTTCACGACCATTACCGACGTACCAAAAAGGTTTGGGTGCGCAAAGGTGAGATCTTTCCCTGTCTTGCTACCAATGTTTCCTTGCATGCATATGATAGTTCGTCTTGGTACCTGGATAGCGGGTGTTCCCGTCATATGACCGGCGATAAAAACTGTTTTCAAACATTTGAGAAAAACTCCGGAGGACTTGTTGTTTTCGGAGATGGTCGGTCTTCCAAAATTGTTGGAAAGGGAACGGTAGCTATTCCAGATGGCCCGGTTCTAGATAATGTATTATTTGTTCATGGCCTTAAGACTAACCTCATAAGCATAAGTCAACTGTGTGATAGTGGTTATTCAGTTAATTTTTCATCTGATAAATGCACTGTAACTGACATGAACCATGCTTTCTTTTTAAAGGGGGTTAGATCAGAAAACAACTGTTATGTAGTTCCTTCTAAGATTTCTGAAAAATGTAACCTAGCATCTTTGAAAAATGAAACACTTTGGCATGAAAGGCTAGGTCACATAAACTTTAAGGAACTTGCTAGAATTTCAAATAAAGATGTGGTCAAGGGGGTTCCGAAACTTTCTTTTGAACAAAACCTTGTGTGTGGCGGTTGCCAAAAGGGAAAACAGTCTAGGACTGCACACAAGAATTTGAACCACATAGGTACAAAACGGCCTTTGGAACTTTTGCATATGGACTTAATGGGGCCAACTCGTCAACCATCTCTGGGAGGTAAATGGTATATTTTTTGTTGGTTGATGACTTTTCTAGATATACTTGGGTAGCCTTTTAAAAGAAAAAGCTGATACTTTGATTCTTTTCTCGAAATCTGCAATCGTATTATGATTGAAAAGAATGAAAGGATTACTCGAGTTAGGAGTGATAGAGGTGGGGAATTCATAAATTCCAAATTCATTGATTTTTGCTCTTCTAACGGCATTAAACATGAATTCTGCACCTTACACACCTCAACAAAATGGTGTAGTCGAGCGCAAAAACAGGGTCGTACAGGAGATGGCACGTGTTATGCTTCATAGCCGGAACTTACCTTTATATTTTTGGGCTGAAGCGGTGAACACTGCTGTCTATGTTATCAATCGAGTGTATTTGCGCCCGGGGACTTTTAATACACCATATGAACTTTGGTTTTGTAGAAAACCTAACATCAAATATTTTCGCATTTTGGGAGTCGGTGTTTTATTTTACGTGATCGCGAAATCTTGGAAAATTTGACTCTCGAAGTGACGAAGGGATTTTCTTAGGTTATTCTACAAACAGTAGAGCATATCGAGTTTTTAACTTAGAATCTAAGACGATCGTAGAATCGATAAATGTTAAGGTAGATGAAGCTTTTCATTTTGAATCTGAAAAATCTACCCTCGATATCTCTCTTGATGATGATACACCTGCTAATGCATCTTCTTCTAACAATTCTTTCGATAATAATGTTGATGCATCTAACGGTTCTTCAAGCTTATCTGATGTGCAGGAATCATCTCGTGTACCTCCGCCTACTCCTCTACCTCAAACGTTACGCATCTCCAAGGATCACCCTGAATCGAACATAATTGGAGATCCACAAGAAGGAGTTAGAACACGGAGACAATTGGTTTGCGGATTTGCATGCTATGTATCACAAATCGAACCAAGGAATGTTGATGAAGCTCTCCAAGATGATTATTGGATTAAAGCAATGCAGGAAGAGCTCCATCAATTCGAGCGAAACAAAGTCTGGGAACTGACGAAGCCTCCGAAGCAACACAATGTGATAGGTACCAAATGGATCTTCAAGAACAAGAAAAACGAAGAAGGTACTATCATCAGGAACAAAGCAAGGTTAGTTGCTCAAGGCTATTCTCAAGTAGAAGGTATAGACTTTGATGAAACCTTCGCCCCTGTAGCTAGACTCGAGTCCATTCGTATATTGTTTGCGATCGCTTGTCATTTCAAAATCAGATTATTTCAAATGGACGTTAAGAGCGCCTTTTTAAATGGATTTTTAAATGAGGAAGTTTATGTAGCTCAACCGAAAGGTTTTGTGGATCATAAACTACCTAACCATGTTTTTCGACTGAAAAAGGCTCTTTACGGTCTGAAACAAGCACCGCGAGCATGGTACGAAAGGTTGACAAAGCACCTTTTGGAAAAGGGCTACACTCGAGGGGGAGCTGACAGGACTCTCTTTGTGAAGCATTATCAAAACAATTTCATAGTTGCTCAAATCTATGTTGATGACATTGTTTTTGGAGCAACGAGAGATAATGATGCTTCTAAATTCGCGGAGACCATGGAAAGCGAATTTGAGATGTCCATGATGGGCGAGTTGAATTATTTTCTTGGATTACAAGTTAAGCAGAACGATGAAGGAATTCACTTGTGTCAATCCAAGTATGCACTGGAGTTGGTCAAAAAGTTTGATCTTGAAAATTCTAAAGATTTTCCGACTCCAATGGGAACTAGCCATAAGGGACTTGGAAGTGAATCACAAAGTGAGAATGTAGACGAGAAACTGTACCGCAGTATGATTGGAAGTCTACTATATCTCACGGCTAGTCGCCCGGATATATCCTTCAGTGTTGGGATTTGTGCGAGATATCAATCAGCACCGAAGGAGGTTCACCTGAAAGCGGTGAAACGGATCATCCGGTATATCAAAGGTACAATCAATTTCGGAATTTGGTATCCTATGGGAACGACTTTGGATATTGTTGGATACTCAGATGCCGATTGGGCTGGATCGGTGGATGACCGGAAAAGCACGAGTGGTGCATGCTTCTATCTTGGCCACTGCCTTGTTGCATGGCACAGTAAAAACAGAACTGCATAGCACTCTCGACTGCCGAAGCGGAGTACATTTCTGCAGGAAGTTGTTCAACCCAATTGATTTGGATGAAGAGCGTGTTGAGCGATTTCCGAATTTCAACATCTTCGGTAACCATTTTATGTGACAACACTAGTGCTATTAACATTTCTAAAAACCCTGTGTTGCACTCTAGAACAAAACATATTGAACTTAGATATCATTTTCTTAGAGAGCTAGTTGAATCAAACATTCTTCAACTGTCATATATTTCAACTGAGGATCAATTAGCCGACATCTTAACAAAACCTTTGGATCAAAAACGTTTCATTCACTTGCGAAAAGCAATTGGCATGCTTTCCTTGAAATAAACTCTTTTGAAACCTTTGCTTAGATTAGGTTTTGTTTTTGTTCTTGTTTTGTTTTGTTCTTTATCTATGTTCTGTACATAGCACACTAATTGAGCATAAATCATAATTGACTTTAATTGCATCCTTTTATGCACTTAGAAATTTATTATGCTTTTGATGTCATAATATTTCAATGTTGCAATGATCATTTACGTTAATTAAACCATCTTTCTGTGATCAAAGTCAATTTCTCTCTCAATGATCTCTTGGTATAGTCATTATCATATTTGATTGCTTAGTCGAGTATGAATTCGAGATCAATGGTTTGGTTGAATACTTTATATATTAAATAATTGATAGCCAATTGAGGGGGAGTCAATGAAATGTGAAATGCTCAAAAGATGTGGAAAGAGTTACATCCCAATGAGGAGTGTGAAAACTACCACCACATGGAGAAAATGAAAGAAAAAGGATACTCCATGAATGAAAAGCAAACTTTTGTTTGAAAAATTGTTGATAAAACTCATATTGAAATACTTGACTCAGTCGTATTTCATGGTTGGTATAAGGTGGGATTTTTGATTTAAGATGCTCAAAGAGCCACTCCTTCAACAGATTGTCTAGATATATTATCTAACTTATCTGGGATTTCAAACATCTATTGATCTTGGTACTTCATTTTCTTTACTGAAATTGATGATTTGATAAAGCATTACACATAAGATCAGGATAGATGTAATTGAAGTTGTTCAACTTTAAGTGTTTTAACTTTCGTAAATCTTCGTTTCATTTTTGGATATTTTTGATAGATTTTTCATAATCTATTTCTTGTTGTGTGAAACGATGTCATTTGTTTAAAGTTGACATGGTAAAGTGCTTACATACTTTTTCTGGATTTTATGTATTTTTCTTAATTTTTCTGAAGAAAAAGGTGTAGCCGATCCGGATCGTGGCAAGTGATCCGGATCCCGAACGCAGGATTTTTCCTGCGGGTGGCCGATCCGGATCACATTCTCGGCCGATCCGGATCACGGCTAGGGTTCTATATAGAAACATTCAGATTCGAGATTTCTTTACCCTAATTTCTGGTTTTCAAGCTTCTAGAGTTTCTCTCTCTAGATTTCTTGCTTCTTGGTGCTTCAAAACTCAAAGTTCTTCGGATTCAAGTAAGTTTTCATGATCAAAACTCGGTTTTTCACAGTTTTTCTTTTTTTTCATCAAACGTGAGTTGAAAAGTTGGATTTTTTTCGTTTGTGAATGGTTTTTGATCAAATTTCTTTTGAAATAAGAACTCTGGGTCAATTAGTTTTGCTTTTATGCTGGGATTTCACTTGATTAACGAGTTTTTAGGCTTCGATTTCTAAAAATTCGGTTTTAGGGCATAAAAGAGGAATTTTTGTAAATCATGGATTGATCTATTTTTAAAATTCTTTTTGGAAAACTAATTTGATTCTTGGCTTCTCTACATGATTATGATTGTCTAGGTACAATTTTTCAAATTTTTCAAAATTGACGATTTTTCATATGTTCTTGAGTTGGTTTCACAGGACATTTCTAAAAACTCAAAGCACTAGAATCAATGGCATTCTCCTGGTGAATCATCTTACTGGTCGCAATGCTGCCTGGGGTTCATCTGTTAAAGAAGAACCAGGCGTCTCAACTCGAGACAAACGGAAGGAGCCAATGAAGACAGCTCGGATTACAATAGTGAAGAATGGGACGAATTCTTCAAGGATGTTCAGCGAAAAATTGATGAAGAAGAAAGGAAGTTCACCAAAGGGAAGAGACTTATGAAATCTGCCTCCACGACCGACAATATACAAGAAGGAAAAGCGTTCAAAGAAGTACAAGTCAGCATAGTGGGCCTCTCACCAGAGCACGCTCACTTTCTGGAATTTTGCAAACTGGATCACCATGGACTGCAGGACCTGATGCACCATCTGCATCAGACAGCGTCCATCTTATTCAAAGACACGGACAACTGAGACAGAGATATTGGAATCGATTCGTCAGGAACAACAAAGAATCTCTGCTACACAAGAAAGAATATCGAGAGAGCTTCAGCAAGTCTCCTCTGAACACAAGAAGATCAAGAAAAAATACTCAAACCTTAAGAACTTGCTTAAAGGATTTTAAGCAAGCTGAGCTGTACTAGTTCTGACTCTTCAGATTGAGCAACAGAATTGGTCACCTTAGTTTGGGTTCTTAGTTCTCAGAACTTTGTTTTTCTTTACTCTTTTAGTTTAGTTCTCAGTTTGTGCATACTTTTAGATTTTTTTTTACTCTCCTTACATATTGTAGCTCATGCTACGTTTTGGCTTGTTTTTGTGACAAAAAGGGGGAGAGAGTTAGCGAAAACAATGAACAATGATGAATTTTGAAACTTTGAACAATGATTGTGAATATCGATGATATCAAGGTAAGTATGAATCTCAACTCAACTTTGGTTTTTCTTTTGTGGATTGTGACATGCTTCTATACTAACTATTTGATTAACTATTTGGGCATGTAATATGACTAACAAGTTGATGTTGGACTAACATACTTTGACATTTGGTTTTCGACTGTTTAGAAGATATGTTGGTTTTAACTATGTTTCTTTTACATATCTGATTCTTTTCAAATGTCATGATGAGATAAACTCTATCTCTGTACTTGGTTTTTGTATGTTCAATTCTTGAGGTATCTAACGAATTTGTTTGTCGAGAATGTTTTCTGTGTGCAGAGGTTACAGATGTCTAAGTCTAGAGTCTGTCTTAGGAGTTTATCTCATGTTTTTAATTTCTGGAACTCTTTTGTAAATTTTTGTTGTATGGTGATAGCAACAAAAATATCTTTTTGAATTTTCTTTGTGGATTTGTGTTTTGTCACGAAACCGCCAAAGGGGGAGATTGTTACGGAATTTGAGTTGGCGTATTTCGTGATTGTTTAAGTCTTGAAGATTGAAGATGAAGAAACTTTGGATCATATACCTCAATCTCAAGAAAGAAGAATTCAAAAGGATCAGGTACGTTTAACTAAATAATTTTGATGATCCGAATACTTCTTATAGTGTAGAAACACCTGGAAGAGGTTTTAATTGCATATTCATCAAAAACTGGACATGGGACATGTTCAGGATCCGGATCGTGGACTTTCAATCCGGATCCCGAAAGGTGTTCGTTCATACATTGCTGCAATCCGGATCACAGCTTGGGCAGTCCGGATCCCGAATGGGGTGTTTTGTGAAAATGTATGAACGATCCGGATCGTGGATTATGATCCGGATCCCGAACAGGCGATTTTCTGGAAACTGCATTCTGTGCGTCTGCGATCCGGATCGTGGCTTATGCAATCCGGATCGCCGTCGGTAAAACTTTCCAGAAAAGTTTGTTTTTGATCCGAATATTCTTCCTAGGGTTTCTAACCTATAAATAGCCCTCCTATTTCATTTCTAGGGCATCGGAAAATAGAGCCGTCATTTTCAAATATCATTTTATACGGCCTTAGATCCACATATAGAGAAGAACGGAAATCATTAGATCTATTTAATGGTTCTTCATCTATATTGATTAGTTTGATTCTAGGTTTTCATACTCACATCTTGAGTTGAATCAAACTAATGAATACTTAGATGGTATTTCCGATCTACTCTTGATCTAAGTATTCGGCGGATCATCACCACCCAAACAAACAACGATTTACCCCAAAATCGGCGCGTGGACTCGCGTGGCCTTGTGGATTCAAGGTGTTATCGCTTTCGTGGATTCGGAGCGAGGTGCGTTCGTGGATTCGAAGCGTGCCATTGGGTGAAGACCGTGGATTCGGTTGGACGTCGTGGACTCGACGTTGGACGCTGTGGATTCAGCGTTGGGCGCGGATCGTGGATTCGAGAAGCGTCGTGGAGCGAGCGGAGAAGATCTACTAGGGGCGTATGGTAAAAGGTTGAGTCGTCTGTGAGTACGTTATATCACCTTGTACGTGTGTTAACTCTAGTGGATTTCGCCGTGTTATCGGTCCCGTGGTTTTTTACTCCGGTTTGGAGTTTTTCCACGTAAAAATCTTGTGTGTTCTTTTATTTTTCCGCATTGGGTTTTATCGCACAATGATTTTTTGAGTGTTTATTGTTTACACCTATTCACCCCCCTCTAGGTGTTTTTTCCCCTATTAGATCCTTATTAACCTAAACCCAACAGGATCAGGAGTTGGACAAGGAATCAGAGGTACTCGCCATCAAGCACATGAAGGGTGAAGATGTAGTGGACGCGTGGAAAGCTGTCGCGTTGTCTTCTTCATCACTTGAGGATGACTCATTTGACGTGGAGTTGTCATCCCAAGTAACGACTTGCATCGCTTTCTTCTTTGCCGGATTCTTGTTGGGACACTCCGTTGCAATGTGGCCGTAGCCTCGACATTTGAAGCACTGAACTTGTCCCTCTGAACTTTTCTTATCCTTTGAGAAGTTCTCTTGGTTTCTTGACTTGTAACTTGAAGGACCCTTGCCTTTCTTCGACTTTCCGAAGGGTGGAGTTTTGCTTGAATTTCCCCTTCGGAAGTTGCGACGAAACTTCCTTGTCAAGAGAGCGAGCTGCTTCTCAAAGTCCTCCATAGAAAGGTTCTCGTCATCGTCCGAGGAGGATGAATCCGCGTCTTCTTCTTTAGTTGATTTCAATGCGTAACCTGAAGACTTAGAAGAGGATGCCTTTCCAGAAGAATAGTTAGTAGGAAATGTCATTTCATAAGTTTGTAAAGCACCTACTAATTCTTCTACACGCATTTCGTCCGGGTGTTTAATTGTTTCAATGGCTGCGACCTTCGGGCGAAATCGTTCAGGAAGAGTTCTTAATATCTTTCTTACAACTTTAAATTCTGGAATCTTCTCTCCCAAGTTAGCACATGAGTTTACGATGTCTTGCAATCGTGTGTAATAGTCAGTGAAAGATTCATTCTCTGCCATAGAGATAGAGTCAAACTTGCTCGTAAGCATTTGCAGTTTCTGAATCTTCACTAGGTTAGTTCCCTCATGCGTAACTTGAAGAACATCCCAGATTTCTTTCGCAGTCTCACATGCCGAGACGCGAGAGAACTCAGTTTGTGACAAAGCATTAAATAGAGCATTAATCCCTTTGCCATTGTAAGAAGATGATCATCTCTTCCTTGGTCCATTTCGACCTAGGTTTTAAGGTGCGAACATCATCAATAATTTCAGTTGGATTAGACCATCCTAATTCAATTGATTGCCACACCCTTTCGTCGATGGAAATTAAAAAGGCTTTCATCCGTACTTTCCAGTACGCATAATTTGTTCCATCAAAGAAAGGGGGTCGATTGATGTTTCCACCTTCAACCATTGTTTACAACCCTATTCCCGCTCTGATACCACTTGTTGGGTTATGTAATATGGATCTAAATAGGGGAAAAAACACCTAGAGGGGGGTGAATAGGTGTAAACAATAAACACTCAAAAAATCATTGCGCAATAAACCCAATGCGGAAAAATAAAAGAACACGCAAGATTTTTACGTGGAAAAACTCCAAACCGGAGTAAAAAACCACGGGACCGATAACACGGCGAAATCCACTAGAATTGAAACACGTACAAGGTGATATAACGTACTCACAGATGACTCAACCTTTTACCATACGCTCCTAGTAGATCTTCCCGCTCGCTCCACGACGCTTCTCGAATCCACGATCCGCGCCCAACGCTGAATCCACAGCGTCCAACGTCGAGTCCACGACGTCCGACCGAATCCACGGTCTTCACCCAATAGCACGCTTCGAATCCACGAACGTACCTCGCTCCGAATGCACCTTGAATCCACAAGGCCACGCGAGTCCACGCGCCGATTTGGGGTAAATCGTTGTTTGTTTTGGGTGGTGATGATCCGCCGAATACTTAGATTAAAGATAGATCGGAAATACCATCTAAGTATTCATTGATTTGATTCTACTCAAAATGTGAGTATGGAAAACCTAGAATCAAATCAATCAATATAGATGAAGAAACATAGAATAAATCTATTGATTTCCTTTCTTCTCTATATGTGGATTTTTTTTTCGGCTATTTTTTCTGTAATAGCGGATGCCCTAGAAATGAATATAGGGCCTATTTATAGGTTAGAAACCATTGGAAGAAGATAGGATCAAAAACTGCCTTTTCTGGAAATTTTACCGACGGCGATCCGGATTGGAATTGGCGATCCGGATTGCAGAAGCAAGAAAAACGAATTCCAGAAAAATGGTAGTTCGGGATCCGGATCACAAAGTCCGATCCGGATCGTTCATACAGTTTTACCATAACATCAATGTTCGGGATCCGGATTGCAAGTCCTGATCCGGATCGAGGAAGCATACAGGTAAAACAAGTGTTCGGGATCCGGATCAGAGGATGCTGCGATCCGGATTGAACCAGTGTATGAACAAACACCCTTCGGGATCCGGATTGCCGAGTCCGATCCGGATCCTGAACATGTCCCATGTTCAGTTTTTGATGTTTAAGCAATTAAAAATTCTTCCAGGTGTTTCTACACTATAAGAAGTATTCGGATCATCG
The DNA here is from genome assembly GCA_029168755.2 of Tillandsia fasciculata. Taxonomy (NCBI): domain Eukaryota; kingdom Viridiplantae; phylum Streptophyta; class Magnoliopsida; order Poales; family Bromeliaceae; genus Tillandsia; species Tillandsia fasciculata. Next base: position 114,062 of record JAQOTM010000645.1, read on the forward strand.
AAAATCTTTAGTTAAACGTACCTGATCCCTTTGAATTCTTCTTTCTTGAGATTGAGGTATACGATCCAAAGTTTCTTCATCTTCAATCTTCAAGACTTAATACATTCACAAAATACGCCAACTCAAATTCCGTAACAGTGATGATCCGCCGAATACTTAGATTAGAAATAGATCGAAAATACCATCTAAGTATTCATTGATTTGATTCTACTCAAAATCTGAGTTTGGAAAACCTAGAATCAAATCAATCAATATAGATGAAGAAACATAGAATAAATTCTATTGATTTCCTTTCTTCTCTATATGTGGATTTTTTCTTTCGGTCGTATTTTTCTATAATATGCGGATGTTTTTCGATGCCCTAAAAATGAATAAAGGGTCTATTTATAGGTTAGAAACCATTGGAAGAAGATAAGGATCAAAAACAGCCTTTTCTGGAAATTTTACGGACGGCGATCCGGATTGGAATTGGGTGATCCAGATTGCAGTAGCAAGAAAGACGGTTTCCAGAAAAACACTTGTTCGGGATCCGGATCGAAGTCCCCGATCCGGATCGTTCATACAGTTTCACCAAACATCAACGTTCGGGATCCGGATTGCAAATCCTGATCCGGATCGTGCAAGTAAAAAGGTAAAACTAGTGTTCGCGATCCGGATCATGAGATGCTGCGATCCGGATTGAACCAGTGTATGAACGAACACCCTTCGGGATCCGGATTGCAAGGCCCGATCCAGATCCTGAACATGTCCCATGTCCAGTTTTTGATTTTTATGCAATTAAACATTCTTCCAGGTGTTTCTACACTACAAGAAGTATTCGGATCACCAGAAATCTTTAGTTAAACATACCTGATCCTTTTAAATTCTTCTTTCTTGAGATTGAGCTATATGATCCAAAGTTCTTTCATCTTCAATCTTCAAGACTTAACACTTTTCACGAAATACGCCAACTCAAATTCCGTAACATATTAATGATACTTCTTACTGTAGCTCTTTTCGAACACAAGGTGGGAGCGTTTTAACTGAAGTTTCCGCACACTTTCTGCTCCGCATTTCAAGTGGGTACCCCCTTAGCATCCCTTTATGCGTAATGTCGTTATGTTCATGTTTATTATGTGGTGGGTTTCATCGTGGTGTTTAGCGTCGATCTCCGGCGGTCGTTTCACTTTTGATATTACATGTTAGCGGGTTGCTTTCGATTACACATGTTACCGTTTTACCTTTGATTCTACATGTTAGCGGGTTACTTTCTATCACACATATTACCGTGTTACTTTAGATTATACATGTCACCGTTTTACTCTTGTTTATATATTATGATGCTAACATGATGGTGGTTACGGTTACTTTGCTCGAGGCTGCAGCACGCGCACCCGCGGTTTGGCCACCGCAAAGGGTGCACTTTTTCGGAAAAGCGGTCTATGACCCGTGTATATCCACGAGGTGACGTATATAGTGGGGCCCCTGTAGTTGTGGGGTTTGAGGCGCCGAGGTGCGAGCGGTGTGACCCGTCGGTTTAGTTGCCCGACGTGGTCGGGTATTGCAGGTACGGTACGGCTCGTCGGTTTAGTTGTCCGACGTGGTCGGGTATTGCAGGTACGGTACGGCTCGTCGGTTTAGTTGTCCGACGTGGTCGGGTATTGCAGGATACGGGGGTACAGGTTGTCTTTTTCCCTCTTGGGAGGGTGGTTGCTCCGGTTGGCTTACGGTTTGTTTTACTACTTTTCCTGCTCTACTAGTATTCGTCACTGACTTCCCACTTCGTGACAGGGTCCAGACGGGGGGAGAGGTAGGCGACGGTGAGGACGGGGCAGGAGCTTCTGGGTCGCTGGGGACCCCGGACTGTCTTACCTTTTTCTATCTTTGCATTTCATTCACATTTGTAGTCCTTTGTGTGGTTCTCGATACCCTCGTGGGGTCGGTGTGGATGTCGGCATGGTCTCTATTTGGTAGTTCCCTTATGTATTTATCTTTCCTTCCACTTCTGTTGGCCGTTTGGAAAAGAAAAGGAAAAACCAAAGAAAAGATTGCGAAAACTGTTTTCAAAAATTTAAGTGTCGTGTGGGCACTGATTTCAAAACCCTGTGGATTTATGCTGTTTTCGAACGCGTTTTCAAACTCTGGGTGCCGGGTAGGCGCCGTTTTCAACGACTGTGGATTTATCCTTTTAAAATCTCTTGGCCGTGCTTCTTACTCAGTTATGGTGCATAGTTGTATGTTAGAACTGTTGTGATTGAATGGATGATTGCGTTTGGGACTTGTATTAGCTGCTACGCCGTGCATATACAGAGGAGACTCTGTCCGTTTGCAGAGTGATTCTGTGTATGCGGCGGGTCTGGGCATGCGCCGGGGAAGAAGGTTTATTTTTCATAAAAAAATTCTACGCACCAAATGAGTACCTTTTGTGAACCGTTTCCGCTAAAACAAACCCCCGGGGCGTGACATGGCCCGGATGGCGCCACGCCAGGCGCGGCGCCCGGCAATGGCGTGGCGCCGCGTGTCCCCCACGCGGGGACGCGCACCGCGCCGCGGCGCACGTGGGCGAGCACTGCCCAACGCGCGTGCGCCGCGTGGCCCGCTTCCTCCCGTCCAGTGCCGACGCATGGAACTCCCGCAGCTGCTGCGCCTGGTGCACGCGCGCTCCATGGACCGGCCGCCAGAATTAACTCCAAAACTGCTCCAAAAATGCCATTTTTTGCTATTTCCGCGCGCTGAGTCCGATTCCGAAGTCCAAAACTCCAAATAATGCAACCAAATAGCCGTTTTGATCGTTTTTCCGCGCTGAATCCAAATATGGTGTCCGTTTTGCAAGAATCCTTTTCTAATTTTTGGCGAAACTCCATATTAGGCAATCTTGATCCATTTCTCGCACTGTGTTTGTTTTCGGGGTCTGTTTTGCGCGCAACCAACACTATCCACAGAAATTGGCCTCCGCAAGCTGACGATCACACTGTAATGACCCCAAAGATCCGGGTCTTCACACCCGATTACCCCCGCGATCCACTTTAAGCCCGGAATCCATCACTTGGGTCCAAATTGGCGCACGAACACCGCCGACATGCCACGTAGGCTTCCAAAAGCTGCTGGTCACACTGTAGAAGCCCTGCAAAGATCCGGGTCACCACACCCTACGTAAAGGTGCAACGGAGTAACCATGAGGAGCGCGAAGCGACCTGGGAACAAGAGACGAAAATGAGGGAGTGTTTCCCTGAGTTATTTAGCGAGGGTTGAGGTTAAGTTTCGGGGACGAAACTTCTTTTAAGGGGTATGTGGTGTAATATCACAGTTTTTATGTAACGTTTTACCCTCCTGCTAATAAAGTTTAAGTTATGGAAAATTGAATTAACGGGTTTACTTAAGTTGATAATCTTGAGGTGCGGGTATTTTTTTTTGATAGAGCTCGAAAAATGGTGAACGGCGGTGCGACCGGAACCGGATTCCAACTTACGGATCCCTCAGAAAGGGATTGTTAGGATCGCGGTAACCGAGGGGTGCATCAAAATCCGTGCAAGTGATCGTGCACACTTTTCGAGGAGATAAGAAAATATCTCTAAGGAATTATCTTTAAGAAATTATCTCTAAGGAATTATCTCTAAGGAATTATCTCCATGGATTAATTAAATAATTAATTAGAGATTGAAATACCCGATGTGGATTTCGACAGTACGTACCAAGAAACAGATTTTACTTCTCCCGAAAAAGAAATCCTAGCCGGAGAGAAAAGAAAGAAAGAGGAAAAAAAAAGGCGAAACCCTAACCGAAAGAAAAAGAGAAGAAAGAAGGAGAAAGCGGAGGGACCCGATCATCCCCGACGAACGTGCCGGAGCCGGGAGCGTGAACGGATCGCCTTCTCCGACGAATCGCGGTAAGCGATGTTTCTTTTCGGTTTTCGTTTCGGAGTTTTGTTGTCGTCGTTTTGGGTCGCCGTTTTGTTACCCTTACCGCCGCCGTCGCCGCCGCCGCAAAGCCATAGGGCACCGCCGCCGCGAAGCCCTAGGGCACCTCCATCGTCGCAAGGCCCTAAGGCACCGCCGCCGCGTCACGGGCCGCGCCGCGCGGGGCTGGCGCCCGCGCGGCCGCGGCGTGTAGCAGCGCCCCTCGGGGCTGGCAGCTGCGGCGTGCAGCCGCGCCGCGCCGGGCTGGCGCTCGCGTGGCCGCGGCATGCACCGCGTGGGGCTAGCGCCCGCACGGCCGCAGTTGGCGCCGAGCGGGGCTGGGGCCCACACGGCCGCGGAATGCACCGCGCGGGGCTAGCGCCCGCGCGGCCGCGGCACGCGGCTCACGGGGCCGGTGCCCGCGCGGTCGCATGGCATGCAACGACGCGAGGGTGGCCGCGTCGCCCGTCGCACGTTGTCGCCGCCGCCGTGTCGAGTTGTTAGTAGTGCTTTTGGGTTTTTGGACTCGGTTTATCTACCGTTTATGTTTCGGATCTGACCGCGGTTCTTTTGGGGACTATTTTTAGGTCCGAGTGCCGATTGTGAGCGTGGTTCGGTCTCAGGTGTTCCGGTCAGCACATTCGAGGTGGGTACCTTTGGTTATTTTCGGTGTAATGTCGTTCCCGAGTATTTTGTGTAGAGTTATTTAGGATCCACAAGGATCTAAATAGGTACTATCAAACACCTAGAGGGGGGTGAATAGGTGTAATATTATAAAAACCAATCTCAGTGCACAAAATAAAAAACAATGCGGAAAATAAAAATCAACACACCGAGATTTACGTGGAAACTCCAATCCAGGAGAAAAACCACGGGACCAACACGCAATGACAATCCACTAAGAATTGAAGAATAACAAGGTGATTACCGACTCCACGGACTCGACCCCTCCTTCAAGTTCTTCGGACCTTGCGCTCCACCGATTGCACGTCCACTGCACACGTTCGAATCCACGAACGCCACTCGAATCCACGAGCACACGTTTCGAATCCACGAAACGCCTTCAACACACCGAATCCACGGTGCTACGTCGAATCCACGACGCAAACTCAGCCGATAAGGAAATATAGGCTTCGATGGTGATCCTTTGCTTAGATTATCATTGAAGAACCGTAGAAAGAAATTCTAAGCAAAGTTTAGATCAATTCGACAAAAGATAGATCTTGGAAGAACCGTCGAATTGACCTAAAAGAGGCTAAAAAGAAGAACGATAAAAACCTAGCCTCTAGGGTTGCTCTCGAGTGTTTTCGGTATTGGTCACACGTTCTTGAGAAACCCTAAGTGTCTATTTATAGGTTAGAAACCTTTGGAAAGAGATAAGAATCAAAAACTTACCTTATCTGGAATTTTTCAGGACGGCGATCCGGATCGGATTTTCTGCGATCCGGATCGTCGTAGCGAGTCAGACAATTCCAGAAAAACAAGGGTTCGGGATCCGGATTGAAATGCCCGATCCGGATCGTTCATGAATTTCAGCAAAAACCAATGTTCGGGATCCGGATCAGAATTGGCTTGGATCCGGATTGGATTTGCATATGAACCAACACCCTTCGGGATCCGGATTGGATTGTCTGATCCGGATCCTGAACATGTCCCATGTCCAGTTTTTGATTTTTATGCAATTAAAAATTCAACCAAGTGTTTCTACACTATAACAAGTATTCGGATCACCAAAATTATTTAGTTAAACGTACCTGATCAATCCGAATCCATTTTCCTTAAGATTGATGCAATTGATCCACAATTCTTCACCTTCAATCTTTAAGACTCAAATCACTGAGTGCCAACTTGAGCTCTTCTCCGAGTCTTCGATTGCTGATTGACAATTTGATCACTTCAAGACTCCGACTCAACTTACTGACTTGACTCACGAAATATGCCAACACCAAAAAGCCGTAACAATCTCCCCCTTTGGCAATTTCGTGACAAAACCCAAAAATACATAAAAACGCTCAAGTCACTCATCTTAAACCAAAAAATCGAAATTCAATGTTATCACCAAAACATTGATTTTCTTTGCGTGAAAGATCCAATAAATACAAAATTACATTTGAACCAAACAGTCCTAGAACATACTCTATGACTTAGGACTTGGAGTCTTCAAGTGATGTAATTCCTGCAAAAACAAAACTCCAAACAAAATCAAACGTTAGTCGTTAGAAATTAAAATCCTACATTTGATTCGTCCTTTTGGTTCTTTTGTTTTTCGGCTCTTTCAATCTTTTCTTTATCTCCTCCTATCTTGAGCATCTATGTTCTCCCCCTTTGTGATACGATCATTATTTTCTGTTCTCCTCCCTTTTTTTGTTTGTCTTTTTTGTTTGTCCTATCTCGATGATCTCATCTCCGTCATTTCTCTTCTCCCCCTTTTTGTCACAAATTGTCAAACAGTGAACATACTAGACAAAAGGAAATCTAACAACATTAGTTCATAGAGAAAGAGAGATAAAAGCTCAGTTCCGGTATATAACAAAACACAGATTTCGTACCGGTACTCGGAGGCAAAAATCACAAAAATTCTTGAAACAAATCCAAATTTTAAAAACTTTTCAAATACCGATTTGTATTCCATCAAGAAATCAATTTAAGTGCTTTAAACAATGAATTCACACAGATGCCATTCAATCCAATTAATTTCACAAAATTAAAAAGATTTACTCCTAAATCATGAAAAACAAAGATAAAACATTATAAACAGTTTTTCATGTTATATTCATCAAACACAAGTCATCAAAAATAATCTTGAGATCCAAACTCTATCAAGATGTAACGGATTTACAAAGATGACTTACGGAGATTTCCAAATGACATCAATCTTGAATTCTACCCTTTCTTGAAATTGAGGTATATGATCCAAATTTCTTTCATCAGAATAATTTAGAAAAATTTCATAAAAACCAGAAAAAGTATGTAAGCACTTTAGCGCATCAACTTTAAACAAAAATCATCGTTTCATACAACAAGAAATAGATTATACTAAATCTATCAAAAATACTCAAAAAATGAAACGAAAATTTATGGAAATTAAAACTCTTAAAGTTGAACAACTTCAATCACATCTAACCTGATCTTATGCGTAATGCCTTTATCAAATCATCAATTTTGGTAAAGAAAATGAAATACCAAGATCAATAGATGTTTGAAATCCCAGATAAGTTAGATAATATATCTAGACAATCTGTTGAAGAGAGTGGCTCTTTGAGCATCTTTCGTTAAAAATCCCACCTTATACCAACCTTGAAATTTGACAGAGTCAAGTATTTCAACATGCATTTCATCATCATTTTTTTTAAAAAAAAAAATTGCTTGGCATACATGGGGTATCTTTTTTCCTCCATGTGGTGGTAGTTTTCACACTCCTCATTGGGATGTAACTCTTTCCACATCTTTTGAGCATTTTACTTTTCTTTGACTCCCCCTCAATTGGCTATCAATTATTTAATATATAAGGTATTCAACCAAAAATTGATCCCGCATTCATACTCGACTAAATAGTCAAATAAGATAATGACTATACCAAGAGATCATTGAGAGAGAAATTGACTTTGATCACTTAAAAGATGAATTAATTAACATAAATGATCATTGCAACATCGAAATATTATGATGTCAAAAGCATAATAGATTTCTAAATGCGTGAAAAGATGCAATTAAAGTCAATATAACCAATGCTCAACTTGTGTTGTCACAAAGAATTCACACAACCGAGATAGATTAAGCATCTAAAGATCACACATGATTTCTAAAATTTGATGCTTATAACTATCAAGAACTCCTATAATGAAGTATCTTCAAGATTATGATTATGGAGTAAAGTTGATAAATTAATTTGGAGTGAATGAACGTGAAGCCCTTTTTATTCAATGCACTTGTTCAATAAAAACCCTTTTGTTCAAAAACAAAGTATAAAAATAAAGAGCATTGAAAAGCATGTAATGCAAAGATTAAGAAAAATATGAAGGGATAACCAATCAAAGCATTACATACAGTCAAAAGCTATTTAGAACTTAAGACAAGGAAAGATATCACCTTTCCGAATCCAAAATCGCTGGATTTTGGGTTGTCTTGATTCGTTGTGGCCGGGGGTTGTCCGCTTTGACTGTTGATCCACCTTAGGTCTTTGCCTTGCAATGATCCACTTGTATGATTGATGTTGTGACTCGGACCTTTGGTGGGTTGAGTGAACTTCTTTAACTTGATGTGTCTTTTGATTCCGTTGAGTTCGCTCCGTAGATGAAGTTGCCGAAGGACTCTTCTTTCTCTTTTTCGGGCAATTCTTCACCAAATGTCCTTCAAGTCCACATAGGTGACAAGTTCTTTCTTTCAATTTTATTGTGGAACTTGAAGACTTCACAGTTTGGTCCTTTTTAAATCCAAACCAACCTTGCTTGTTTGACCTAATCCGGACATACAATGTAGTGACCCGACCCTTCGGGATATTTTTAACTCACATGTAATTACTTAGGCCTTAAGTGAAATAAAATTATTAATTCTAAAAGTTGGCCGGTGGGTGGTGCTGGTATTTTTCTGCGATAGGGCGCGGAAAATGATGACCGACGGTGCGATCGGATCTGAAATCCGATGTCGGGATCTCCCGGAACGGGATCCTTAGTGACGCGGTGATTAGTTGTAGTGACCCGACCCTTAGGGGTATTCCCGAACTCACATGTAAATTGCTTAAGCCTTAAGCGAAATAAAATTATTTAATTTTCAAAAGTCGGCCAGGACGAGGTGTGTGTGTATTTTTCTGCGATAGAGCGCGAAAAACGATGACCGACGGTGCGATCGGATTCGAAATCCGATGTCGGGATCTCCCGGAACGGGATCCTTAGCGACGCGGTGATTAGTCACGCATCGGAATCCGTGCAAAATATCTTGCACCCGTTAGAGATAAGGTGGGTTATCTCGTAGGGGATAATTAATTAATTAATTAATTAATTATCCGATAAGGGAGTTTGGATTCTCTTACGAGCGAAATTAAAGGATTTAAATTGGTGGGATTTTATCTCGTGGATTGGATACGAGATAAAATCCAGATATTTAAATTGGGAATTTATTTCCCGTGATTATTTAATAAAGGTGATTAAATAATCGGTGGTCAGGATTTAAAGGTGAGGATTTTATCCCGTCAGTCAGATATTATTTGGGAAATAGAAACGGGGTATTGCGGGTTTTCCTACGCACGTAAGATAAAGAGGAAATTAATTAAATAAAAAGGGATAAATAGATAATGAGACTTATTTATTCCCCGTTTACCGAACGAAAACCCTAATTTAAAATACCGCGCCTCAAATCGCCCCCTTTCGTGCGTACCGAAACCCAACCGGTGAGGAGAGAAAAAAAAAAAAAAAAAGGGAAAAAGAACGGAACCCTAACCGGAGGAAGGAGAAGGAAAAGAGAAGGAGCCGATCGTCCCGAACGCCGATCCGAAGGCAAGAAACACGACCGGACACCTTCCCGACGATCTCCGGTTAGTAGAATATTTTTTAGTAATTTTTTCCGGATTTTTCCTGTCGCCTTTTCGTCAATTTCTTGAGCTTCTCCGCCGTCCCCGTTACCGTCGCCGTCGTCGTAATCATGCTAGACGGACGGATACGGACGGCGGGGGACGCGCGGTGCCGCTAGGGCATCGCGCGGGGAGGGGGAAAAGAATCGCGGACGACCGGGACGCCGCCGCGAGCGGCGACGGCGCCGCGCGGGTCGCACCCGCGCGGGCGCGCGCGGACACCGCGCGGCGCGCCGCGCGGGCGCCCCGCCGGCGCCGCGCGCGCAACCGGTGCCGCGCTTGGCACCGCGCGCGGCACCCGCGCGGGGTGCCGCGCGGGCGGCCCCGCGCGGGCGCCGCGCGGGCACCCGCGCGGGGTGCCGCGCGGTGCGGCCCCGCGCGGGCGCCGCCGGGCACCCGCGCGGGGTGCCGCACGGGCGGCCCCCGCGGGCGCCGCGTGACACCCGCGTGTAGAGTTATTTAGGATCCACAAGGATCTAAATAGGTACTATCAAACACCTAGAGGGGGGTGAATAGGTGTAATATTATAAAAACCAATCTCAGTGCAAAAATAAAAAATAATGCGGAAAATAAAAATCAACACACCGAGATTTACGTGGAAACTCCAATCCAGGAGAAAAACCACGGGACCAACACGCAATAACAATCCACTAAGAATGAAGAATAACAAGGTGATTACCGACTCCACGGACTCGACCCCTCCTTCAACTTCTTCGAACCTTGCGCTGACCGGTTGGATGTCCACGCAATAACAATCCTCTAAGAAACGAAGAATAACAAGGTGATTACCGTCTCCACGGATTTAACCCCTCCTTCAATTTCTTCGGACCTTGCGCTCCACCGTTTGCACGTCCACTGCACACGTTCGAATCCACGAACGCCACTCGAATCCACGAGCACACGTTTCGAATCCACGAAACGCCTTCAACACACCGAATCCACGGTGCCACGTCGAATCCACGACGCAAACTCAGCCGGTAAGAATATTGGCTTCGATGGTGATCCTTTACTTAGATTATCAATGAAGATCCATGGGAGAAATCTCTAAGCAAAGATTAGATCAATTCGACAAAAGATATGTTCTTGAAAGAACCATCGAATTGACCTAAAAGAGGCTATGAAGAAGAACGATAAAAACCTAGCCTCTAGGGTTGCTCTCAAGTGTTTTATAAAATGATCGGTATGCTCCCCTTTTTGAGAAACCCTAAATGTCTATTTATAGTTTAGAAACCTTTGGAAAGAGATAAGAATCAAAAACATACCTTATCTGGAATTTTTCAGGACGGCGATCCGGATCGGGATTACTGCGATCCGGATCGTCGTAACGAGATTGACGATTCCAGAAATCCAAGGGTTCGGGATCCGGATCGCAAGGCCCGATCCGGATCGTTCATGAATTTCAGCAACATCCAATGTTCGGGATCCGGATCAGAATAGGCTTGGATCCGGATTGGATTTGCACATGAACTAATACCCTTCGGGATCCGGATTGGATCATCTGATCCGGATCCTGAACATGTCCCATGTCCAGTTTTTGATTTTTATGCAATTAAAAATTCATCCAAGTGTTTCTACACTATAAGAAAGTATTCGGATCACCAAAATTATTTAGTTAAACATACCTGATCCTTTTGAATACTTTCTTCTTGAGATTGATGTAACTGATCCACAATTCTTCATCTTCAATCTTCAAGACTCAAGACACTGAGTGTCAACTTGAGCTCTTGTTGAATCTTCTCTAAGTCTTTGATTGCTGATTGACAATTTGATCCCTTTAAGACTCCGACTCAACTTACTGACTTGACTCACGAAATATGCCAACACCAAAAAGCCGTAACAATCTCCCCCTTTGGCAATTTCGTGACAAAACCCAAAATACATAAAAACGCTCAAGTCACTCTTCTTAAACCAAAAAATCGAAATTCAATGTCATCACCAAAACATTGATTTTCTTTGCGTGAAAGATCCAATAAATACAAAATTACATTTGAACCAGTCTTAGAACAAACTCTATGACTTAGGACTTGGAGTCTTAAAGTGTAATGCGTAACCTGCAAAACAAAACTCCAACAAAATCAAACGTTAGTCGTTAGAAATTAAGATCCTACATTTGATTTGTCCTTTTGGTTCTTTTGTTTTTCGGCTCTTTCAAGTTTTTCTTTGTCTCCCCTATCTTGAGCATCTCTAACATGTTCTCCATGTTCTCCATGTTCTTGAGCATCTCTTTCTCCCCCTTTGTGATACATCATCATTTCGGTTCTCCCACATTTTTCCATTTTCGTTTGTCCTCCCTTGATGATCTCATCTCCATCATTTCTCTTCTCCCCCTTTTTGTCACAAATTGTCAAACAGTGAACATACTAGACAAAAGGAAATTAGTTCATAGAGAAAGAGAGATAAAAGCTCAGTTCCGGTATATACCCAAAATGCAGATTGCGTACCGGTACCAGAAAGCAAAATCAAATAATTTCTTGAAACAAATCCAGATTTTGAAACTTTTCAAATACCGATTTGTATTCCATCAAGAAATCCATTTTAAGTGCTTTGAAGAACAATGAATTCCTATAGATGTCATTCAATCCAATTTCTTTCTTTAGAATAATTTAGAAAAATAAAAACCGAAAGAGTATGTAAGCACTTTAGCGTATCAACTTTAAACAAAAGTCATCGTTTCATGCAACAGAAATAAATTATACCAAATCTATCTAAAATACTCAAAAATGAAACGAAAATTTATGAAAATTAAAACTCTTAAAGTTGACCACTTTCAATTACATCTAACCTGATCTTATGAGTAATGCCTTTATCAAATCATCAATTTTGGTAAAGAAATGAAATACAAAGATCAATAGATGTTTGAAATCCCCGATAAGTTAGATAATATATCTAGATAATCTGTTGAAGGAGTGGCTCTTCGAGCATCTTTTATCAAAAATCCCACCTTATACCAACCATGAAATATGACTGAGTCAAGTATTTCATTATGCATTTCATCAACATTTTTAAAACAAAAATTGCTTTGCATACATGGGGTTTCTTTTTCTTTCTTCTTTTCTCCATGTGGTGGTAGTTTTCACACTCCTCATTGGGGATAACTCTTTCCACATCTTTTGAGCATTTTACTTTTCTTTGACTCCCCCTCAATTGGCTATCAATTATTTAATATATAAGGTATTCAACCAAAAAGTGATCTCGCATTCATACTCGACTAAGCAATCAAATATGATAATGACTTATACCAAGAGATCACTGAGAGAGAAATTGACTTTGATCACTTAAAAGATGAATTAATTAACATAAATTCATTGCACATTGAAATATTATGGATATCAAAAGCATAATAAATTTCTAAATGCGTGAAGGATGCAATTAAAGTCAAGA
>JAQOTM010001928.1:0-22820 GCA_029168755.2 Tillandsia fasciculata
AGTCCGGATGACCAAAAAGGGCTTCCGAAAGTTTTCGGGGCAATTCGGTGCATGGGGGTGAACCGTGGACCGGCCAGAGCCACGTGGCAGCCCAATATTGGGCGGCTCATGTCGCTCGGGTCCCTGGGAAGGCGCGGCCGGTGCATGGACCGCGCGGCGGGCCACGTGGCGTGCGTGGAGTGGCTGGCTCACGCGGCGCGGTTCAACGAGCGCGCGCGGCTTCGGTGGACCGGTCGTATGACACGTGGCGGCACGGTATTCGCGGGCTCACGAAAGCACGGTCCACGGGAGCACGGTGCGGCGCCGAGGCGCGTGCCAGCGCAGGGCGCCAGTGCGGCTGGTCGGGCGCATATGGCCCGCACTCGTGGTGCGGGCCACAGTGTCGCCGCCAGAGGCGGGGCGCTGCACCGCCTCCAGCGAGCCCTGCCACGCGGCAGGCGCCCAGCTGCCCCGCACACTGTTTGCTGTGCGGGGGACACGTGGCGGCACCTCTCAGGATTTCGGGGCGTTCGGACGGGGAGCGTGCGACCTGCTTGGCGGATTCGGGCGCCCGAAAGTTGCGCCCGAATCCGGCCCAAAGCAGGTTGCGGGCTGGGGCTATAAATAGTGACTTTGGGGGGGGCCTTTAGCTCTTTTCTGAGTGTCGGATTTTTGTACAGTGAGTTTCTTAAGGAGATTTTGTCACGCCCCGGGGGTTTAAATGCGCGGAAGAAGAGCCACCGATGCCCCCAAATGAGTATATATATTTTTTTTTTGAAAACCTTTATTCCCCGGCGCGTGCCCAGACCCGCCGCATACACAAAGTTTACTCTACAAACGGGCAGAGTCTCCTTTGTATATGCACGGCGTCCTGACTACATCATATATTCATCTCAAGCATTAACCACACTAATCGAGGTACAAACACATACATCATGCCTTCCAAATGTTCCATCAACTTTTACACAAAGAAGAAGGGCCGACTGCTTCGAAAGGATAAATAATCGCAAGGTTTTAAAAGCGACGCCCACACGGCGCCGTTATTTTTGAAAACTGTTTCGAAACCACATAAATCCACAGAGTTTTGGAAAACGGCACCCACCCGATGCCGACTTTTGTAAAACCAGTTCAAAACCACATAAATTCCACAGGGTTTTAAAATCCGGTGCCCACACGACACCCACGTTTTAAAAGCAGTTTTCGCAAACGGTTTTATTTTTCTTTGCATCACATTGTTTAAAACGGCCCAGTAAGGAATAGAATAACATTCAATAACGTATATGAAAAGAAAGGCAACATCCACTTCGACCCCACGGGGGTGTCGCAATCCACAGCTAACTAATATGAATAATGAAATAAAGCATCAAGGGAAAAGAATCACTGTGTCTGAAGTCAACTAATGTCAGAACAGCACCCTCGCGGCCTCACCGGTGCTCTAGCACTCGCCCCTGGACGAACCTGTCACGAAGTGGGAAGTCAGTGACTAGAAATAGTATGATAAGCAAAAAGACTAGAAAACATAGCAAACCATCGCAACCGGAGCAACCGTCTCTCTCAAACACCGCCTACAATGATCACACCCTGTACAATAGCAAAACCGGGCACCTTTCCCGACCACCACACCGGGCCCCCACCCCGGTGTCCCCTGCCGAGCACCTGCCTCGGCCGCCGAGCACCTACCTCAGCACCACCGCTCACACCCCCCACCTATGAGGGCCCCCATTCCTAACGCCACCATCGCGTGGGGTACACGGGTCAACGTACCACTTTTCCGGAAAAGCACACCCTTGCGGAGGCCAATCCGCCGGTGTGCGTGTAGCAAAACCAGAGCCTCAGATCGACGATAAGCAGAATGATAATAGGACAGGGTTAGCATAAAAATGAGAGAAGACTTACAATTCACCTCGCCCCAAACATACTATTTCTATCAATAAAAATCATATTCCCACAGTCCCCGGGAATGTACCCACCTCGTGCGTGTCGTCCTGCGCTCGGCTCGTCCGTGTCCGTGCACCCGTCGCCAACGACGTGCCGCACTCCTGGAGGAACAAGAATATGTCAAGACTGAGGGGACTGAAACCCACACCGACCCCAGGCCGGACACAGACAATGGGCGCAACCCCGGAATTCGAGCGGCGGAGTCCCCCGCTCAGCACCAACCTGTCGGTGTGCCCTTTGTCTGCGAAACCCCCCTCCCCGGCGCGCTCGTCGCGCGGTGCCCCACCCGCGGGCGGCTCACGCGACGCGCCTGCCGCGCGGCGTCCCGCCTGCATGCGGCCCGCGCGGCCCCTGCCCGCGCGGTGCCTGCATGCGGGCGGCGCCCGTGCGGCGCGCTTGCCGCGCGGCGCCCCCGCCTGCATGCGGCCCGCGCGGCCCCAGCCCGCGCGGCGCCTGCATGCGGGCGGTGCCCGCGCGGCGTGCCTGCTGCGCGGCGCCCCCGCCTGCATGCGGCCCGCGCGGTCCCGGCCCGCGCGGTGCCTGCATGCGGGCGGGCGCCCGCGCAGCGCGCTGCCGCGCGGCGCCCCGCCTGCATGCGGCCCGCGCGGCCCTTGCCGCGCGGCGCCTGCATGCGGGCGGGCGCCCGCGCGGCGTGCCTGCCGCGCGGCGCCCCGCCTGCACGCGGCCCGCGCGGCCCCTGCCGCGCGGCGCCTGCATGCGGGCGGGCGCCCGCGCGGCGTGCCTGCCGCGCGGCGCCCCGCCTGCACGCGGCCCGCGCGGCCCCTGCCGCGCGGCGCCCGCGTGCGGGCGGGCGCCCGCGCGGCGCGCCTGCCGTGCGGCGCCCCCGCCTGCAGGCGGCCCGCGCGGTGCCGCCTGCAGGCGGCGCCCGCGCGGCACGCCTGCCGCGCGGCGCCCCGCCTGCAGGCGGCCCGCCTGCGGCGGCCCGCGTGGCCCCATGCCGCGCGCGCCTGCGTGCGGGCGGGCGCCCGCGCGGCGCGCCTGCCGCGCGGTGCCCCCGCCTGCAGGCGGCCCGCGCGGCCCCTGCCGCGCGGCGCCGGCCTACAGGTGGCGCCCGCGCGGCACGCCTGCCGCGCGGCGCCCCGCCGCAGGCGGCCCGCGCGGCCCCTGCCCGCGCGGTGCCCGCCTGCGGGTGGCGCCCGCGCGGCGCGCCTGCCGCGCGGCGCCCCACCTGCAGGCGGCCCCGCGCGGGCGGCGGCGGCGGCGGCGGCGGCGGCCCCCGATCGCTCCCCGAAACCGAAAGACGGCCCCTCCCCTTTACCGTAAACTACGAAATCAAGAACTCCCAGGAAAACGTACCTTGATTTGCGAGGAGAAAGGGAGAAGAGGGATCGTCCGCTTGATCGATCTACCCGCGTCCGCGTCCTCGGTTAGCCCCCGATCTCTTTTCTTTTTCCGGTCGTTCCCACCTTGCCGACGGCTACGAGAGGGAAGCAAAAGAAGAGAGGAGAAATAAGAAAAACCCTAAGCCCCCCCCTCTTTTTCTCTCGAATAAGTATATTTCAAAACCGTGCGGACCCAACACGGATCCCGGGGCACTTACTAGGGGGTCCAAACTTCAAAAATTTATTCTGGATGAACCGGGAGTCGGAAACCGAAACCGAAAGCGTCCTCGCGCTCCGTTTCGCGAGTTCTACAGCCGAAAATTGTCCGCGAGCCCCGACGGACTATTCGGAAAGACACCAAAATTAGTCCCTCAGTCGGACGTCATGAGAAGAGGGATAACGGGAAAAGTCAAAGAAAGGCTAGGTCTTACACCACTCACCGCTAAAAACAAGTTTCGTCCTCGAAACTTAACCCTCACCTGCGGTGAAGAGGTCCGGGTAGCACTCCCTCATCTTTGACTCTGGTTCCCAGGTTGCCTCACGCTCTTCTTGATTGTTCCAAGGTACCTTCACGTAAGGAATTGTCCGACTTCGTAGTTTCTTGTCCACTCGTGCTAGGATTCGCATTGGCACTTCATCAAAGCTCAGGTCCTCTTTAAGCTCAGTCGCGGAGGCGTCGAGCACCCGCGACGGATCAGGGAGATACTTCCGAAGCATGGACACGTGGAACACGTCATGAACTCGGTCTAGGTTCGGCGGTAGGGCGAGGCGGTAGGCCACCGGGCCGATGCGCTCCAAAATCTCGAATGGTCCCACGTACCGGGGCTCAGCTTGCCCCTCAACCCAAATCGCTTCACCCCCTTTGACGGCGAAACCCGCAATAACACGTGCTCTCCCACCCGAAATTCCAAGTCGCGACGTCTCCGGTCTGCGTAGCTCTTTTGCCGGCTCTGGGCAGTCGTCAACCGTTGCCTGATAAGACGCACCTTTTCCTCCGTTTCCACCCCCACGTCCGGTCCCAAAAACCTCCGCTCCCCCAGATCGTCCCAACAGACCGGGGATCTGCAGCGTCTGCCGTACTGTGCTTCGTACGGCGCCATCTGGATACTCGCTTGGTAGCTGTTGTTGTAAGCGAACTCTACAAGGGTAGGTAGCGCGATCATCCGTCTCCCAAATCCAGTACGCAAGCCCGGAGCATATCCTCGAGAATCTGGATCACCCGCTCGGATTGTCCATCCGTCTGGGGTGAAAGGCTGAGCTGAAATGCAACTGGGTCCCCAGGGCTCGTTATAGGCTCCGCCAAAAGTTCAAAACAAACCTCGTGTCTCTATCTGAGGTAGTAGATGTCGGTATCCCATGTAGCCTCACAATCTCGCCGAGGTAGACTTGCGCCAATCGGTCGCGCGTCCAGGTCGTGTGGATGGGTAGGAAGTGAGCTGACTTAGTTAGCCGATCTACGACGACCCAGATCGCGTCGTGTCCCTGCTGCGAACGCGGGAATCCGGTGACAAAGTCCATCGTGATTTGTTCCCACTTCCATTCGGGCACAGGTAGTGGTGGCAATTTCCCCGCCGGTCGCTGATGCTCGGCTTTCACTTGCTGGCAAATCAGGCAGCGTGCTACTAACAGCGTCACGTCCCTCTTCAGCTTTGGCCACCAGAAGGTCTGTCTGAGATCCCCGTACGTCTTGGTGCCTCCTTCTAAGCGCCCTTTTCTGCTAAACGCGTCCGCCACTACGTCTGCCTTCCCGGGGTGGTATCGGATTCTTCAATCGTAAACCTTCAGTAACTCCAGCCACCCCCGTCGCAGATTCAGTTCCTTTTCGTGATCCTTTAGTCGCCTAGAGGCGTAGGCTATTACTTTTCCCTGTTGCGTCAGAACACCCCCAAGACCAACTCTTGATACGTCGCAGCACACTTCGTAGTTTTTCCCGGGGTCGGCAGCACTAGCATAGGCGCCCTGGTTAGCCTTTCCCTTGGTTCCTCAAAGCTTTCCTGGCATCGCGTCATCCACACAGCTTTTCTCCTTTCTTGGTCAACCGGTTTACAAGGGACCGCAACTTTCGAGGAACCCTCGACGAAACGTCTGAAATGCCCCGCCCATGAAAACTACGAATCTCCGTCACTGACGTCGGCGGCTGCCAACCGGTCACCGATTCCACTTTCTCAGGGTCCACGGCGATCCCCTCGCCGAGATCACGGGCCCCAGGAATCCCACTTCGCGTAGCCCGAACTAGCACTTTTTCGAGCTTAACGAACAACATCTGCTCCGGTCTTACTTTCGTACCCGTGGGACGGTCGGGCGCCTGGACGGTGCCTCCAACCCATCACTGGGGGCCCGTAACCGGTATCAGGTGGTAGGGTGCAAGGGAGGAGACAGCTTACCGCCCGAAGCCTATTTCAGCCAGGTCCGAAGGGGGCAACTAAAAGGGACTTGGAGTTTAAGAAGGAAGAAAGGGACCGTGGGTACGCCAAGCAACCTCTCATGGTGATCGCCCTCCAGTCAAGTACGGGAACCGAAACGGTCGACTAAACGAATGGTAGAACTAAAGTAGGAGAGCTCGCAAGGGTCTGGTAGGGGCGGGTTGCTCCGGCCCAGGGGGGCTCCTATCTAGACAAGAGAGGGAAAAGCAAAAACAATAAAATACGTACCTGTCAGTCCCTACTTTGGGACGTCGCGTCGTCTGCCGGTACGGCCGGGGAGGTCCGCCCACAACCTTTGGGCCAGCGTCGCACCGCGTGATGGGGTAGGGGTCTGCCGTCCAAGGAGTCCGCGGATGGCTGGTCGCCGGGCGAGTCCTTTGTCTGCACGGGGGCCGCAGCGCTCTCTGTTTCTCTCTGCGGTGGTGGCGCGGCGGCGGAGGCAGGGGTTGGCCCCTGGGGGCAGGAGAGATACGTGTGATCTGGCAAGCCGCACCGGTTACAATAGTGGTACCTCCAGGTGCATTCCGTCACCGGGTGTGCGCCCTTGCAAATGACGCAGGGTCCTGGTTGTACGTGCGCGCTTCCCTTGAGCCCTCGCTCGTCCTCCGGTGCTTGCCTTGGGCGAAGATTTGGCCGGCTCTCTGGATCGGTGCCCCCTTGAGAGGTGGGGGCAGTAGTTCCCTTAGGCTCAACCTGTCGCGGCGCCGGGGGTCTGCTGACGGTCGGCCTCAGAGGGCACTCATGGCGCGTGTGGCCCGGCCTGCCACATCGGAAGCAATGTCCATCCCGCCACGGGCAATTCGTCATGGGGTGTGCGTTGCCGCAAATGACGCACGGCTTCGGTGGCCTAGGTTCCTCCTCCGTCGTCTGCCCGAGGTTCTGCCCAGCTCTCGGGCGTTTGCTCGCCCGGCCCCTCCGATGGGGGTCCCCGGCCGATCCGAGGTGAGAGTATTCCTGCCGGGCGCGCTCCACGTTGGTATGCACGGCCAAGCTAGCGACCTCCTGGAGGGTGGGAGGGCCCGTCGGTGGCGTCCCGAGAGGGGCGACGCCTCTGCTGCCGCCCCGGAATCGGTCGACGCCCTCGAGTTCCTGTATCAGCATGCTGAGGCGCTCCACGAGAGTCAGCAATTGCCCAGCCGCGTCGCGCAGCTGGTTGCGGAGCAGGCGATTGGCTTCGTCGGCGAGATCCATTTCCGTCGTCGGTTGCTTGCTGAGTCCGCCCTCTATCTGTATACACGCAAAGGAAGTCAGCTTTAGCCTTTGCTAACAAGTACGGAACCACGAACCACCTAACGAAAGAAAGGGCCCGGACTCTCCCCCCCCCGATCACTCGCGTTCTACTTGACTACCCCAGCTCATCTCATTAATCAGTAGTTAGTGTATTGCGCCCCGTGGATGTTGGGCCCCGACTATTGTGGTTAAAGCTGTCCCTCTCTGATACCATCTTAATCTGTCACGCCCCGGGGGTTTAAATGCGCGGAAGAAGAGCCACCGATGCCCCCAAATGAGTATATATATATATTTTTTTTTTTTTTTTTTTTGAAAACCTTTATTCCCCGGCGCGTGCCCAGACCCGCCGCATACACAAAGTTTACTCTACAAACGGGCAGAGTCTCCTTTGTATATGCACGGCGTCCTGACTACATCATATATTCATCTCAAGCATTAACCACACTAATCGAGGTACAAACACATACATCATGCCTTCCAAATGTTCCATCAACTTTTACACAAAGAAGAAGGGCCGACTGCTTCGAAAGGATAAATAATCGCAAGGTTTTAAAAGCGACGCCCACACGGCGCCGTTATTTTTGAAAACTGTTTCGAAACCACATAAATCCACAGAGTTTTGGAAAACGGCACCCACCCGATGCCGACTTTTGTAAAACCAGTTCAAAACCACATAAATTCCACAGGGTTTTAAAATCCGGTGCCCACACGACACCCACGTTTTAAAAGCAGTTTTCGCAAACGGTTTTATTTTTCTTTGCATCACATTGTTTAAAACGGCCCCGTAAGGAATAGAATAACATTCAATAACGTATATGAAAAGAAAGGCAACATCCACTTCGACCCCACGGGGGTGTCGCAATCCACAGCTAACTAATATGAATAATGAAATAAAGCAGCAAGGGAAAAGAATCACTGTGTCTGAAGTCAACTAATGTCAGAACAGCACCCTCGCGGCCTCACCGGTGCTCTAGCACTCGCCCCTGGACGAACCTGTCACGAAGTGGGAAGTCAGTGACTAGAAATAGTATGATAAGCAAAAAGACTAGAAGACATAGCAAACCATCGCAACCGGAGCAACCGTCTCTCTCAAACACCGCCTACAATGATCACACCCTGTACAATAGCAAAACCGGGCACCATTCCCGACCACCACACCGGGCCCCCACCCCGGTGTCCCCTGCCGAGCACCTGCCTCGGCCGCCGAGCACCTACCCCAGCACCACCGCTCACACCCCCCACCTATGAGGGCCCCCATTCCTAACGCCACCATCGCGTGGGGTACACGGGTCAACGTACCACTTTTCCGGAAAAGCACACCCTTGCGGAGGCCAATCCGCCGGTGTGCGTGTAGCAAAACCAGAGCCTCAGATCGACGATAAGCAGAATGATAATAGGACAGGGTTAGCATAAAAATGAGAGAAGACTTACAATTCACCTCGCCCCAAACATACTATTTCTATCAATAAAAATCATATTCCCACAGTCCCCGGGAATGTACCCACCTCGTGCGTGTCGTCCTGCGCTCGGCTCGTCCGTGTCCGTGCACCCGTCGCCAACGACGTGCCGCACTCCTGGAGGAACAAGGATATGTCAAGAATGAGGGGACTGAAACCCACACCGACCCCAGGCCGGACACAGACAATGGGCGCAACCCCGGAATTCGAGCGGCGGAGTCCCCCGCTCAGCACCAACCTGTCCGGTGTGCCCTTTGTCTGCGAAACCCCCCTCCCCGGCGCGCTCGTCGCGCGGTGCCCCACCCGCGGGCGGCTCACGCGACGCGCCTGCCGCGCGGCGTCCCGCCTGCATGCGGCCCGCGCGGCCCCTGCCCGCGCGGTGCCTGCATGCGGGCGGCGCCCGTGCGGCGCGCTTGCCGCGCGGCGCCCCCGCCTGCATGCGGCCCGCACGGCCCCAGCCCGCGCGGCGCCTGCATGCGGGCGGTGCCCGCGCGGCGTGCCTGCTGCGCGGCGCCCCCGCCTGCATGCGGCCCGCGCGGTCCCGGCCCGCGCGGTGCCTGCATGCGGGCGGGCGCCCGCGCAGCGCGCTGCCGCGCGGCGCCCCGCCTGCATGCGGCCGGCGCGGCCCTTGCCGCGCGGCGCCTGCATGCGGGCGGGCGCCCGCGCGGCGTGCCTGCCGCGCGGCGCCCCGCCTGCACGCGGCCCGCGTGGCCCCTGCCGCGCGGCGCCTGTATGCGGCGGGCGCCCGCGCGGCGTGCCTGCCGCGCGGCGCCCCGCCTGCACGCGGCCCGCGCGGCCCCTGCCGCGCGGCGCCCGCGTGCGGGCGGGCGCCCGCGCGGCGCGCCTGCCGTGCGGCGCCCCCGCCTGCAGGCGGCCCGCGCGGTGCCGGCCTGCAGGCGGCGCCCGCGCGGCACGCCTGCCGCGCGGTGCCCCGCCTGCAGGCGGCCCGCGCGGCCCCATGCCGCGCGGCGCCTGCGTGCGGGCGGGCGCCCGCGCGGCGCGCCTGCCGCGCGGTGCCCCCGCCTGCAGGCGGCCCGCGCGGCCCCTGCCGCGCGGCGCCGGCCTGCAGGTGGCGCCCGCGCGGCACGCCTGCCGCGCGGCGCCCCGCCGCAGGCGGCCCGCGCGGCCCCTGCCCGCGCGGTGCCCGCCTCCGGGTGGCGCCCGCGCGGCGCGCCTGCCGCGCGGCGCCCCACCTGCAGGCGGCCCGCGCGGCGGCGGCGGCGGCGGCGGCGGCGGCGGCGGCGGCCCCCGATCGCTCCCCGAAACCGAAAGACGGCCCCTCCCCTTTACCGTAAACTACGAAATCAAGAACTCCCAGGAAAACGTACCTTGATTTGCGAGGAGAAAGGGAGAAGAGGGATCGTCCGCTTGATCGATCTACCCGCGTCCGCGTCCTCGGTTAGCCCCCGATCTCTTTTCTTTTTCCGGTCGTTCCCACCTTGCCGACGGCTACGAGAGGGAAGCAAAAGAAGAGAGGAGAAATAAGAAAAACCCTAAGCCCCCCCCTCTTTTTCTCTCGAATAAGTATATTTCAAAACCGTGCGGACCCAACACGGATCCCGGGGCACTTACTAGGGGGTCCAAACTTCAAAAATTTATTCTGGATGAACCGGGAGTCGGAAACCGAAACCGAAAGCGTCCTCGCGCTCCGTTTCGCGAGTTCTACAGCCGAAAATTGTCCGCGAGCCCCGACGGACTATTCGGAAAGACACCAAAATTAGTCCCTCAGTCGGACGTCATGAGAAGAGGGATAACGGGAAAAGTCAAAGAAAGGCTAGGTCTTACAGATTTCTTCCTCCACCTGAGACTAATTTAGCTGAGCTTCCCTGGGATTTTTAGGAGCACATTTTTCGAGGCTTGCTATTTTACGGCGCGGCGCGACGCTTGTTCACCGACGACCCATTTCGTCCCCTCGCAGTGTTCAGGCTCCCCCGGCTCATCTCGACCTCCGTTTCGGGTGATTCTTGCGTCGTTGGACTCTTGACAGGTAGGGCTTCGATTTTAGTGTTTGAGTTTTCCCTGGTTTTCATGTGGATTTTGAGTTTCCCGAGCTTCTTTGTGACCCATTTCTTCGTAGAGTTTTTGGACAGCACCCGATTGTTTCAGCTGTAACTTCGCGCTCAGGCAACGGATCGAGGTGATTCAAAAGGCGTTTTTCATCTACATCTCGCAAGGAATCTCCTGGAATTTTCTCAGATTTTTCTGGATATTTTACGAAGGTGAAAATCTCCTTTCTCTGTAGATCTTTGGCACGAATTTCTGTACAGTTTTTATTGGGATGTTTCCCTTGCCGAATTTGTATCTCAGCGTAGGAAGCTCGGTTTTGGTCGTGCAGGGACTCGTTTCGACCGGTTCGTCGCAAGGATCGCGACGGTATTTTTCTTGGAATTTTCCGAGCACCCTTCACAGGTGAAAATGGGGAAACTTTGGATTGACAGTTTTGGACAGATTTTTCATGATCATTGAAAGCTTAAATTGTATATATTCTTTTGGGGAATTTTTCACAGTGTTGAGGTGAGCTTTTGGATCGAGCGCGGGTTTCGCATTTGGGACAAAGATTTTAGCGCTCGAGGTGGGTACCGTTGTTAACCTCCTACTTGTGATAACCCACTAGGCATATTGGAGCTAGTCCTATGTAATGTTGCTAGTATACTAGTGGAATAAATATAGCATGTTTAATTGGAAGAAATGGACTTGTGGTTGATACTTGCATCTTTAGAGGACTAGGTACTAATAAATGGTAATTCTTACAAATGTTAAGTTGATTAGAATCCCTGGGAACAATTGCTTAAACCTTTTGGTAATAATCGGCTAAAACCATATCATGCTTTATGTATAATTGGGAGACTTATGCATGTGTATAAATTAACTTATGGCACGTTAGTACTTCTGATATTTAAACAAAGGCATACTGTAATTCTTGTAAGAATTGGAACACTGAAATTATCTTGCTAAGTAAAGGACTTTTGCATGCTTGAATGGTCACCTAGTTAGGCCACCTTTTTCTGCTACACTATCATGCTGGAATTGACTTAGGAGAAACCATGTGTTTATTCTTTCTCATGTTGTCTAGTCTTAGGGGATTGTGTGCTCAGGTTAGAGCAAGGACCGGGATAGTGTAGGCAGTTATTGGGATTTGGGACAGGCAGGTTTGAGGCCAGGGTATTTGCGGCAACCGCGAATTTCGGGCGGTTGACCGGATTGTTATTAATGCATCAGATTTGGGGATAGTGGATCGGGACTTCTTTAGTGGAAGGGTTCTTCCCACTTAGTTAGAGTCTTGATTCAGTCCTACTATATCAGGTTACTTATGGCGACTTATTTCACTCGTGAGGGTCGCTCCCCTCGAGTACCACTCCGGAGTGTGCGTGCTTGTGACCATGCCGGTCAGGAGCCGATCTGTTGCCTTTGGGATGGGACCGTGTCGGTCAGGAACCGGTCTGCATCCCGCAGCTGAGTTGTGAGTTAGTAGGCATAGTAGGCAGTACCGGTGCTCACCGGTGGTTAGTTTGGGTTACCCAGGCAGGCATATGTATATTCTGATGCATACATTTTAGCTATCTTTTTAGCTGGGCATGTAGAGACGTATTAGTGGTCGTTTTTATCAGTAGTTATACTCATAGTTTACCACCTTTATTCTTTTCGCCTCTGGTAGTCCTAGTGGGCATGTCTGAGTTGAGGTTTACCCACTAGGGGAGGCTACTGTCTTTATAGTAGTTCTCACCCCCACTCTTTTTCCTTTTCTTTTCCCCTTTGTTTTGCAGAGTCCTCTGCAGGAGCTGCGGGACCCTCTTCCCAGGACCGAGGTAAGAGGATCGTTGACTAGTTAGCTGCTTCCCTGATTCAGAGTTCAGTAGATTTTGATGTATCCCCTGTACACTCAGACAGTTGTATTTTCTTTTATTTTGGGTCTGGCTTCGGCCAGCTGGATGTATTTTATTTTGTGAGCTGGGAGAGACACATGTATATTTATGAGAGCTATGTTGTACTTTCTTTTCCAGTTTTGTCTGAGATGTACTAGTTTTAGTTTAGCTCTGTTTTTATGCTCCTTTATTATATCTCTATATCTGAGCAGGTTACCAACGCTTCGTGTACACGGGAAATTCCGTGTGCACGGCGGATCTGTGGACGAGCTCGGGTTCTAGTTTACACCCGGGGCGTGACAACAGGTCGCTATTTATATATCTCGAAAATATCCCCCCCAAACCCTAACCTCGAGCGTAAAACAAAGGATATCTTATAAGAGGTTAATTAGGTAAAGGTAGGAAAAATTTCGTTCTTTCTCTCGTCGAATAAAATTGCTAATATGATCCAACAGGAGTCTACCCCAATTTCCTCGAAAAGCGTGCAAATCATGCGGCACGGATCCCGATGCTTGCTACAGTTACCGCGAACTTAAAAATTCAATTCCGGGAGATCCGGGAGTCGGATATCAACTCTAATCGCACCACTGCTCAACGTTTCACGAGCTCTTACACCGACAATTAAGAACGAACGCCAACACACTACTCACTATGGACCATAACGAGGGACGCTACTATAGCTAAACCTACCCCGACAAGGTTCATGGACGATGTCCGAAAAGTCTGGATACTACATTAAATTAGTAGTGATTTTAGTACTCTGATATTGAGCTTCCGCATACATTTGATGTATTGTTTTGGATGTTACCGTTCCTTTCGGGTAGTGAGAGGTCATACCAGATTGGCAGGTCTGTTGGCGTGCCCGAACTGTACAAATTGGCGGTCTCGGGGCGTGACAATATCAGCGCGTGGATTCACGTGGCCTTGATATTTAAGGTGATTATCGACTTCGTGGAGCGTTCGTGTGATCGACTCGTGCCAAAAGTGGTGAAGACCGTGGATTCGGTTGGACGTTGTGGATTCGGCGTTGGACGCAAATCGTGTGATCGAGGCGCATTGAGGACTGCGGAAAAGGTCTACTCGGAGCGTATGAAAAAGATTGAGTCGTAGTGTTGCGTTATATCACCTTGTACATGTTTAATCTTAGTGGATTTTTCCGTGTAATCGGTCCCGTAGTTTTTTACTCATGTGACGGAGTTTTTCACGTAAAATCTTGCGTATTTTATTTATTTTCCGCATTAGGTTATTTTACGTAAAATTTTTTGAGTTTTATTGTTTATACCTATTCACCCCCTTTATGTGGTTTTTCTTCTATTTAGATTCTTAGATTTCATAACCCACACAACTCATTAGAACGTGAGTTTTTTATAGTGGGAAGTTTATAATTTATTTATAAAATAAAGTCTATAAAAAACATATGTATATGAATATCCGTACTCAATTTAGATCTGATTCTCACCTGATCCATACCCGATCTCAAATAAATAGTATATATATGGGTAGTCACATCCATACCCGCTTAAATAGATCCGATTGGTATATTATTCAAACTTAGATCAGATTCAAAATTAAATAAGTAGCATTTAATTTTTTTTTTTTTAACTTATTTTTTTTAAGATACCAGCGCGTAGATTCATGTGGCCTTGATATTTAAGGTGATTATCGACTTCGTGGATTCGGAGCGAGGCACGTTCGTGTGATCGACTCGTGCCAAAAGTGGTGAAGACCGTGGATTCGGTTAGACGTTGTGGATTTGGCGTTGGACGCAAATCGTGTGATAGAGGCGCATTGAGGACTACGGAAAAGGTCTACTCGGAGCGTATGAAAAACATTGAGTCGTAGTGTTGCGTTATATCATTTTGTACGTGTTTAATCTTAGTGGATTTTTCCGTGTAATCGGTCCCGTAGTTTTTTATTCATGTGACGGAGTTTTTCACGTAAAATCTTGCGTATTTTATTTATTTTCCGCATTAAATTATTTTACGTAAAATTTTTGAGTTTTATTGTTTATATCTATTCACTCCCTTTATGTGATTTTTCTTCTATTTAGATTTTTAGATTTCATAACCACACAACTCATTAGAACGAGAGTTTTTTATACTGGGAAGTTTATAATTTATTTATAAAATAAAGTCTATAAAAAACATATGTATATGAATATCCGTACTCAATTTAGATTTGATTCTCACCTAATCCATACCTGATCTCAAATAAATAGTATATGGGTAGTCACATCCATACCCGCTTAAATAGATACATATTAATAATTTAATTATTCAAACTCAGATCAGATTCAAAATTAAATAAGTAGCATTTATTTTATTTTTTTTACAACTATAATATATCAACTGGTGAGATCCGATTTTATCAACAGACAATTTTATTTTTATTAATCACGTCGAGGTGGCGGTGTAGCATTTTTCTTTTATCTTTTATTCGTGGAGTGACGGAGAGCGCGAGTCCAACGTGTCACTTAGCGTGGGCCCATCTTGTGGCCCCACCAGCTGGGAAGGGGGGGGGGGGGGGTGGGGGGCGGGGGTTTCACATATTTGTCGCAACGAGACTCAACCGCCCGTCGCTCCTATTCCCCTTCGCCCAGCCCCTTCCCCGTTCGCCCCGCGATGGGTCGACGCCCCGCCCAATCCCAGTCCCAATCCCAATCCCAATCCCAACCCAAGCCGAAGAAAAAACATAGCCGGAGGAAGGCCACCCCCATCCCGGACCCCCCGGTAACCTTCACACCCTCTTATCTCTCTTTACCTTCCACTCCCCCACACTCCTTTTAGGGTTTCTGGGATTTCAAGTAATTCTTACATATGAAAACAATTGAAGAACAGGTGAATGCCATTAAGTTCTTCACCATACTAACCTAACAAGTTATTCAATATCTTGT
The DNA here is from genome assembly GCA_029168755.2 of Tillandsia fasciculata. Lineage (NCBI taxonomy): Eukaryota > Viridiplantae > Streptophyta > Magnoliopsida > Poales > Bromeliaceae > Tillandsia > Tillandsia fasciculata. Next base: position 15,127 of record JAQOTM010001928.1, read on the forward strand.
TCAGTATGAATATTTTCTTTTGATTGGATGTTCGGAGTTTGAGTTTCGCTACTGAAGAAGTCTTGGCATTCGTAATTTTGTAGGATAACTTATTTCAGCTACAAGCTAATTTATCTTATTATGAGAAAATTAATTGAGATCCGAATACGGAATGTCATTCTAGACATTTGATCCCACTCTCATCTACCAAATATTACAAGCTTTTTGAGTAATTCAAATAGATATGCAATGCAAGAGGCATGAACATCCGAATAGGGCCAATAAGAATTTTATTTTATGATTTCAACCTAAGAATTTGATTTTAGCTTCTTAGAAACTCTCGCAAGTCATGATTTGGTGGGATAATGTATTTTACAAGGGAGTTGATTTATCTAATTTTGAGAAAATGGCTTGAAGGTTGAGTATGATATGTTTTTCTAGACATTTGATCGGACTTCTCATCTATCAAATACTACAAGTTTCTTAAGTAATAAAAGAGATGTACTGAAACAAGATATTCATGTATCTAAAGAGAGCCTTGGAGTTTAGGTCATATTGAGATACCGATGACCTTGTTTTTGTTGGAAAAAATGTTTGAATTGTAGTTAACTTAGAGAAAAGTCACATATTTGAGTTGTTTGCATGAGAGAAGCACTTAACTGTTACTCCAATTCTGCTCGTGCTGTAGCATCTTGAAGATGAGCAAATGTTTGTAATGATTGTTAGTTGATATTTATAAGGCTCTCAGATGTTGACAAGTAGTGATTAGCATTCTTGAAACCTAAAAACACGAGCCATCTTTTGTACTATCTTTGGTAGCATGTACAGCTTGTTGGTTTAAATCAATTTCTTAATTGGGTATGCTTCTGTAAAAAATATAATCATATACAATTTTTGATGTATTTATTAACGTTTCATTACTGCAGCCATGTATTTTGTCCTTTTAACTCCAGCAGTCTGCACAATTTGTGAACTTAAAAATTTTATTGCAGGAAAGGGAAGAACCTGGCAACACGGATGTTATTGCTCCCAGAAGAGGAATGGTGTTTAAAACCTTTGAAGAGGTCTGTGAATTCTATAACCGATACGCCCAGCACCTTGGGTTTGCTACAAAGATCAAAGCATCGAGTCACAAACGTTCCTACATCCAGATCATGTGTTGGAAAGGCCGCAAGAGGGATAAGAGAAGGCTTGATGCTCTTGCACCTAGACCGACTTTATATACCAACTGCCCAGCTGTTCTCAAAGTAGTATTATCCCACTTTGATGGGTTGTACCACTTGAAAGAAGTAGTTCTTGATCACAACCATGAATTAAACCCGTTAAGAATGCACTTCTTTCGGGATGAGAATATGTTAGGGGCCAGAGTAAAGAAGCGTTCAAGAAAAGATCACGAGAATATGCAAGCTTTAGTAGCTGGCGATGAGAACTCAGTTATATCTGAAAGGGATTGGATGAATTCTACCGAAGAAGCACATTGGTTGAACCTTATGAAAGAGGATTTGGAAGCGCTGAATTTCTTTTTCCGCCGAATGCAGACCAGCAATTCAAATTTTTTCTATCTCACTGACATGGATTGTGAATGCCATATAAAAAATGTGTTCTGGGCTGATGGCAGGTCGAGATCAGCATACCGTTATTTTGGTGATATTATCTTATTGGATACATCTTACTTAAGGAGTAAGTTCAGCGTGCCTTTGGCTACATTCATTGGTGTTAACCATCATGGGCAGCAAGTGCTTATGGGTTGTGGGCTGCTCTCTGATGAATCTGTAACCACTTTTGTCTGGTTGCTTCGAGCATGGCTTTCATGTATGTCAGGAAAACATCCTCTTGCTATAATGACAGATCACGGTAGTGCTTTTCAAGAAGCAATTAAGCTGGTTCTTCCTGGTTGTCGTCATCGTCTTTGTCTGTGGCAGATTATGAAGAAGGTTCCGGAGAAATTGGGGGGATGTAACAACTATAAGGAAATAAAAAGGTCCTTTAAAAAAGCAGTTTTTGAATCTTTAAGACCTCATGAATTTGATATCGAATGGAGAAAATTGATCGAGAAGTATGGGCTTGTTTACAACGAGTGGCTTAGATCATTGTTTCATGATCGGCATCGTTGGGTACCAGCATTTGTGAAAGATACTTTCTGGGCAGGTATATCAGTAACTAGACGTGGTGAGAACATGGATTCATTTTTTGAAGAGCATATAGAATCTAGCACTTCTATAAAGCAGTTCCTAGACAAATATGAGATGATTATGGAAACCAAGTATGAAAGTGAAGCACTTGCAGATTTTGAATCTTTTCATAAAGTCCCACCATTATTCACACAATTTTACATGGAAGAGCAGCTTTCAGAAATTTACACTATAGATATATTTGCAAAGTTTCAGGATGAGGTGAAGGCTTTGGTATATTGTCACCCTTCACTTATCAAAGCAGATGGGTCAGTATATATGTTCGAGGTCAGAGAACGAATTAGAGTGAAAGAAAGTAAAATAATGGAGCAGAAGAATTGCGAAGTTATTTTTGAAGCAAATAGCCAGGAGGTTCAATGCATATGTTGTTCTTTTCAGTTTCGGGGGATATTATGTAGGCATGCACTCTCTGTGCTCAACTTTCAAGATATGGATGAAATTCCTTCTCAATTTATTATTGACCGTTGGAGGAAAGATTTCAAAGGTTTGCAAGCTGCAGTTTATCCTCTGTATGAAGTGGTGGCTAATGGGCCAATGGAGCGATATGAGAACTTACACAAACAATGCCTTACACTTGCTGATGTAGGATCAATGTCTGATGATAAATATGAGTTCTCATTGAAAGTAATGAACGAAGCGATAAGAAAGCTTCTTGAGGAGAAATTTTCATCTAAAGGAAAGAAGGTTGAGATTATGATTGATGAGCCAGTAACAAATCAGAATGATGTCCATGTTCCCCCTAGTAATGTGAATGAGAATGTGGGGGACGAGGAATCTGATGAGGTCGAACTTCTTGGTGAAGAAAGGCAGAAAGGAAAGAAGAAGAAATGCAAAGAGCCTGTGCTGGATGAGACATCGAACACTAATAAAGAAAAGGTAAATCAAAAACAAAATTATTCCAAAGTCAATAACTTTGGAAGGTATAGATGCCTATGCAATATTAGAAGCTACAAAAGTTGACCAATGGTATTATTGGCGAAGCTTAAAGCTTCTGCAATTGTGTTGTTTAATTTGAAGTTATTTGAAGAAGCACTAATAGCTTCTTTATTAAATTCCCCCAAGAGCTTCTTACAATGATACATAAAGAAGTTACAAATTAGAGCTGCATTTTTGGGGGCCCTGGAGCTCTTTGCTCTTCCCACAATAGCAAAAGCTATACAAATTATTTTAGCTAAATGCCAATATAAGCTGTCCAATAGTGAATTGAAACCTACACTAAAGGTCTGTTTGGCCCTGCTATGTGCCCTAATGATGTTCATTGATTATCTGTTTGAGTAGTGCTATAAGGATCAAGGATTAAAGTATCGTGGCACGGGGGTGTGCCCACCGTTGCCTGGCAAGGTACTGCACAGGTACGCTTGCATGCCGACACATGACACGCTTGTGTGCCGACGGGTACGCACAACCTCCTAATAGCACATTTTGGCACGGTCTTATTTTAGCTTTCTTGGGTCCAATAAAGGTTTATAATGTTATTTTAAAAGTTTAGAGTAATAATTATAAAGTAATAATTATAAATTTTGGTTATGCATTGATTCGTCTTGATCTTATGTCAATAATAGCTCACTAACTTACTAGGTAATATTTTAATATAGTAGTACTCTTTTTTATGTGAAATAAATACAACTAAATTCATAGAGAAAATCATTTTTTTTAAAAATTTTTATGAAAATTTTCAAGATTCATTCGTATTGATTCGATAAAAGACCGTATGATGACTAGACTAATTATTATAGGACCACAATGTGCTGATAGTCCCTTTTCATTTTCAAATTTTTTAAAAATATTTATAAAAAAATTGAAGAAAAATATTTTTTGTAAAATTTTTTAAAAAATTGTAAAGCCTGTTCATGAAAATTTAATAATAAATCATACAATGAATAAATTAAGCAAGTTTATGATAAAATTGATTAACTTTTATTTTTTTTTTGATTTATCTTTTATTTTTTTTAGAATTTAAAAATTATAAAATATAAATCGGAGAATTTTTTTAAAAAAAATTCGTATGCAAAATTTGCAAGATTCATCCAAGAAACTTACTTTTTGTTAAATTTAAATAAGAAAACTTGTGAGATTTATTTATGAAAATTTAACAATAAACTTGTTGGGGCCAAAATGTGGTTTGCGCGCGATCGGCCCATGGGTGACCCTCTAGAGGTGTCGTAGTGCGCTGCGTGCCAATAATCAAGCGATCGGGCAGAGAATGGATCCGCTCCGCCGGGGTCTCCTCTGGTAACTCCTCGCAATCGCAACGATCGGTGACTGCTGAAGCGGGTTCGCGGAGGTAGAGAGGGATCGCTGGTTTCGACTTAGATGAGTTGAACTGTTTAAGAGATAAATGTACGGCTGATGAGCCGATTGGAACTTTGAAGCGCAAGAAACACCGATAAAGACACGGCTGATTGGCCGGTTTACACTCTAAAGGCGAGAAAAGCAAATAAAGACACGGCTGAACCGGTTTACACTCTAAATGCAAGAAATAAAGACACGACCGAATGGCCGGTTTACACTTTATATTGATAAGAGAAGGGGATAGAAGTGGGAAAAAGGAATAGAAGGATTACAATTAAGCCTACTCCTAGGAAAGCAGTAAAAAAAAAAAGAAAAAAGAGTTAAGTTAATCTACTCCTAGATAAATGAAGAAGCTGGGGTGGTACCGGGCTTACGAGGTTGCCAAACCCTGATCTCTTCGATAGCTCGAGTATTTAAACACATCCCGAACCAAGTTATTAGGTGCCATTTTGAACTATCGGCGTGATTTGGGGGAAGTTATCGAAAAATCCTCAACCACTTCCTTTTGAGCTGGCTAGCCTTAATGGGATGGTAGCAGCTTCCCATCTAGATTCATCCCCTGATTGTTGTGCCGGGGGGTATTTCTCTGCGCTTTTCAATACTGGGCGCCGCTTACCGTTCTGGGTTAACCCCTTAATTGTTGTATCGAAGCGTGATTTCCGGCGCTTCCCTTTGCTGGACGTTGTTTGCCGCTTCGGGGTCTGTTACGAGATTCGCGCCTGAATCTCACCTTCATTCTTTCCAAGATCTTTCCTTCCTCAGTTGGACTTCGATTCCCGCCTCTTCCGCCGATTGCCCGAAGAGGTTTAGTAGACGCCGTCAGTTGAAGTCGGTCTTGAGTGATTCGTGACTCTTTTCGTCGACAAATTCTTACGCTAGCTGTTTCTCCTGTCTGCTGGTACTCTCAGTCGATGGCGGGTGTAGCGTGCTGTGCTTCTACGTGACTGAAACTGAACCAGATTAGGATGCGGGCCCTTCTTCGGTTGGCCCTTTCTTCCATCGGCTGATGATTTTAGCCGATGGTGTACGCCACGTGTTGCTTTCTTGTGTGGCGAAAAATTTGGTCTAAACAATGCCCCCTCGGCAATCGGCCGACGCATCGTTTGGGCGATTGTCGAAAATGATTTGACTCACTGATATCTGCGTTCAGCAATTTTCCCATACCTTGGCAGGGTCTCTGCTCACTGCATGAGAATTTTTGAGAATGCTCGGGATGGCCCGTACGTCATCTTTCGGGGTTCAAGTGTCCCTTGCCCTAAAACTTTTTAACTCGAAGCATTCCGGCTGAACAGCTTCGGCTGCATGACCCTTCTTCGGCCCTTTTGGCCGATCATGGCTTTCATCGATTTTCGGTTTTGAACTCAGGATGGCTAACAGCTCTATCCCGGCCGACCCTTTCTGGCCGGCCTACATCATTCGGGCTCAGGTGGAGCCCATTTCAGTACTCCTCTCGACAAGGCCTTATCAGGTCTATCTCGTCCGAATCGATGACGGTTCAGGGTCTCTCTTCACTCGTTCCTTCGGTTTCTTCAAACGAGGCCTCAACTTCTCGTTCCTTTGGAGGTCGTCTATTGCGGCCACCCCGAGTCATGGCTTCGAGAGCTCGAAGTCTTGCATCCAGCTCCTGTCGGACGCTCACTGGCTCTTCCATCCCCAACCGTAGCGTGGTTGTTTTGCCTTTACACTCATTTCGTCCAGGGCGAAACGACGTTTGCTGCATAAGTCGTGCCTCACCTGGGCCCAACTGCGGTCTTTGGGCCCCTACTTCTTTCTTTGTGTCGGCGTGGGCTCGTTGCTGCCGACACTTTTGTGTCTTTGTCATGGCCGAACCGTGCCACCAGTTCGGCCTATTTGGAGTGATCTGTCTTTTGGCCGGTAGGTCCGCTTCCTTCGGGTGTTTCCTGAGGATCTTTTGCCTTTGCCACGGCCTTGATCATGACCGAATTTGAAGCTGTTTTACTAGGCGATTGCCAAGGCATCCACTTTTTCCGTCGTAAGCCAGGGGAACTCTTTGTCAGTAGCGAGGGGGGTAGCTAGTGCCCCTAGCCGATTGTCGTGGCGGTGTGAGACTCGGAGGTTTGGCCTCGTTCGCGGATAGCCAGCTGACAGGCCAAGCCTCTCGCAGGGCCTGTTTCGATATGGGCGCGACTGTGGCTCATACATGCGTCTACTTCGGCCTCTCGGCCGAACGCTCATTGGGGGGGGGGGGGGGGTGCCTGGCCTTTTGTAGTCATTTGTCTGCAGTCCCGGTCTTCTCGGGCCGTACGACTCACACAAAGCTCGTTGTACAGCCCGCCTTGTTCGTCCTTCTCGTCCTCCTTCGTCGGAGGTTGCTTGTTCGACCCCTTGGCTAGACATTGATCCGGTGCCGGATCCTGGTGAATTTCGTCTTTGCCCGGATTAGGGAGGGCGAGCCGTTTCTTGACTTCCTCGGGTATGCTGAGGAAGAATTCGCCCTATTCTTCGACTGTCATCCCGGCTTTACATCGTGCGTAGAGCCGAGGGGTGTTGTTCGCTCGCGTCCCTTTTTCAGGGGGCTCAGATTTTAATGCTGGATCGTTTTTCTCTGTCCCTACCATGTTCACCTGTAGGAAAGAGGGATTAGTTTTTATCTCATTAGTGCTTTCGTGGCCGTCAAAATTAAACCGACCATCGTTGACCTCTTTATTCGGCTCTAGCTGTGCCGAATTTTTCTCGGGTAAAGTGATTTCATTTCTTTTCGCTTCCACAGTGTGGAGTCTTGGCGCGAAAAGCCATCGCCTCACGCGCTTTTGCCCCTTCGCTGTGATCGACCCTTGGCTCCAGGCCGATCCTTTGGGCGTGGACCAATGTTCCATCGGTGCGTCCGCCAGTTATCTTGTTTCCCTCGGATGCTTTCCGGGAATTCCCTCTCTTCGCCATGGCTCCGGCCGTGGCTGTTCTTTGCTCCTGGGCCAACTGTGTCACGCCCCGGGTGTAAATCAGAACCCGAGTTCGGCAATTGATCCGCCGTATACGCAGTATTTTTCACGTATACGAAGCGATACAACAATTCAAGCAACAAGTTGATGTATACAAGACTGAGTATAGCCACAACAAGTGGTATAGAGCGAGAAGTGAAACACAGACAACTGCAAAGAGACATAACAACTTACAACTAAAAATCATTCAACAAGAGAACTCCAACAAAACTCCAAGGTAACACAAAAAACAACTCTAAAATAAACTAACTCCAAAATAAATCACAAGTAC
>JAQOTM010000330.1:0-22802 GCA_029168755.2 Tillandsia fasciculata
CATTAGTATCATCATCAAGAGAGATATCAGGGGTAGATTTTTCAGATTCAAAATGAAAAGCTTCATCTACTTTAACATTTATCGATTCTACGATCGTCTTAGATTCTAAGTTAAATACTCGATATGCTCTACTGTTTGTAGAATAACCTAAGAAAATCCCTTCGTCACTTCGAGAGTCAAATTTTCCAAGATTTTCGCGATCACGTAAAATAAAACACCGACTCCCAAAGATACGAAAATATTTGATGTTAGGTTTTCTACAAAACCATAGTTCATATGGTGTATTTAAAGTCCCCGGGCGCAAATACACTCGATTAATTACATAGACAGCAGTGTTCACCGCTTCAGCCCAAAAATATAACGGTAAGTTCCGGCTATGAAGCATAACACGTGCCATCTCCTGTACGACCCTGTTTTTGCGCTCGACTACACCATTCTGTTGAGGTGTATAGGGTGCTGAGAATTCATGTTTAATGCCGTTGGAAGTGCAAAAATCAATGAATTTAGAATTTATGAATTCTCCACCTCTATCACTTCTAACACGAGTAATCTTTTCATTCTTTTCAATCATAATACGATGGCAAATCTCGTGAAAAGAATCAAAAGTATCAGCTTTCTCTTTTAAAAATGCTACCCAAGATATCTAGAGAAATCATCAACCAATAAGAAAATATACCATTTACCTCCCAAGATGGTTGACGAGTTGGCCCCATTAAATCCATGTGCAAAAGTTCCAAAGGCCGTTTTGTACCTATGTGGTTCAAGTTCTTGTGTGCAGTCCTTGACTGTTTTCCCTTTTGGCAACCGCCACACACAATGTTTTGTTCAAAAGTGAAAGTTTAGGAACCCCCTTGACCACATCTTTGTTTGAAATTCTAGCAAGTTCCTTAAAGTTTATGTGACCTAGCCTTTCATGCCAAAGTGTTTCATTTTTCAAAGAAGCTAGGTTACAATTTTCAGAAATTTATTAGGAACTACATAACAATTATTTTCTGATCTAACCCCTTTTAAAAAGAAAACATGGTTCTTATCAGTTACAGTACATTCATCAGATGAAAAATTAACTGAATAACCATTATCACAAAGTTGACTTATGCTTATGAGGTTAGTCTTAAGGCCTTCAACAAATAACACATTATTCAAAACCGGGCCATCTGGAATAGCTATAGTTCCTTTTCCAACAATTTTGGAAGACCGACCATCTCCGAAAACAACAAGTCCTCCGAGATTTTTCTCAAAAGTTTGAAAACAGTTTTTGCACCGGTCATGTGACGGGAACACCCGCTATCCAGATACCAAGACGAACTATCATATGCATGCAAGGAAATATTAGTAACAAGACAAGGAAAGATTTCACCTTTGCGCACCCAAACCTTTTTGGAATGCGTTGGTAATGATCGTGAAGTATTTTTCTAGGTGAAAGCGTCTTGTTTGAAGATTGCTGCTCCTTGATGATGTCGTCTTGAGCGGTGAACTACCAAGGCTCTTTTCCTTTGAAAAATTTGCATTTGATTTCCGAGGAATCACCTTTTTGGTAGTCGTTGCAAGAGGTGCTTGAGTTGTGCGTTTGGCTCCCATCTTGCAATTTCTCCTTATGTGCCCTGAAATGCCACAACGAAAACATACCTTAGTGATTGACGATCCCGAGGAGGATGATGTAGGCTTGTTGTCGTTGTTTGTCGTGAATTCCGGTGTCGGAGGAGGAGATACCGACTGAGGCACAAAAACTGTCCCACTCGAACTTGGAATGTCTCCAGTTTGAGTGTATCCGAGGCCGAACCGTTTGTTTGACCAAGACCAAGAAGCTTATCCAACTTACTCCTTCCAGAAGAAAATCGCTGTAAGTCATCCTTGAGTTGGAAAATGGTCTTTGTCATTTCCAATTTTTCCTGTCGAGCCTCGCCGTAGAGCTTCAAGAAGTAATTCGCTTTATCCACCATTTCTCATGTTCCTTCTCGAAATGCTCATTTTTCTCTTGAAGGGAAACATTTGCTTAATCAGTTATCCCTTTCCACTTCAAGAGCGTTTGAGAGAGAAGTTGCCCTTTTTACTTCTTCTTCGAGATCCTGCAATCTCCCTCTCAAACTCCTGTTTTGCTTTGCCAATTTCTTTGAATCCCTCAAAAGTTTATGGTAGGCAAGAGCAAAATCTTCACCTTCGGAATTACTCGATTCGTCGTCCGTTGCATTCTTTTCAACATGGGAGGAGTTGGACAGTGAATCGGATGTACTTGCCATTAAGCACATGAAGGGTGAAGATGTGGACGCGTGGAATGCCGTCGCGTTGTCTTCTTCATCACTTGAAGATGACTCATTTGACGTTGAGTTGTCATCCCAAGTGACGGCTTGCATCGCCTTCTTCTTTGCCGGATTCTTGTTGGGACACTCCGTTGCAATGTGGCCGTAGCCTCGACATTTGAAGCACTGTACTTGTCCCTCTGAACTTTTCTTATCCTTTGAGAAACTCTCTTGCTTTCTTGACTTGTAACTTGAAGAACCCTTGCCTTTCTTCGACTTTCCGAAGGATGGAGTTTTGCTTGAATTACCCCTTCGAAAGTTGCGGCGAAACTTCCTTGTCAAGAGAGCAAGCTGCTTCTCAAAGTCCTCCATAGATAGGTTCTCGTCATCGTCTGAGGAGGATGAATCCGCGTCTTCTTCTTTGTTGATTTCAATGCAAAACCTGAAGACTTAGAAGAGGATGCTTTTCCAGAAGAATAGTTAGTAGGAAATGTCATTTCATAAGTTTGAAGTGCACCAACTAATTCTTCTACACGCATTTCGTCCGGGTGTTTAATTGTTTCAATGGCTGTAACCTTCGGGCGAAATCGTTCAGGAAGAGTTCTTAAAATTTTTCTTACAACTTTAAATTCTGGAATTTTCTCTCCCAAGTTAGCACATGAGTTCACGATGTCTTGCAATCGTGTGTAATAGTCTGTGAAAGATTCATTTTCTGCCATAGAAATGGAGTCAAACTTGCTCGTAAGCATTTGCAGTTTTTGAATCTTCACAAGGTTAGTTCCCTCATGCGTAACTTGAAGAACATCCCAGATTTCTTTCGCAGTCTCACATGCCGAGACGCGAGAGAACTCAGTTTGTGACAAAGCATTAAATAAAGCATTAATTCCTTTGCCATTGTAAGAAGATAAATCTATCTCTTCCTTGGTCCATTTCGACCTAGGTTTTAAGGTGCGAACATCATCAATAATTTCAGTTGGATTAGACCATCCTAATTCAATTGATTGCCACACCCTTTCGTCGATGGAAATTAAAAAGGCTTTCATCCGTACTTTCCAGTACGCATAATTTGTTCCATCAAAGAAAGGGGGTCTGTTGATGTTTCCACCTTCAACCATTGTTTACAACCCTATTCCCGCTCTGATACCACTTGTTGGGTTAGGTAATAATGGATCTAAATAGGGGAAAAAACACCTAGAGGGGGGTGAATAGGTGTAAACAATAAACACTCAAAAAATCATTGCGCAATAAAACCCAATGCGGAAAAAAAAATAACACGCAAGATTTTTACGTGGAAAAACTCCAAACCGGAGTAAAAAACCACGGGACCGATAACACGGCGAAATCCACTAGAATTAACACACGTACAAGGTGATATAACGTACTCACAGACGACTCAACCTTTTACCATACGCTCCTAGTAGATCTTCTCCGCTCGCTCCACGACGCTTCTCGAATCCACGATCTGCGCCCAACGCTGAATCCACAGCGTCCAACGTCGAGTCCACGACGTCCGACCGAATCCACGGTCTTCACCCAGTAGCACGCTTCGAATCCACGAACGTACCTCGCTCCGAATCCACGAGAGCGGTTGCACCTTGAATCCACAAGGCCACGCGAGTCCACGCGCCGATTTTGGGTAAATCGTTGTTTTTGGGTGGTGATGATCCGCCGAATACTTAGATTAGAAATAGATCGGAAATACCATCTAAGTATTCATTGATTTGATTCTACTCAAAATCTGAGTTTGGAAAACCTAGAATCAAATTAATCAATATAGATGAAGAAACATAGAATTAAATCTATTGATTTCCTTTCTTCTCTATATGTGGATTTTTCTATTTTGGTCGTATTTTTTGTGTGCCCTAAAAATGAAACATAGGGTCTATTTATAGGTTAGAAACCATTGGAAGAAGATAAGGATCAAAAACTAACCTTTTCTGGAATTTTACAGGACGGCGATCCGGACTGAAATTGGAGGATCCGGATTGTCACAGCGAAACAGACTTTTTCCAGAAAAAGACATTCGGGATCCGGATGAAATTCCACGATCCGGATCGTTCATACAATTCCAGCAAATTCCACATTCGGGATCCGGATTGAAATAACCAAGGTTCGGATCTGGAATTGCGCATGAACTAACCTATGTTCGGGATCCGGATTGTGATGTCCGATCCGGATCCTGAACATGTCCCATGTCCAGTTTTTGATTTTATGCAATCAAACATTCTTCCAAGTGTTTCTACACTATAAGAAGTATTCGGATCACCAAAAATATTTAGTTAAACGTACCTGATCCTTTTGAATTCTTCTATCTTGAGATTGAGGTATATGATCCAAACTTCTTCATCTTCAATCTTCAAGACTTAACCAATTCCACGAAATACGCCAACACAAATTTCTTAGCAGAGCTTCTACTGTCAGGTGAGTTGAGATCCCTGGTGGGATTATTCTAGATCATGGGTATATTTTCTGATTTAGTAGTGGAGATGATTCTCCGACTTGATTTCGAGAGATTGGGCTCTGGCAGATTGAGTCGTGGAGGTTTCCCGACTTAGCCATGGGATGTGCATTATCAGATTGGGTCGTTGAGGGTTCTCCGACATGGCTATGAGAGGGTTTGGCATTCCCTGATCCAGTCGTGGAGGGTTCCCGACTGTGGTGTGTTATCTGGTGTTAGGTATCCGATCTGTTTGATCGAGGATCATAGCCTGCATGTGCCATTTATAAGACAGTTGAGACTGACTAGATACTAGAGCTCTGAGGGGTCGCTCCCCACGAGGACGCCCCACGCGGAGTGGGTAGGTGCGTAGTACGCCCCAGAGAGAGTGGGCAGGTGCGTAGTATGCCCCACCCGCAGTGGGCAGGTGCGTCCATTGTAGTCAGCAGTACGCCCCACGCGGAGTGGGTAGGTGCGTAGTACGCCCCACCAAGAGTGGGCAGGTGCGTAGTACGCCCAACACGCGGTGGATAGGTGCATAGGACTATCACGGCCCGGGTGTAAACCGGAACCCGGGCCCGTTTACAGATCCGCCGTGCACACGGTATTTCTCGTGTACACGAAGCGCCAATAACCTGCTCAAATATAAGAGATATAATAAAAGAGCAATAAAAACAGAGCTGAACTAAAACTAACTCATCTCAGACTGAAGCTGGAAATAAAATACAATACATCTGTAAAAATGATACATCTGTCTCTCCCAACTCACCAAAATAAATACAACATGCTGGCAAAAGCCAGTCCCAAAGTAAAAGTACAATCGTCTGAGGAAACATGGGTACACCAATAGTCCAGCTAACTCGCTCATCCTGCCTCGAGGTCTATCTACTCAGCCGTCCTCTCTCCTCGATCTGCCGCTGAAAACCCAGCAGCACCCGCAGAAGACAGTCCAAAACAAGGGAAAAGAAACAAAGAAAAGAAGAATGGGGGTGAGAACAAGGAGTTGTTACGGAATTTGAGTTGGCGTATTTCGTGAATGTATTAAGTCTTGAAGATTGAAGATGAAGAAACTTTGGATCATATACCTCAATCTCAAGAAAGAAGAATTCAAAAGGATCAGGTACGTTTAACTAAAGAATTTTGATGATCCGAATACTTCTTATAGTGTAGAAACACCTGGAAGAGGTTTTAATTGCTTAATCATCAAAAACTGGACATGGGACATGTTCAGGATCCGGATCGTGGCTTGCAATCCGGATCCCGAAGGGTGTTCGTTCATACACTGGTTCAATCCGGATCGCAGCATTCCATGATCCGGATCCCGAACATAGTTTTACCTGTTTGCTTGAACGATCCGGATCAGGAATTGCAATCCGGATCCCGAACATTGTGTTTTGGTAAAACTGTATGAACGATCCGGATCGTGGACTACGATCCGGATCCCGAACAGGCAATTTTCTGGAAACCGTCATCTGTGCTTCTGCAATCCGGATCGTCAAATCCAATCCGGATCGCCGTCGGTAAAACTTTCCAGAAAAGGCTGTTTTTGATCCGAATATTCTTCCTAGGGTTTCTAACCTATAAATAGACCCTATATTCATTTTTCTAGGGCAATCCAAATAGAGCCGTCATTATCAAATATCATTTTATACGGCCAAAGATCCACATATAGAGAAGAAAGGAAATCAATAGATTTATTCTATGTTTCTTCATCTATATTGATTGATTTGATTCTAGGTTTTCCATACTCACATTTTGAGTAGAATCAAATCAATGAATACTTAGATGGTATTTCCGATCTATCTTTAATCTAAGTATTCGGCGGATCATCACCACCCAAACAAACAACGATTTACCCCAAAATCGGCGCGTGGACTCGCGTGGCCTTGTGGATTCAAGGTGCAACCGCTCTCGTGGATTCGGAGCGAGGTACGTTCGTGGATTCGAAGCGTGCCATTGGGTGAAGACCGTGGATTCGGTTGGACGTCGTGGACTCGACGTTGGACGCTGTGGATTCAGCGTTGGGCGCGGATCGTGGATTCGAGAAGCGTCGTGGAGCGAGCGGAGAAGATCTACTAGGAGCGTATGGTAAAAGGTTGAGTCGTCTGTGAGTACGTTATATCACCTTGTACGTGTGTTAATTCTAGTGGATTTCGCCGTGTTATCGGTCCCGTGGTTTTTTACTCCGGTTTGGAGTTTTTCCACGTAAAAATCTTGCGTGTTCTTTTATTTTTCCGCATTGGGTTTATTGCGCAATGATTTTTTGAGTGTTTATTGTTTACACCTATTCACCCCCCTCTAGGTGTTTTTTCCCCTATTTAGATCCTTATTAACCTAAACCCAACAAGTGGTATCAGAGCGGGAATAGGGTTGTAAACAATGGTTGAAGGTGGAAACATCAATCGACCCCCTTTCTTTGATGGAACAAATTATGCGTACTGGAAAGTACGGATGAAAGCCTTTTTAATTTCCATCGACGAAAGGGTGTGGCAATCAATTGAATTAGGATGGTCTAATCCAACTGAAATTTTAGATGATGTTCGCACCTTAAAACCTAGGTCGAAATGGACCAAGGAAGAGATAGACTTATCTTCTTACAATGGCAAAGGAATTAATGCTCTATTTAATGCTTTGTCACAAACTGAGTTCTCTCGCGTCTCGGCATGTGAGACTGCGAAAGAAATCTGGGATGTTCTTCAAGTTACGCATGAGGGAACTAACTTAGTGAAGATTCAGAAACTGCAAATGCTTACGAGCAAGTTTGACTCTATCTCTATGGCAGAGAATGAATCTTTCACTGACTATTACACACGATTGCAAGATATCGTAAACTCATGTGCTAACTTGGGAGAGAAGATTCCAGAGTTTAAAGTTGTAAGAAAAATTCTAAGAACTCTTCCTGAACGATTTCGCCCGAAGGTCGCAGCCATTGAAACAATTAAACACCCGGACGAAATGCGTGTAGAAGAATTAGTAGGTGCTTTACAAACTTATGAAATGACTTTTCCTACTAACTATTCTTCGGGAAAGGCATCCTCTTCTAAGTCTTCAGGTTATGCTTTGAAATCAACTAAAGAAGAAGACGCGGATTCATCCTCCTCGGACGACGACGAGAACCTTTCTATGGAAGACTTTGAGAAGCAGCTCTGTAAAGTACCGGGTCTGCGGATAGCGCGCCGACCACTTGGATGACTTGGAGCAGAGAGTTGCCGTGGGCAGGTTGCATTTGAGTTTACAGTTGATGCCGAGTTGATTCGGATCAACGCGGAAGCTCCAGCTCGATTCGGGGTTTTTCCGGGCTTGTATGCCGTTTGAGGATGAGATTTGGAAATTACCGACTGCACCGTGGAGTGCCGGAAATTTAGGAACACTTGGAACAGGTGTATTTCCAGTTTACAGCGAGGTTCGTGAGGTTCCGGACTGACGCGGAGGACCCGGAGGCAAAAAGTGAGTCGGAACTGGCAATTTCGGAGCCGGTAATTGATTTGAGCACCCCGACTCAACGGATGAGCTTTTTGAAGAGAAAAAGCTGTGGACACGTGTACTTTTGATTTACAGCGAGGTTCGGGAGGTTCCGGACTGACGCGGAGGACCCGGAGGCAAAAAGTGAGTCGGAACTGGCAATTTCGGAGCCGGTAATTGATTTGAGCACCCCGACTCAACGGTTGAGCTTTTTGGAGAGAAAAAGCTGTGAGCACGTGTATTTTCGATTTACAGCGGAGTTCGGGAGGTTCCGGGCAACGGCGGAGAGCCCGAGGTCGAAAAGTGAGTTGGAGTTGGATTTACGGAATTAATTAATTAAGAAATTAATTAAATTTGGATTTTCCCTTTATAAAAGGGTGGCCTCCCTCTGCAGCAGGAAAAAGAAAGAAAAAGGAAAGAAAGAAAAGGGAAGAAAGAAAGGAAAGAAAAGAGAGGAAGAAGAAGAAGAAGAAGAAGAAAAAGAGGAAGGAGCTTTGGAGCATTTCGGATTTTTGGGACTCGCCGTTGGAGACCGAGGGGATCTCGTGGGCGTGCGACGTGCGGCGACGAGGTAAGCAAAAATTCAGATTTTTTGGGGTTTTTGAGTTGGTTTTGTGCTTTGGAGTTTTGATTTGGGTTTTTAAAAGCGAAATTGGATTTATTGTGGATTTTCGGATTTTTCGGGTTTTTTTAAATGGGTTTTTGGTTTTCCGTCGCCGGCGGCTGCGCGCGCGCGAAATGGCGCACGCGCGGCGCCAGGGTGCCGCTGTGGGCAGCACCCTGCGGCGGCGTGCCGCTGGGCGCGGCGCCGCGTGCAGCAAAGTGCAGCACGCGGCGCTGCCTGGCCGCGCGCAGGGGCGCGCGCGGCAGGGCCGCGCGCAGGTGCGCGCGGCGCTGCCTGGCCGCGCGCAGGAGCGCGCGGCAGGACCGCGCGCAGGCGCGCGCGGCGCTGCCTGGCCGCGCGCAGGCGCGCGCGGCATGGCCGCGCGCGGGAGCGCGCGGCAGGGCCGCGCGCAGGGGCGCGCGGCACTGCTTGGCCGCGCACAGGCGCGCGCGGCATGGCCGCGCGCGGGCGCGCGCGGCAGGGCCCCGCGCGGGTGCGCGCGGCACTGCTGGGCCGCGCACAGGCGCGCGCGGCATGGCCGCGCGCGGCAGGGCCGCGCGCGGGCCTGCGCGGGCGCGCGGGCCGCGCGGGCAGCGCGCGGGCCTGCGCGGGCGCGCGGGTGCGCGCAGCGCAGCGGGCTGCGCGCGCAGCGCCGCTGGGCGCCGCGCGCAGTGCCGCTGGGCGCCGCGCGCAGCGCCGCAGGGCGCTGCGCGGCGCGCTCCGGCACCGCGCAGCGGGTCGCTGCGCGGCGCTGTTTGGTTGGGCGCCGTGCGGCGGGCCTCCCTCGTCGCGCGGCTGGGTTTTCGCCGCTCGGCTTGCTCCCGGACGGCGGGCGACTCCTCGGTTTGCGTGCCGGCGCCGTGTTTTCGCCGTCGGAGCCCGTTGGTCGCCGTCGGCCGCTGTTTTTCGCCGCTTTTTCTGTCGGGCGCAGTTTTTCGCAAGCCGTTCTCGCTGGTTTTGCGAGCAGGTTGCGAGCAGTTTCGCAAGCGGTTTCGCGCGCAGTTTTTCGCGATCGGTTTTCGCAGGTTTTTCGCGAGCGGCTTCGCTAGCAGTTTTCGCAGGATTTTCGCGAGCAGTTTCGCAGGATTTCGCGGGCTGTTTCCGCAAGCAGTTTTCGAGCTGTTTTTCGCCGCCGCGAGCTGTTTTTCGCCGTCGGGCGCTGTTTTTCGCCGACGGAGCTGTTTTTCGCCGCCGCGTGCTGTTTTTCGCCGTCGGGCGCTGTTTTTCGCCGACGGAGCTGTTTTTCGCCGCCGCGTGCTGTTTTTCGCCGTCGGGCGCTGTTTTTCGCCGACGGAGCTGTTTTTCGCCTCCGCGTGTTGTTTTTCGCCGTCGGGCGCTGGTTTTCGCTGACGGAGGCTGTTTTCGCCGACGGAGGCCGTTTTTCGCTGTCGGATGCTCGGTTTTCACCGTTTTGATTGATTTTGCGATTTCTTCGCTTCTGGCAGCTTGCGGTGCGGTTTTTAGCATCCGCGGAGCGCGCGGTCGTGTGGTTGGTCGCTGCGTGCTCCGATTCGCGTGCGGATTCTGGCATCGGGCTTCGCGTTGCGTGCGGACCCCTTGGAGGCCAGGTAGGTCCGCTGAGCCCAATTGCAAGTGTCGACAAGCAATTGGGGGCGAGCTGAGGTGGGTTGGTTTTCTCTCCAAGTCTACGGACTTTCTTCTAATTCTATTGTGATAGAATTGCATGCTAGTTTAAGTGTTTTCTTGGAACTTGACTAGCACCCCCGTCATATGTGCATGTGTTTGACCAGACTGATAGAGAACCTTAATCTGGGCTAGGTTCTTTTATGCTTTAGACATCCCACACTTTTTATATCCTTCTGGACATAGAGTTCCTCGCCCGGGTAGTGGGCCGAGAGGTCAGAGTGTTGTGGGACGGGCGTTGCACTCGGGCCCGGGGGGCCGAGTGGAGTCTGGTGGCTGGGTTAGGCCAGTGTTAGTGTTTTGGGGAACCGTTTCGGGTAAACGGTGGTCCCGGGTTTTCCTTTTCGCTGTTCTTCTCGTCACCACCCTGTTGTGAGCGTGGTGCACGTGTGTTAGCAGGACCTTAGAACCCAGAACCTTTTTGGACGAATACATGATTTTAGTCAGCCAATGTTTTCTTCCAAGCCTCGCAGGGTTGCCTGAGTCTGTTCTTGTTGGATAGGACGAGGGCATTAGCTTCGAGGTTTGGGCATAAAACTTGATTTCAAAGGGTTTTCCTAAAAAGACTAAAAATCATTAAAAAGATGGATTTCTTTCAGATCGAATGGTTTTCTGAAATAAATGACATGGTTTCTTATAAACTTATCCACCCGAGCGGATTCGAGTGATCTGGGTTCTAAGGGCTGTTTTCTCTCTTGGGGACGTAGATGTTAGTCTCCCGGGGTTTCGGACCCTTCGTAGATTTGGCCGTGGAGTATCTCCGGCCGTGAGATTGTGTTGAGTTGAGTGGGGGTTCTTGTGGGAGCCGTTGGGAGAGACGGTGGTCCCAGTTGTGTGGTACTTTCGCTGAGTGGGTCAGTGTTGTGAGATTGAGTCGTAGAGGGTTCTCCGACTGAGTAGTGCTTTGAGCATCGAGATACCGATCTGTTTGATCGAGGACTATAGCCTGCAGGAGCCACTTGTGAGACAGTGATACTGTTGAGATATTTGAGTTCGGTGGGGTCGCACCCCTCGAACCACGCCCCGGGTGCGTTGATGATTCCGAGCCTGACGAGGCTGCGATGATGCGCCTAGTTTATTTACTAGAGGTCGCTTGATACCCCTGGCCGAGCTACCATGGGGTCACTGTGTGAGATATTGATACCCCTGGCCGAGCTACCATGGGGTCACTATGTGAGATATCGAGTTTGTCCGTTTGGACACCCTGGTTGATACACCAGGGGGCGCAGGCTTGACTGGACCCTGTGGGGCAGTCGATGAGATATGGGTTACTTGACTGGACTGGACCCTGTGGGGCAGTCGATGAGATTTGGGTTACACTGAGAGAGTGTTGGTATAGCATGTGTCATAGTAGAGTGTCTTGGGCATAGTACTAGTGACATATTGTCAGCAGTGAGTGGCTGCATACCATCATCCATAGTCTCTTCCTTTTGAGCATAGTAGATAGAGGCATGATAGCTGTAGATTCTTTTCCAGCTTATTTCTATTATCACAGTCTTTTCTGTTATCTTATGCCTCTAGTAGACTTAGTGGGCAGACCGTGGTTCTTGGAGACGGTACCCACTGAGAACTACTGTAGGATGTAGTTCTCACACCCTCTGTCGGTGACAGGTTGCTGAGGCTTTCTTCCGTTCCTGCCGAGCTGTTTGGACGGACCGAGGACAGGGAGTCGCGTGATAGTTCCCTACCAGCATTGTTACTTTATAGAGAGGTAGATGTACCATCCCGGATTGTGGGAGTTGGTTTTAGTTCCTGTTTAGCTATCTCCCATTTGGATTTGTAGATATTGTATAGGTGGATTTCTTTTTGTATCGCCTGTTTTGGGAGATAGGCTTTGTGTTGTAGCAACTTTGTAGTTGAGAAATTTTATAGTACAGCTTTTTACCCGCTCTGATATCTGTGTAGCTGTAGTTTTGTCTTTTGCAGGCTAGACGCTTCGTCTGTACGGCAGTTTCCGTACAGATGGCGGATCTGTTAGCGAGCCCGGGTCGCAGTTTCGACCCCGGGGCGTGACAGATTAGAGTGGTATCAGAGCCTAGGTGTATAGGTCGTTGAGGACTTAGTGACCCTAGGCTATTGGTTGGACAGTAGGATGACTGTCGTGAGAGACGTGATTTTAGCGAGAGTCCAGATTGAGTTTTTACCTCTCCCTCGGGTTGGGATGAGTGATTTGATTTGTATTCTCTCAAAGTGATTATGTTGGCTGCAGACAACATAATACTTTAGGAGGGATAACAAGTTTTAGACTCTCGCTTGATTGGGTCGTATGGTTGTTTTGTCCTGACGTTCGTTTTGTTGCAGTTACCTGCGATGCCGCCGAGACGTCGTGCAGCGACGAGAGGGCATTTGACCTCGGATGAGGAGCCCGAGCGGCGAGAGGCCGGGCAGGCCGGGCAGAGTGAGGTACAGGAGCTGCGGGGTCAGGTGGCCCAGTTGTCAGAGGCGTTGCGGCGCCAGGAGGTGGCGTTGAGGCGCCAGGAGTGGCGGCCAGCGCCAGGAGGAAAATATGGAGCGCATGATGCGCATGCTGGAGCAGAGGACACCCCCTGTGATCACCCACTGCCCCTTAGGATGAAGAGTTTCATCGGTCTACCAGTAGGCTGATAAAGCCGTGATACTGAGGCGGATAGAGCGATGACCGCCAGCATCTAGAGGACGAGTTTGGGTAGCTGGTTGGAGGCACCAGGATAGTGGATCGCGCCTCACCAGGTGTGGTCATCGGAGTTAGAGCATGGTTGATGCCGACACCGCTTGTGTGTACTTCAGTGAAGCAGGGGTAGCTTCGTGTGGGCTAGAGATAGGGGAGTTGTTATGATGGTTGGATAGGGATGTGTTATCCCGTTGGTTGCTCATGGATTGTCGAGAGAGGACAAACACCCTCCGTGGACCTGGTCAGGAGGAGTGTGTTTTCTAGAGGATGCTGGAGCACGTTAGAGGTTGAGTTGTGGTTGCTTATCGCTTCGCGAGCGACTATAGAGGCAGTGCCTACGGCGGCGCCGGGACTAAAGTTTATTCTTATCGCCGTGTGCCCCCGGGTGTGAGTCCCCCTGAGCTGATTTTTGAAGCCGCCGCCTAATGGAATTGAGATCGAGATAGTGGTCGACATAGTTTTGGAACTGCGCCGACTATGACAGCACCTCTTGGAGTATCACCCGCAAGGCAGTGAGCTGATAGCGCGGTTGTGGATGTGAAGGGTTGAGGGGTCTATGTGACCCGTTCCACGTCGTGGGTATACGACTGTGGGGATCCTAGAGATTGATACTTGAGTATGATGCCACACCGTTGATGCACGGTGGTGATGCCCACACCGTTGATGCACGGTGGTGATGCCACGCCGTTGATGCACGGCAGTGATGCCACGTTGTGAATACACAACGGTGAGAGTTCTGTGATGGTTCGAGCATAGGCAGGCTGGATTGTGTTGCGGCGGATGCCCTTTGTGAGTTTGATAGCATTATGGAACCATACAGCCGAGGGCTGTGCCCTGATTGTGTGTAGGAACCTGTAAGGGCATAATGAGCTTTTGTATGGTCAAGTGGATTGACTGGGGCCCTGCGGCCTTTTTGGAAGTTCTGATGTTTATCCCGTTTGATTTTGGCTGCAAGAGCGACTGAGGACACAACGAAGAGTGATGCCGTTGGAAATTAGCCTATGAGTGAGACTGAGGTCAAAAAGTCTTGGACTAGGCAGGGCCTGTATAGCTTCGAGGAGTTGAGCTGCATCGATTTGCATGATTGCCAGTGATAGAGATAGCTTTGAGTTATTCATTGATTCTCGAACCTGGAATACTTGGTTACTCAGGAGAATTTGGCTGAGGCAACGCCGGTGGTCAAAGCTACTGGGTTTGGATGGTTCTCTAGCATATCATTTTTCCGGCAAGGGCTTTATGGTTAGTACGCCTTGGATAGGCGAGCAGAGCAACCTCGGAATGAGGTGTTTGATCCATGGTTGCCACTTTTGGAACTTGAGATTGAGTGTTAGAAAATTGGGGATCTTGATTTGTGGAAGCCCACTACCGCGGAGATTTGCTGTTTTAAGTACGCGGGGTTTTGGTCCGCGAGTAATTACCTGGAGGAAGAACTATACTTGATCCCCCTCATGTTTTGGATTTCACTTCTTTGGAGTTGGGGGGGATTGAGCTATCTGGTACGACCGATGCATATCCTTGCTCGCGAAGCGAAGGAATTGTGCCGACGGATCATACCTTGAGTGAAGGATCAGTGGAGCCGTCTTGATGAGTGCGAACGGCCACTTGAGGGCCTGAGGATGAGTTGAGTTTTCCTATCCCCATTTGATCGAGACCCCCTCCTGAGTTATGGATTTATTCTGGTTTCGAGGACGAACCCTTTTTAGGAGGGAGAGTGTAAAGTACCGGTCTGCGGATAGCGCGCCGACCACTTGGATGACTGGAGCAGAGAGTTGCCGTGGGCAGGTTGCATTTGAGTTTACAGTTGATGCGAGTTGATTCGGATCAACGCGGAAGCTCCAGCTCGATTCGGGGGTTTTTCCGGGCTTGTATGCCGTTTGAGGATGAGATTTGGAAATTACCGACTGCACCGTGGAGTGCCGGAAATTTAGGAACACTTGGAACAGGTGTATTCCAGTTTACAGCGAGGTTCGTGAGGTTCCGGACTGACGCGGAGGACCCGGAGGCAAAAAGTGAGTCGGAACTGGCAATTTCGGAGCCGGTAATTGATTTGAGCACACCCCGACTCAACGGATGAGCTTTTTGAAGAGAAAAAGCTGTGGACACGTGTACTTTTGATTTACAGCGAGGTTCGGGAGGTTCCGGACTGACGCGGAGGTCGGACCCGGAGGCAAAAAGTGCTGAGTCGGAACTGGCAATTTCGGAGCCGTAATTGATTTGAGCACCCCGACTCAACGGTTGAGCTTTTTGGAGAGAAAAAGCT
Source organism: Tillandsia fasciculata (assembly GCA_029168755.2). Lineage (NCBI taxonomy): Eukaryota > Viridiplantae > Streptophyta > Magnoliopsida > Poales > Bromeliaceae > Tillandsia > Tillandsia fasciculata. The sequence goes on from JAQOTM010000330.1 coordinate 15,295, forward strand.
GTGAGCACGTGTATTTCGATTTACAGCGGAGTTCGGGAGGTTCCGGGCAACGGCGGAGAGCCCGAGGTCGAAAAGTGAGTTGGAGTTGGATTTACGGAATTAATTAATTAAGAAATTAATTAAATTTGGATTTTCCCTTTATAAAAGGGTGGCCTCCCTCTGCAGCAGGAAAAGAAAGAAAAAGAAAGAAAGAAAAGGGAAGAAAGAAAGGAAAGAAAAGAGAGGAAGAAGAAGAAGAAGAAGAAGAAAAAGAGGAAGGAGCTTTGGAGCATTTCGGATTTTTGGGACTCGCCGTTGGAGACCGAGGGGATCTCGTGGGCGTGCGACGTGCGGCGACGAGGTAAGCAAAAATCAGATTTTTTGGGGTTTTTGAGTTGGTTTTTGTGCTTTGGAGTTTTGATTTGGGTTTTTAAAAGCGAAATTGGGATTTATTGTGGATTTCGGATTTTTCGGGTTTTTTAAATGGTTTTTGGTTTCCCGTCGCCGGCGGCTGCGCGCTAGGCGCGAAATGGCGCACGCGCGGCGCCAGGGTGCCGCTGTGGCAGCACCCTGCGGCGGCGTGCCGCTGGGCGCGGCGCCGCGTGCAGCAAGTGCAGCACGCGGCGCTGCCTGGCCGCGCGCAGGAGCGCGCGGCAGGCCGGCGCGCGCAGGCGCGCGCGGGCTGCCTGGCCGCGCGCGGGCGCGCGCGGCATGGCGCGCGCGGGCGCGCCGCGGCAGGGCCGCGCGCAGGGCGCGCGGCACGCTGTTGGCCGCGCGCAGGCGCGCGCGGCATGGCCGCGCGCGGGCGCGCGCGGCAGGGCCCCGCGCGGGTGCGCGCGGCACTGCTGGGCGCGCGCGCAGGCGCGCGCGGCATGGCCGCGCGCGGCGGGCAGGGCCCGCGCGCGGGCCTGCGCGGCGCGCGGGCCGCGCGGGGCCGCCGCTGGGCCTGCGCGGGCGCGCGGGGCGCGCAGCGCGCGGCTGCGCGCGCAGCGCCGCGGGCGCCGCGCGCAGTGCCGCTGGGCGCCGCGCGCAGCGCCGCAGGGCGCTGCGCGGCGCGCCCGGCACGCGCAGCGGGTCGCTGCGCGGCGCTGTTTGGTGGGCGCGCCGTGCGGCGGGCCTCCCTCGTCGCGCGGCTGGGTTTTCGCCGCTCGGCTTGCTCCCGGACGGCGGGCGACTCCTCGGTTTGCGTGCGGCGCCGTGTTTTTCGCCGTCGGAGCCCACGTTGGTCGCCGTCGGCCGCTGTTTTCGCCGCTTTTTTTCTGTCGGGCGCAGTTTTTCGCAAGCCGTTTTCTCGCTGGTTTTGCGAGCAGGTTGCGAGCAGTTTCGCAAGCGGTTTCGCGCGCAGTTTTTCGCGGATCGGTTTTCGCAGGTTTTTCGCGAGCGGTTTCGCTAGCAGTTTTCGCAGGATTTTCGCGAGCAGTTTCGCAGGATTTCGCGGGCTGTTTCCGCAAGCAGTTTTCGAGCTGTTTTTCGCCGCCGCGAGCTGTTTTTCGCCGTCGGGCGCTGTTTTTTCGCCGACGGAGCTGTTTTTCGCCGCCGCGTGCTGTTTTTCGCTGTCGGGCGCTGTTTTTCGCCGACGGAGCTGTTTTTCGCCGCGCGTGATGTTTTTCGCCGTCGGGCGCTGTTTTTCGCCGACGGAGCTGTTTTTTCGCCTCCGCGTGTTGTTTTTGCCGTCGGGCGCTGGTTTTCGCTGACGGAGGCTGTTTTCGCGACGGAGGCCGTTTTTCGCTGTCGGATGCTCGGTTTTCACACCGTTTTGATTGATTTTGCGATTTCTTCGCTTCTGGCAGCTTGCGGTGCGGTTTTTAGCATCCGCGGAGCGCGCGGTCCGTGTGGTTGGTCGCTGCGTGCTCCGATTCGCGTGCGGATTCTGGCATCGGGCTTCGCGTTGCGTGCGGACCCCTGGAGGCCAGGTAGGTCCGCTGAGCCCAATTGCAAGTGTCGACAAGCAATTGGGGGCGAGCTGAGGTGGGTTGGTTTTCTCTCCAAGTCTACGGACTTTCTTCTAATTCTATTGTGATAGAATTGCATGCTAGTTTAAGTGTTTTCTTGGAACTTGACTAGCACCCCCATCATATGTGCATGTGTTTGACCAGACTGTTAGAGAACCTTAATCTGGGCTAGGTTCTTTTATGCTTTAGACATCCCACACTTTTTATATCCTTCTGGACATAGAGTTCCTCGCCCGGGTAGTGGGCCGAGAGGTCAGAGTGTTGTGGGATGGGCGTTGCACTCGGGCCCGGGGGGCCGAGTGGTGTCTGGTGGCTGGGTTAGGCCAGTGTTAGCGTTTTGGGGAACCGTTTCGGGTAAACGGTGGTCCCGGGGTTTCCTTTTCGCTGTTCTTCTCGTCACCACCCTGTTGTGAGCGTGGTGCACGTGTGTTAGCAGGACCTTAGAACCCAGAACCTTTTTGGACGAATACATGATTTTAGTCAGCCAATGTTTTCTTCCGAGCCTCGCAGGGTTGCCTGAGTCTGTTCTTGTTGGATAGGACGAGGGCATTAGCTTCGAGGTTTGGGCATAAAACTTGATTTCAAAGGGTTTTCCTAAAAAGACTAAAAGTCATTAAAAAGATGGATTTCTTTCAGATCGAATGGTTTTCTGAAATAAATGACATGGTTTCTTATAAACTTATCCACCCGAGCGGATTCGAGTGATCTGGGTTCTAAGGCTGTTTTCTTTCTTGGGGACTTAGGTGTTAGTCATTCGGGGTTCGGACCCTTCGTAGATTGGCCGTGGAGTATCTCCGGCCGTGAGATTGTGTTGAGTTGAGTGGGGGTTCTTGTGGGAGCCGTTGGGAGTGTCACGCCCCGGGTGTAAACCAGAACCCGGGCCCGTCTACAGATCCGCCGTGCACACGGTATTTCCCGCGTACACGAAGCGCCAAACCTGCTCAGATATATAAGAGATATAATAAAAGAGCAATAAAAACAGAGCTGAACTAAAACTAATACATCTCAGACTGAAGCTGGAAATAAAATACAATACATCTGTATAAATGATACATCTGTCTCTCCCAGCTCACCAAAATAAATACAACCTGCTGGCAAAAGCCAGTCCCAAAGTAAAAGTACAACCGTCTGAGGAAACACGGGTACACCAACAGTCCAGCTAACACGCTCAACCTGCCTCGAAGTCTATCTACTCAGCCGTCCTCTCTCCTCGACCCGTCGCTGAAAACTCAGCAGCACCCGCAGAAGACACTGCAAAACAAAGGGGAAGAGAAAAGAGAAAGCAGTGGGGGTGAGAACTACTGTAAACAGTAGCCTCCCCCTAGTGGGTAGACCTCAACTCAAATGTGCCCACTAGGACTACAAGAGGCGGAAAAATGAACAAAGGTGGTAAGCTGTAAATAAAACTGCCGATGATGAATAGAGCTACCACTACATGCCTCTAAATGCCAGCTAGGAATATAGCTAAATGTATGCATCAGAAAGTAAATGCCTGCCTGCCTAGACCCAATCGATACACCAGTAAACACTGGTACTGCCTGCTGTGCCTGCCGAATCGGGTATGCTGGCCAACGCATAACACCGATAGGAAAAGAGAGTCCCGAGGACTCGAAGCCTGTAAAACGCACACTCCGGAGTGGCACTCGAGGGGAGCGACCCACACGAGTATAATGCCTGGGTAACAAGTACCAAATAATGCCTGGGTAACAAGTACCAAATCAGCAGGACTGGATCATGACTCTGATCAAAGTGGGAAAACCCATCCACTAAAAGAAGACCCGATCTCAACCCGATGCAAGATAAACAAATAGTGGGAAACCCCATCCACTAAAAGGAGACCCGATACCCAATCTGATGCAATAACCACTGTCTGGTCAACCGCCCAAGGTCCGCGGTTGCCGCAATACCCTGCCACCAAGCCTGCCTGTCCCAAAATCCAAGATCCACAATCGGGTAGAATAATCGATATCCGGTCAACCGCCTACTGTCCGCGGTTGCCGCAATACCCTGCCCTCACAGCCTGCCTGTCCCAAAACCCACAACTGTCTGACTACACTATCCCAGCCCCTGCTCGAACCCGAGCGTACTATCCCCCAAATGTAGACAAAAGAAGAGAAAAGCATGGTTTCTCCTAAGTCAATGCCATCATGATAGTGTAGCAGAAAAAGGTGGCCTAACTAAATGTCCATCAAGCATGCAAAGTCCATTATTTAAAACAGGGTTTAAATATTATGATCTTTCCCCCATAACAGGGATGCCACTAATTAAACTTCCATCTGCCAAGTAATCCCATGTCCATTTATCACTTAAACATAAGAGGTCCCAATGTGTACAAGCAATATAGTCCAATTCCCAATTACCCTGCCATTTTTACTTTTTACCGGTTCATTTAGCAATGTACTAAAAGCAACTCAAATAGGCCTAGTGGGGACATCACAAGTAGGAGGTTAAACAACGGTACCCACCTCGAGCGCTAAATCCAAGTCCTGACAGCGAAGTCCGCGCCCGATCCTCAACCGTCCTCGCAAAACTGTGCCAAAAATCCCAAAGGATACACACATAATTACTATCCAAGTTAATCCCAAAATCTGTCCCAAAAATCAGATTCACTGTTCAGCCATTTTTACCTGCGAAACGTGCCCAAGAAATTCCCAGAAAAATACCACTGCGATCTACGCGACGAACCGGTCGAAACGAGTACCTGCACGTTTTCCCACGATTTTTCTGTGCTGAGAACCAAAATCGACAAGAGAGACATCCCGAAGCAAGTCGATCACAAAAACTGAATCTGAGAATACTGTAAAAAGGGGTTCTCACCTTCAGGGAAATTCCACAACAAATCAAGAAAAATCAGAGAGATTCCTTGCGATGCGTAGATGCAAATCCCCTTTTGAATCGCCTCAATCCGATGTCCGGTTGCGGAGATATCTCCAAAACAATGCTGTGCTGTCCAAGATTTCACCCCAGGAAATGAGGTCACAAGATGACCCGAAAAACCCATGAAAACCTCGGAATGGGGAAAAACCAGTAGAAATAAGAAATGTAGCCCTACCTGTTACGAAGACGATGGCGCAAGAATCGCTGAAAAATACTGCCTGGTTAGCTCGGGAGAGCTAAAACACTGTCGCTGCGCCGAAGGAGAATCCAGGAATGCAACGTCGCGCCGCGCCGAAAAATCCAAATCTCGAAGTGCGTGCCACCACAAACCCCAAACTTCACCAGGAGATGGAGAACTCGAAGGGGAGCAACTTTGCTGAAGACACCTTGGTGAGATGAGGCTCGGAAATGGTGGAAAAAGCATGAAGAAGGGAGCTCGGGCTGCTTAAATAGGCCTCACCACTTAACAAAACAATTGGGGAAATACCGGCTGGGTCCCCACTTTCGGGCGCCCGAAAGTTTCCGGGCGCGCACAGTGCGGCCCGGCCCAAACTTTCGGGCGCGCACAGTGCGGCCCGGCCCAGCATGCCCCGTCGGACGGGATCCCGCGAACCGTCCGACCCGCCTCCCGACTGCCACGTGTCGCCAAAACAGCCGACAGCCGCCGCGACCACTCCTGCTGCGCCACGTGGCCACCTCCGGGAGTCGACACGCGTCCCCGACCGTCGTACCGCCGCGCCTGCCCGCACAGTCTGCGGCCGCTGCCCCCACTGCCCGCACAGTTGACCATCCAATGGAGAGCGCCACGTGTCCTGCCTCTGACCGGTGCACCCGGTGCACAAGCCACTGAACACCGAACCAATGGTAACCTGCCACGTGTCCACCCTGGTGCACCGTGAACCAAAGCCAGCCATCCTGCTCCCTGCACCGAGTACTGTGAGCCGACCAACCACCAGGCGCCACGTGCCCCCGCCTTGGTGCACGCCCGCCGCGGTGGACCGGCCGCCTGCCCGCGCCCCCGCCGCTGCTGCCCGCGCCCTCTGCGCCTGCCCGCGGCCGCGCGCGCCGCCTGCCCGAGTGCCCTCCGCCGCCTTCCGCCGCCGCCCGCCGCCGCCGCCGCCGCCGGCGATCGCCGGAATTACTGTTCCGGCGGTGAACAGTAACCCGAAGCCCAAAAATGCCGTAAATACACCGTCTGAAGCGTTTTCGCGCGCTGAAACCGATTTTGACGTCCGTTTCGCCAAATTCTCACTCTAAAAATTGCCGAATGCCCCCGGAAGGTATTCTTAGTCCGAAATTCGCGCCGAGCCCAATCTCAATATCCGTTTTGCGCGCAACCACCTCTAAACAACCGATGGGGTCCCCTGATCACCCGCGTGATCCATTTGAAGCCCGGAGTCCAACACTTGAGTCCAAATTGGCGCCCGAACACCGCCGACATGCCCCAAAGGCCTCCAGCACACCGCGTAGGCCTCCAATAGCCACCCCAACGCACCGCAACAGCTCTGCGGAGATCCAGGTCATCACAGGGAGAGACGGTGGTCCCAGTTGTGTGGTGCTTTCGCTGAGTGGGTCAGTGTTGTGAGATTGAGTCGTAGAGGGTTCTCCGACTGAGTAGTGCTTTGAGCATCGAGATACCGATCTGTTTGATCGAGGACTATAGCCTGCAGGAGCCACTTGTGAGACAGTGATACTGTTGAGATATTTGAGTTCGGTGGGGTCGCACCCCTCGAACCCCGCCCCGGGTGCGTTGATGATTCCGAGCCTGACGAGGCTGCGATGATGCGCCTAGTTTATTTACTAGAGGTCGCTTGATACCCCTGGCCGAGCTACCATGGGGTCACTGTGTGAGATATTGATACCCCTGGCCGAGCTACCATGGGGTCACTATGTGAGATATCGAGTTTCCGTTTGGACACCCTGGTTGATACACCAGGGGCGCAGCTTGACTGGACCCTGTGGGGCAGTCGATGAGATATGGGTTACTTGACTGGACTGGACCCTGTGGGGCAGTCGATGAGATTTGGGTTACACTGAGAGAGTGTTGGTATAGCATGTGTCATAGTAGAGTGTCTTGGGCATAGTACTAGTGACATATTTCAGCAGTGAGTGGCTGCATACCATCATCCATAGTCTCTTCCTTTTGAGCATAGTAGATAGAGGCATGATAGCTGTAGATTCTTTTCCAGCTTATTTCTATTATCACAGTCTTTTCTGTTATCTTATGCCTCTAGTAGACTTAGTGGGCAGACCGTGGTTCTTGGAGACGGTACCCACTGAGAACTACTGTAGGATGTAGTTCTCACACCCTCTGTCGGTGACAGGTTGCTGAGGCTTTCTTCCGTTCCTGCCGAGCTGTTTTGGACGGACCGAGGACAGGGGTCGCGCGTGATAGTTCCCTACCAGCATTGTTACTTTATAGAGAGGTAGATGTACCATCCCGGATTGTGGGAGTTGGTTATAGTTCCTGTTTAGCTATCTCCCATTTGGATTTGTAGATATTGTATAGGTGGATTTCTTTTTGTATCGCCTGTTTTTTGGGAGATAGGCTTTGTGTTGTAGCAACTTTGTAGTTGAGAAATTTTATAGTACAGCTTTTTACCCGCTCTGATACTGTGTAGCTGTAGTTTTGTCTTTTGCAGGCTAGACGCTTCGTCTGTACGGCAGTTTCCGTACAGATGGCGGATCTGTTAGCGAGCC
>JAQOTM010000330.1:22902-234365 GCA_029168755.2 Tillandsia fasciculata
TGTGCGTGGATTCGACGTGGCACCGTGGATTCGGTGTGTGAAGGCGTTTCATGGATTCGAAACGTGTGCGTGCTCGGGATTCGAGTGGCGTTCGTGGATTCTTAACGTGTGCAGTGGACGTGCCAATCGGTGGAGCGCAAAGGTCCGAAGAAACTTGAAGGAGGGTTGAGTCCGTGGAGCGGTAATCACCTTGTTATTCTTCAATTCTTAGTGGATTGTTATTTTGCGTGTGGTCCCGTGGTTTTTCTCCTGGATTGGAGTTTCCACGTAAATCTTCAGTGTGTGATTTTTATTTTCCGCATTGGTTTTATTTTTGCACTGAGATTGGTTTTTATAATATTACACCTATTCACCCCCCTCTAGGTGTTTGATTAGTACTATTTAGATCCTTGTGGATCCTTAAATAACTCTACAATTCGTATCAGAGCGCGGGGTTTTAGGTTTATCTATCATGTCGGGTGAAAGTGGTAATATTTTAAACCTCCTCAACACAATGGGACCAATTATGCATATTGGAAAGTGCGGATGAGGCGTTTTCTCATCTCAATTCATGAGCGTGTTTGGCAAACATGAATACGGTGGGTGCATCGGTGAGGAAGTAGGAAATTCTAGTACCCCCAAAACCTCGCTCTAGATGGTCCAAGAGGACCTCGAAAGATCTTCTTACAATGGGAAAGGTCATGAACGCTTTATATAACTCTCTTTCCTCGACTGAGTTTCCAAGAATTTCTGCGTGTGAAACCGCCAAAAGAAATTTGGAGATTTCAAAATTACACATGAGGGTACTAATCTTGTAAAAATTCAAAAGCTCCAGATGCTTACAAGTCAATGACTCTATTCGATATGGGCGAGCATGAATTGTCGCAGATTATTACACTAGACTTCAAGATGTAATTAATACATGTGCTAATTAGGAGAAAAGATCCCGGAGTCTTCTTGTAAGAAAGATCTTCGGACTCTTCCGCGAAACGGTTTAGGGCAAAGGGAACGCTATTGAAAACGTTAGTCATCCGGATGAGCTTGAGAGTAGAGGAATTAGTAGGTGCTTTGCAAAACTTATGAAATGTCTTTTCCTACTACAATCAAATTTCTTCCAAGTTTTCTTCTAAGCTGAACAGGTATTGCATTCAAATCAACAAAGGAAGAAGATGACGAATCGACGAGTTCCGACGATGAAATCTCTCTGCCGACTTTTGAAGAACAATTGGCGCGGATCACAAAGAAATCTCGTCGGAAATTTTGGAAGAATCGACCCGATGGATCTTCATCCACGAAATCATCTAAAGGATCATGGGTTCAAATCCTCTAAACTCAATGTTGCAAAACCTTCTAAAGAAAAAAAAAAGAGATTTGAAGGAGAATCCAATGTTATCGATGTAGAGCTACGGCCATATTTCAACGGATTGTCCTTATAAGAATCAGTACAAAAAGAAGGCTTTGTAAAAAAAACTTGGGGACGATTCTAGTTATGATGAATCGACCTCAAGTGAAGAGGAAAAAAAACAGCCTGTTGCTTTTCATGCCTCTCAAAACTCTCTACTAATTTGTGTTTATATCTTTAGCACTGACTCCATTCCACCAGATTTGCATGAAACATAACATCGGAGGAGAGTCATCAAGTAAGGGTAGTCCACGAAGAAGAACTCGTTGAGGCATACCAACAACTTCTGCGGAATCGAAGAAGATGGATCCAAGCATATCAAGAAGTTGAGGAAGCACGACTTGAAGATCAAGACGAGAATCAAGCGTTAAAGATCAAACCGCATGATCTCGAGGAGGGAACGAGAGCTTTTATTGGATAATAATAAAATCCTCCAACAAAGCTAAACCACGCGGAGACACACGCAAAACCATATATGGACAAGATTGGCCATCTTGAAAACAGTTTGAAGAAATTCATGTCACCAACCAAGCATTGATCAAATAAGTACATCAACTTAAATCCGACATACAAAGGCTTTCAATGGATTCCAAGAAACTTGATTGTAGTAACCGCCGGTTTAAAATAATTGCTAGGGTCCACTTTTGGTTTATTTATTTCATTTAGACTCGGAGGGTGATCGAATAATTTATTGTTTCCGGACCGACCGTCAGGGCCCGCGGGGTATTTTTAGTTGATAGGGCTCGCGAAACGGAGAACGGCGGCGAAATCGGTTTTGAATTCCGACGCCGGAATCTCCCGGAATAAATTCCGGAAGTTGGCTAACGATTCAGGCAACCAGCACGGTTTTTGAGGCGGACCGGACCCCGATTCGTACCCGTGTTAATTACCCGCGTTTGATTTAAATTTGGTTAATTCCCTTTCCTAACCGCCCCCAACTTCCCACCACTTCCCACTACTTCCCCCAACTTCCCACTACTTCCCCCAACTTCCCACCACTTCCCCACTAACCGCCCCAACTTCCCACTACTTCCCCCAACTTCCCACCACTTCCCCACTAACCGCCCCAACTTCCCACTACTTCCCCAACTACCGGCCACTCCCCCAACTCCCCACAACTCCCCTTAACCCCCCTACGTACGAAACCCCAAAGGAACGGAAAAAGGAAACACAATTTCCCCAAACTTCCAGTTTCCCAACCGAGCGTACCCTTTCCCCAATCGATCGAGAGGAGAAGCAAGGCGGAGCGGGTGAGGAGAAGGAAGAACGCCGGCATACCCTTCACCCAAGAACAGGACGATCATCCCCTAGATCAACCCTAGCCAACGAAATCGAGATTCGTGTAGGCCCGGGCGGGTACCCGAGACACGAGAGAACCTAACATCGGTCAGGAGCGCGACAACAAGGTGGGTTGTTGCTTTCAGTCCTTGCTTTTAATTCTACTAAATTGGGTGGGTTCAATCTTGTGCGTACTTGGGGTTAAAGATCGAAGGGTGATAGGCACTACTTGTTTGACTGTGCTAACGTTTAGCACAAAGAGAAAAAGAAAATATAGAAAAAGAAGGGATGTTCTAAACTTTATATGGACCTTGTGCTTGGATTGAAACAGTGTGGGTTTTTCTCCCGAGGTTTGGTAATGTTAGTGTTCCGGGGAGGATGTTAAATATTATGTTAACCTGTACTAACACTGACGGCTTCTATGATTTACTATATTACCCCGTGTTTTGTTACTATGCTCGAGTGCGACACGCGCATCCGCGGTTTGGCCACCGCAAAGGGTGCTCTTTTCCGGAAAGGCGGTCTTTGACCCGTGTTTACCCACGAGGTGACGTAGTGGGGCCCCCGTAGGTGTGGGGTTTGAGGCACGAAGGTGCGAGCGGTGGGACCCGACGAAGGGATTGGATCCCGATGGGGTCAGGTGTGGGACCCGACGAAGGGATTGGATCCCGATGGGGTCAGGTGTGGGACCCGACGAAGGGATTGGATCCCGATGGGGTCAGGTGTGGGACCGCCGGGATTGGATCCCGACGCGGTCAGGTGTTACAGGGGTAAAGGTGATAAAAGTGTTACAGGTGTTACAGGTATTGCTGGTGTTACAGGTGATACAGGTGTTACCCGTTTGAGAGAAGTGGATTGCCCCAGCTAGTCTCACTTTATGGTTTGGTACTACTTTACTGCTTAGTACTGTTTTTATGATAGTGTCACTGACTACCCACTCTGTGACAGGTACCTCCAGGGGGTAGAGGTAGGCGACGGTGAGGCCGAGGTGGTAGCAGTCGGGCTGAGGGGCCCTAGTATGCTGTTTTTATTTATTCTCTCTGCATTGCATTTCATTCGGAACTGTAAGTTATTGTGTGGTTCTCGATACCCTTGTGGGGTCGTGTGGATGTTGAGTACTTTCTTTTCCTTTATCATTCCCGGTTGGCCGTTTTCTAAACAAATCAACCAGAAAGCAAAAGAAAAAGGACTTCGTAAACTGGTTTCAAAACCTAAGGCCGTGTGGGCCTGTTTTCAAAACAGTGAGTTTATACTTTCAACTTGACTGGCCACGGGTATTGTTTAGTCTTCATGCACCATGCTACCTCAAACTGTTGTGATTAAATTTAAATGATTGCTTGTGTGTGACGGTTGTAATAGCCGCGACGCCGTGCATATACAGAGGAGACTCTGCCCGATTTTTCGAGTAAATCTGTATATGTGGCGGGTCTGGGCACGCGCCGGGGAAGAAGGTTTTAAAAGAAAAATTTTGTACGCGCCTTACGCTTACCTTTGTGTACCGTTTCCGCTAAAATAAAACCCCCGGGGCGTGACAGATTAAGATGGTATCAGAGACTTCACTTTAATCACAACAGTGGCGGCCCAACATCCACCGAGACATCACACTTAACTACAAATAAATGAAATATGCAGGGTTTAAGAATTAGGACGTGAGAGATCGGGGAGGGGATTTGTAGATAACGTTTTCCTTTCCTTCTCGATATTACGGTGGTTCTTTCTAGTAGAGTTGAGTGCTAAGTCTGGGTGGTGTGTCCGTACAGACAATGGTCCGAACCAGAGCATCGGCAGAGGCGAACCGCTTACTACGCAACCAGCTGCGCGACGTGGCTAGGCATCTACTAGACCTTGCGGAGCACGTGGGTATACTGACCCAGGAGCTTGAGAGTGTCGATCACGCGCAGCACGGCGCCGGTGGTGGTAACCCTCGTGGGATACCACCAACTGGCGTTTCCACCTTTCAGGGAGCGGTCAACTTGGCCGTGCGCGCGGAACTAGAGCGTACACGACGGGCACACCCCTACCCCGGCCCAACAGGAGGCCCGTACCCGAGCGACAGAGCAACCAAACGTCAGAAGAAAGGGCCGAAATTCGGGCAGGCGACGGGGGAGGGACCGGAACCACCAAAGCCCTGCGTCATTTGCGGTGGTGCGCATCCAATGATGAATTGCCCTTGGCGGAACGGACATTGCTTCCGGTGTGGCAGGCCGGGCCACACGCGTTACGATTGCCCCCGGAAGCCGGCCGTCACCAGACCCCCGGCTCCGAGACCGGACGACCTACGCCTGACGGACTCTTCGGATACCGAGTCCCCATCCCGCCTCGCCGAACGAGACTGGCCCACAGGTTGTGAACGGATCTCCCCAGCTGCCCCGGGAAGCAGTGATGAGGAATCCCAGAACAGGGGATAGCAGGCAGTGATCGGATGTCGGATCTGGGTTAGGATGGTCTTTATGGGTAGTTTACTTCTCTTTTCTGTTATAACCACTAGGAATAGTAGAGTGAGCCCTTTGTTGGACATGTCGAATGGTCACCTAATGGATATGCATGCTTAACTAGATCATTGTGAGCCTATCATGTGGAAAACATTATGATGGAAATCTGACATGTTGGAACTCTTACATGCTTCATGGACGTTGTTCTAGCGTTTAACCTTGCTTAAGGGGGTGGGGATGTACCGTCATAGTGCGATTGTGTGAGACGTCTTGTGGGAGAACATCATTTGAGGATTTTAGGACAGGCATAGGTGGTTGATTCAAGTGAGGGTGATTAGCAGGTTATGGACACGTGCAGTTAGATTGTGATTTGGTATGATTACTTGACACACATGTTGAACCCCTATATGGCGCTTCCCTTTTTTCTTCCATAAGGAGATAGGTTTGACTTCAGGGATATCTAGTTAGACCACTTCTGATCGCTACACTATAGGTGTTGGAACTGACTTAGGAGGATCGGTAGGTGCGATAACTGAGCAGAGCAACTTAATCGCAGAATTCTCACGACTAGGGTTGGAAGTAGTGCCAGCGGGCACGGTCGCGCAACTTCTAACTTTGGCGGTCAAGCCAACATTGCTAGAAAAGATTCGAGAGGGACAGCAGGCAGACTCGCACTTACAGCTCGTAAGAGACAAGATCTCGCTGAATCAGGAAGGGGACTTTTCATTGGAAGGCGATGACACCCTACGTTTCCGCGGGCGGATTTGCGTGCCGGATACCCCGGAATTGAAGAAGGAAATTCTGTCCGAGGCACACAGCGCCCCTTATGCAGCGCATCCAGGAGGCACAAAGATGTACAGGGACCTCAAGCAGACCTTCTGGTGGCCCAAGATGAAGAGGGATGTAACTCAATTTGTAACTCATTGCCTGGTGTGTCAACAAATAAAGGCGGAACATCAACGACCGGCTGGAAAGTTACAACCCTTACCGATACCGGAGTGGAAATGGGACCATATCACCATGGATTTTGTCACCGGATTTCCGCGCTCACAACAAGGACATGACACGATATGGGTTGTGGTAGACCGGCTAACTAAGTCAGCACACTTCCTGCCGATTCACACAACTTGGACCAGAGAGCGGTTGGCCCAAGCCTACCTCAGCGAGATTGTGAGATTACATGGAGTACCGGCATCGATCACATCAGACAGAGACACGCGTTTCGTATCAAAGTTTTGGCAGAGTCTGCAACGAGCCTTAGGGACTAAGTTGCAGTTCAGCACAGCCTTCCACCCTCAAACAGACGGGCAGTCAGAGCGAGTGATACAGACGTTAGAGGACCTGCTTCGGGCCTGTGTACTTGATTGGGGAATCGGTTGGGAGCGTTACCTGCCACGTGTAGAATTTGCGTACAACAATAGTTACCAGGCCAGCATTCAGATGGCACCCTACGAAGCCTTATACGGGAGATGCTGCCGATCCCCGATCTGTTGGGACGACTTGGGAGAACGAAAAATTTTGGGACCCGATTTGGTAGAGGAAATGGAAGGGAAGGTGCGCCTCATCAGACAGCGCTTACTAACCGCCCAGAGTCGACAAAAGAGCTATGCAGATCGGAGACGCCGCGACTTAGAATTCCAGGTGGGGGAACACGTGTTTTTGCGGGTCTCGCCGTCGAAGGGAATCAAGCGATTCGGGTTAAAAGGCAAACTGAGCCCGCGGTTCGTGGGGCCATTCGAGATCCTAGAACGGATTGGCCCGGTAGCCTATCGCCTTGCCCTACCACCGAACCTCGATCGGATTCACGATGTGTTCCACGTTTCGATGCTTAAGAAGTACCTTCCCGACCCGTCGCATGTCCTGGACGTCTCGACGCTCAAGGAGGACCTAAGCTTCGAGGAAACCCCGGTGCGGATCCTAGCAAGAGAAAGCAAGACACTTCGAAACCGAGTCATCCCCTACGTGAAAGTGCTCTGGATCAACCACGAGGAGCGGGAGGCGACGTGGGAGCTGGAAGCGAAGATGAGGGAGGGTTACCCCCATCTCTTTACCGAGAACCAGGAGTGAGTTTCGAGGACGAAACTCGTTTTAAGAGGTGAGTGATGTAGTAACCGCCGGTTTAAAATAATTGCTAGGGTCCACTTTTGGTTTATTTATTTCATTTAGACTCGGAGGGTGATCGAATAATTTATTGTTTCCGGACCGACCGTCAGGGCCCGCGGGTATTTTTAGTTGATAGGGCTCGCGAAACGGAGAACGGCGGCGAAATCGGTTTTGAATTCCGACGCCGGAATCTCCCGGAATAAATTCCGGAAGTTGGCTAACGATTCAGGCAACCAGCACGGTTTTTGAGGCGGACCGGACCCCGATTCGTACCCGTGTTAATTACCCGCGTTTGATTTAAATTTGGTTAATTCCCTTTCCCTAACCGCCCCCAACTTCCCCCACTTCCCACTACTTCCCCCAACTTCCCACTACTTCCCCAACTTCCCACCACTTCCCCACTAACCGCCCCAACTTCCCACTACTTCCCCCAACTTCCCACCACTTCCCCACTAACCGCCCCAACTTCCCACTACTTCCCCCAACTACCGGCCACTCCCCACAACTCCCCACAACTCCCCTTAACCCCCCTACGTACGAAACCCCAAAGGAAAGGAAAGAAAAAGGAACACAATTTCCCCAAACTTCCAGTTTCCCAACCGAGCGTACCCTTTCCCCAATCGATCGAGAGGAGAAGCAAGGCGGAGCGGGTGAGGAGAAGGAAGAACGCCGGCATACCCTTCACCCAAGAACAGGACGATCATCCCCTAGATCAACCCTAGCCAACGAAATCGAGATTCGTGTAGGCCCGGGCGGGTACCCGAGACACGAGAGAACCTAACATCGGTCAGGAGCGCGACAACAAGGTGGGTTGTTGCTTTCAGTCCTTGCTTTTAATTCTACTAAATTGGGTGGGTTCAATCTTGTGCGTACTTGGGGTTAAAGATCGAAGGGTGATAGGCACTACTTGTTTGACTGTGCTAACGTTTAGCACAAAGAGAAAAAGAAAATATAGAAAAAGAAGGGATGTTCTAAACTTTATATGGACCTTGTGCTTGGATTGAAACAGTGTGGGTTTTTCTCCCGAGGTTTGGTAATGTTAGTGTTCCGGGGAGGATGTTAAATATTATGTTAACCTGTACTAACACTGACGGCTTCTATGATTTACTATATTACCCCGTGTTTTGTTACTATGCTCGAGTGCGACACGCGCATCCGCGGTTTGGCCACCGCAAAGGGTGCTCTTTTCCGGAAAGGCGGTCTTTGACCCGTGTTTACCCACGAGGTGACGTAGTGGGGCCCCCGTAGGTGTGGGGTTTGAGGCACGAAGGTGCGAGCGGTGGGACCCGACGAAGGGATTGGATCCCGATGGGGTCAGGTGTGGGACCCGACGAAGGGATTGGATCCCGATGGGGTCAGGTGTGGGACCCGACGAAGGGATTGGATCCCGATGGGGTCAGGTGTGGGACCGCCGGGATTGGATCCCGACGCGGTCAGGTGTTACAGGGGTAAAGGTGATAAAAGTGTTACAGGTGTTACAGGTATTGCTGGTGTTACAGGTGATACAGGTGTTACCCGTTTGAGAGAAGTGGATTGCCCCAGCTAGTCTCACTTTATGGTTTGGTACTACTTTACTGCTTAGTACTGTTTTTATGATGGTGTCACTGACTACCCACTCTGTGACAGGTACCTCCAGGGGTAGAGGTAGGCGACGGTGAGGCCGAGGTGGTAGCAGTCGGGCTGAGGGGCCCTAGTATGCTGTTTTTATTTATTCTCTCTGCATTGCATTTCATTCGGAACTGTAAGTCATTGTGTGGTTCTCGGTACCCTTGTGGGGTCGTGTGGATGTTGAGTACTTTCTTTTCCTTTATCATTCCTGTGACACCCCCTAATTTGATTAGCTCTAAATAAATGAAATAGGACTAAATCTCTAACCGGCTATAGCATTTTGGATGGTAGAACATCCAAGAGGAACATGAGAGTTAAGCGTGCTAGAGCTAGGTAGTTCAGGATGGGTGACCCCTGGGAGGGGGCGTCACAGTTGGTATAAGAGCCATCACAGCCAGAAGTTGAGATTAGTCTCGGCGAGCCGGGTTATATAGCGGGTGAGTGAGGCTCCCGGCTAATGACGTTGTGGGTGGAGTGCAGCTCCCCACAAGGTCGGCTTAAGGCTAGCGAGACGAGTCTCACATCGCCTGGTGCTTGTGAGTGTGCTTGAGCTGACGTGGACGTCAGGGCTTAAGGGGGGAGGAAGAATGTGACCACCCCGGAATTTGGATTAGTCCTCTATATAAATGATATAATAGACTAAATCTCTAACCCGGCTATAGCATTTTGGATGGTAGAAGATCCAAGAGGAACATGAGAGTTTAAGCGTGTAGAGCTAGAGTAGTTCTAGGATGGGTGACCCCCGGGGAAGTGGGGCGTCACATCCCGGTTGGCGTTTTCTAACAAATCAACCAGAAAGCAAAAGAAAAAGGACTTCGTAAACTGGTTCAAAACTAAGGCCGTGTGGGCCTGTTTTCAAAACAGTGAGTTTATACTTTCAACTTGACTGGCCACGGGTATTGTTTAGTCTTCATGCACCATGCTACCTCAAACTGTTGTGATTAAATTTAAATGATTGCTTGTGTGTGACGGTTGTAATAGCCGCGACGCCGTGCATATACAGAGGAGACTCTGCCCGATTTTTCGAGTAAATCTGTATATGTGGCGGGTCTGGGCACGCGCCGGGGAAGAAGGTTTTAAAAGAAAAATTTTGTACGCGCCTTACGCTTACCTTTGTGTACCGTTTCCGCTAAAATAAAACCCCCGGGGCGTGACATTGATTGTATGTCCGGATTAGGTCAATCAAGCAAGGTTGGTTTGGGATTTAAAAAGGACCAAACTGTGCATGCTTCAAGTTCCACAATAAAATTGAAAGAAAGAACTTGTCACCTATGTGGACTTGGAGGACATTTGGTGAAGAATTGCCCGAAAAAGAGAAAGAAAAATCCTTCGGCAACTTCATCTACGGAGCGGACTCAACGGAATCAAAAGACACATCAAGTCAAAGGAGTTCACTCAACCCACCAAAGGTCCGAGCCACAACATCAATCATTCAAGTGGATCATTGCAAGGCAAAGACCTAAGGTGGACCAACAGTCAAAGCTACCAACCCCCGGGCACAATGAATCAAGACAACCCAAGATCCGACGATTTTGGATTCGGAAAGGTGATATCTTTCCTTGTCTTAAGTTCTAAATAGCTTATGACTGTATGTAATGCTTTGATTGGTTTTCTCTTCATATTTTGCTTAATCTTTGCATTACATGTTTTTCAATGCTCTTTGTTTTTATACTTTGTTTTTGAACAAAAGGGTTTTTATTGAACAAGTGCATTGAATAAAAAAAATGGAGCTTCACGTTCATTCACTCCAAATTAATTTTACTTGGATTATCAACTTGACTCCATAATCATAATCTTGAAGACACTTCATTAGAGGAGTTGTTTAATTGAGCATTGGTTAAATTGACTTTAATTGCATCCTTTCACGCATTTAGAAATTTATTATGCTTTTGATATCATAATATTTCAATGTTGCAATGATCATTTATGTTAATTAATTCATCTTTTAAGTGATCAAAGTCAATTTCTCTCTCAATGATCTCTTGGTATAGTCATTATCTTATTTGACTGTTTAGTCGAGTATGAATGCGAGATCAATTTTTTGGTTGAATACCTTATATATTAAATAATTGATAGCCAATTGAGGGGGAGTCAAAGAAAAGTAAAATGCTCAAAAGATGTGGAAAGAGTTACATCCCAATGAGGAGTGTGAAAACTACCACCACATGGAGGAAAAAGAAAAAGAAAAGGATACCCCATGTATGCAAAGCAAATTTTGGTTTAAAAATTGTTGATGAAATGCATATTGAAATACTTGACTCAGTCGTATTTCATGGTTGGTATAAGGTGGGATTTTTGATAAAAGATGCTCAAAGAGCCACTCCTTCAACAGATTGTCTAGATATATTATCTAACTTATCTGGGATTTCAAACATCTATTGATCTTTGTATTTCATTTTCTTTACCAAAATTGATGATTTGATAAAGTCATTACGCATAAGGTCAAGATAGATGTGATTGAAGTTGTTCAACTTTAAGAGTTTTAATTTTCATAAATTTTCGTTTCATTTTTGAGTATTTTTGATAGATTTGGTATAATCTATTTCTTGTTGTATGAAACGATGATTTTTGTTTAAAGTTGATGCGCTAAAGTGCTTACATACTCTTTCTGGTTTTTCTAAATTATTCTAATGAAAGAAATTTGGATTGAATGACATTTATGTGAATTCATTGTTTTTCAAAGCACTTAAATGGATTACTTGATGGTATACAAATCGGTATTTGAAAAGATGACAAAATTTTGATTTGTTTCAAGAAATTTTAGCTTTTTGGCTCTGTTGTTCCGGTACCTGCTTTTTAGTACCTGGAAATCCAATCCGGATTAGAAAACCCAATCCGGATCCCGAATCATGAAAATCCCTGTTTTTCACTTGCGTACCGGTACTACCTTTTTCGTACCGGAACTACATTACGGATCCGGATCACCCCCTGTTTTTCAATCCGGAACCCGAACGAAAGATTTTCGGTTTTTGCATTGCGTACCGGTACGCGACTACTTGTACCGGTACACGATTCCAGATTTCTTTATATTCCGGAATTCATGAGTTTTATTTCATCTCTCCCATTTCAAAACACTCCCTCTCTCTCTCTAAAACATCTAAAAAGGGTTTTCTCTTCTAGTTTAAGAGATTTGTTGCTCTCATTTGTAAGTTTCTACATTGATCTTGGTTTCTTTAACTTCAAAACCCTAGTTTTTAGGTTTTGATGTTGTTTTTAGAGATTTTTGAGTAGATCTTTGCTTCAAATGAAATCTCTTGCATAAACTACCCTTAATTCATGTTTAGAACATATTTGATACATCTCTATGCAATTAGATTCCTGTTTCCATGCTTATTTGCTTGAATCTAACATTTTCATATGTTCTTAACATAGAAAAATTGAGAATTAGGGCTTTTGATGTAAATGATTTTTGAATGATGAATCATCAATTGTGACATGTTTAGAATGTTTCTTAGACATGTTTAAGCATTCCTATAAGATCAAATCATAGTGCATTGTGTTCTTTGTAGGAAATAGCATTTTCATGGCTTCTTGCACTAGTGATCTTAATGGCCACTGGAAGTGGACGTGGTCGTGGTTCTGGAAAGAAGAAGACTACTAAACGATCACGAGAGGAAGGTTCGACTAGCTCAGACTCTGAACATTCATCTGAATATGAAGAAGAAACGGTTCAAGGAAAGGGGAAAGCACCTATGGCTCCAAGGAAAAAGAGGGGTGCGGATTCTCCTCCGCATAGAAGTACCGGTGGACCGGTAATACGCGAGCGCTGTTAACGGAGATCAAATGTTGATGAAAGCGAAACGCATGTGAGTGCAAAACGCCGTGCCAGATTTGCAAACCGCACATGCATTGGAGAGCGACACGTAAATTTTAATGAGCTATGTCGTGAGGTGCCAGACTTTGCAAGGCTCTTGGAACGAAGTCATATTCGGCCACTTGGCAGAGTTCAACCAAAGATGGGTTTTTGTGTTGAGATCATCAGGGAATTCTATATGAGAGCTAACATACTGCAAAAGGACCATGACACAGGGGCTTTTATCATTGAAACAACAGTTAGAGGCGTCAAGTTTGACATTACTCCAGCAGTAATTGGGGCAAACCTTGGACTAGCTGTTGATACTTCTCGTCTTTACTACACAGATGGTGATTTCCAGCATGACACATGTGACGCCCCACTTCCCAGGGGGTCACCCATCCTAGAACTACTCTAGCTCTAGCACGCTTAATTCTCATGTTCCTCTTGGATCTTGCTACCATCCAAAATGCTATAGCCGGGTTAGAGATTTAGTCCTATTATATCATTTATATAGAGGACTAATCCAAATTCCGGGGGTGTCACATTCTTGTTTAAGCCCTGACGTCCACGTCAGGCTCAAGCACACTCACAAGCACCAGGCGATGTGAGACTCGTCTCGCTAGCCTTAGCCGACCTGTGAGGAGCTGCACTCCACTCACAACGGTCATTAGCCGGGATCGCTCTACCCGCTATATAACCCTTCGAGACTCATCTCACATTTCCGGCTGGTGAAACTCCGATACCAACTGTCAACGGTCATTAGCCGGGGAGCCTCGCTTACCGCTATATAACCCTGGCCCAGTCGATCTCACATTTCCGGCTGGTGAAAGGCTCTGATACCAACTGTGACGCCCCACTTCCCAGGGGGTCACCATCCTAGAACTACTCTAGCTCTAGCACGCTTAACTCTCATGTTCCCTTGGATCTTGCTACCATCCAAAATGCTATAGCCGGGTTAGAGATTTAGTCCTATTATATCATTTATATAGAGGACTAATCCAAATTCCGGGGGTGTCACAACACACATTGGGACACTGTTGTGGATTCAATTTGCAAGTCAGGGACACACACAAATAGGTCATATGTTGAATCGAAGGACCTAAAACCAGAATATCACATTTTGTCCTTAATCGTCTGCTACAACTTATTGCCTACAATGGGGACCAAAAGGATTCGATGGGATCGATTGCTACTTCTCTTTTTCCTTGGTCACCCGGAAAGTGCAAATGGAATCAACATCAACATTCCATTCTTAATTTGGCAGCAAATGGTACATGTTATTGAGGGATCAAGGCAACGTGATCTTCTACCGTTTCCAATCTTGATTACTCGTATTCTGGAAGATCATGGAGTTGACATTTCTTGTACCAAATTTGACTATGGCTTAGGCTCAATTGATGGAATCACGTTAGCCAAGTCAGTTAGCACTTTGAAGACATTTGGGCATACAAAGGGCTATGCAAGCGAAGCAACTCCGAGTGCACCGCCTCGCCAAGAATCTCCTGAACCAGATGAAGAAGTAACTCTTCAATCTTTAAAGAAAAGGATGGAGCAAGGCTTCAAGAAAATCGAGGATGGTTTAAAGAAGATCTTCGATATCCTTGGGTGCAAACATGATGATGTGGTCACTGGAGCAACTGCACCGAGTACATCTCATGGACCTACATCACATGAGGACGATGATGATTCAGATCAGGATGAGTGATTTCTTTTCCTTCTTGTTTTTGGTTTTTAGTTTCTTTTCACTTTATGATGAACAAGAACTCTAATGGGCATGTAACTATGAACGTATCCTGCTAGTATGTTTCTTTTTGTCTATTTTGATTGTTTGACAATTTGTGACAAAAAGGGGGAGAACAGAAAATATTGATTGAATCACAAAGGGGGAGAACATGGAGAACGTGGAGAACATGGAGAACATGTTGGAATGCTCAAGATAGGGGGAGATAAAGAAAAGATTGAAAGAGCCACAAAACAAAAGAACCAAAAGGAAGACGGATCAAATGTAGGATTTTAATTTCTAACGACTAACATTTGATTTTGTTTGGAGTTTTGTTTTGCAGGAATTACATCACTTTAAGACTCCAAGTCCTAAGTCATAGAGTATGTTCTAGGACTGTTTGGTTCAAATGTAATTTTGTATTTATTGGATCTTTCACGCAAAGAAAATCAATGTTTTGGTGATGACATTGAATTTCGACTTTTTGGTTTAAGATGAGTGACTTGAGCGGTTCTATGTATTTTTGGGTTTTGTCACGAAATTGCCAAAGGGGGAGATTGTTACGGCATTTTGGTGTTGGCATATTTCGTGAGTCAAGTCAGAAAGTTGAGTCGGAGTCTTAAAGGGATCAAATTGTCAAATCAGTCTTCGAAGACTCATTGAAGATTCAACATGAGCCTAAGTCAACTCTCAGGTATGATTAAATATTGTTCATGGTGATTAAAGTTCGTTTATAATCATTGGAAACAGGAAATTAATGAAAACCGGTTTAGACTTGGTTTTAGGAACTTGGTTTTAACTTACAACTTAATTCAAGTTTGGTTACCGGTACTTGGTTTGTTTTGGATAAAGTTTATCTTGGAAAAATCAGTTTTTACATTGCGTACCGGAACCACACTTGAAGTTCCTCAAACCCGACACAGAGTTTTCTGAAAATTGTATTGCGTACCGGAACACAGACTCGCGTACCGGAACACAATAGAAAAATCTGTGTTTTGCACCATTGAGTACCGGAACATGATAAGTGGTACCGGTACACAATGTTACCTCGGAAAAAGTTTCCTAAACCGACTTTAATATGTTTCCAAGGGTTATAAATAGATACTTAGGGTTTCTCGAATAGAATGACCGATACCGAAAACACTCGAGAGCAACCCTAGAGGCTAGGTTTTTACCGTTCTACTTTTTAGCCTCTTTTAGGTCAATTCGACGGTTCTTCCAAGATCCATCTTTTGTCGAATTGATCTAAACTTTGCTTAGAATTTCTTTCTACGGTTCTTCAATGACAATCTAAGCAAAGGATCACCATCGAAGCCTATATTTTCTATCGGCTGAGTTTGCGTCGTGGATTCGACGTGGCACCGTGGATTCGGTGTGTTGAAGGCGTTTCGTGGATTCGAAACGTGTGCTCGTGGATTCGAGTGGCGTTCGTGGATTCGAACGTGTGCAGTGGACGTGCAATCGGTGGAGCGCAAGGTCCGAAGAACTTGAAGGAGGGGTCGAGTCCGTGGAGTCGGTAATCACCTTGTTATTCTTCAATTCTTAGTGGATTGTTATTGCGTGTTGGTCCCGTGGTTTTTCTCCTGGATTGGAGTTTCCACGTAAATCTCAGTGTGTTGATTTTTATTTTCCGCATTGTTTTTATTTTTGCACTGAGATTGGTTTTTATAATATTACACCTATTCACCCCCCTCTAGGTGTTTGATAGTACCTATTTAGATCCTTGTGGATCCTTAAATAACTCTACAGATGTTTTATTTTACGTGACCGCGAGAATCTTGAAAAATTTGACTCTCGAAGTGACGAAGGGATTTTCTTGGGTTATTCTACAAACAGCAGAGCATATCGAGTTTTTAACTTAGAATCTAAGACGATCGTAGAATCGATAAATGTTAAGGTATGTAAGCAGATGAAGCTTTTCACTTTGAATCTGAAAAATCTACCCTCGATATCTCTCTTGATGATGATACACCTGCTAATGCATCTTCTTCTAACAATTCTTTCGATAATAATGATGCATCTAACGGTTCTTCAAGTTTATCTGATGTGCAGGAATCATCTCGTGTACCTCCGACTACTCCTTACCTCAAACGTTACGCATCTCCAAGGATCATCCTGAATCGAACATCATTGGAGATCCACAAGAAGGAGTTAGAACTCGGAGACAATTGGTTTGCGGATTCGCATGCTACGTATCTCAAATCGAACCAAAGAATGTTGATGAAGCTCTTCAGGATGACTACTGGATTGAAGCAATGCAGGAAGAGCTCCATCAATTTGAGCGAAACAAAGTCTGGGAATTAACGAAGCCTCCGAAGCAACACAATGTGATAGGTACCAAATGGATTTTCAAGAACAAGAAAAATGAAGATGGTACTATCATCAGGAACAAAGCAAGGTTAGTTGCTCAAGGCTACTCTCAAGTAGAAGGTATAGACTTTGATGAAACTTTCGCCCCTGTAGCTAGACTCGAGTCCATTCGTATCTTATTTGCGATTGCTTGTCATTTTAAAATCAAATTATTTCAAATGGACGTTAAGAGCGCCTTTTTAAATGGTTTTTAAATGAGGAAGTTTATGTGGCTCAACCGAAAGGTTTTGTGGACATAAACTACCTAACCATGTTTTTCGTCTGAAAAAGGCTCTTTACGGTCTGAAACAAGCACCGCGAGCATGGTACGAAAGGTTGACAAAGCACCTTTTGGAAAAGGGCTATACTCGAGGGGGAGCTGACAGGACTCTCTTTGTGAAGCATTATCAAAACAATTTCATTGTAGCACAAATCTATGTCGATGACATTGTATTTGGCGCAACAAGAGATAATGATGCTTCTAAATTCGCGGAGACCATGGAAAGCGAATTTGAGATGTCCATGATGGGCGAATTGACTTATTTTCTTGGATTACAAGTTAAACAAAACGATGAAGGTATTCACTTGTGTCAATCCAAGTATGCAATGGAGTTGGTCAAAAAGTTTGATCTTAGAAAATTCTAAGGATTTTCCGACTCCAATGGGAACTAGCCATAAGGGACTTGGAAGTGAATCACATAGTGAGAATGTAGACGAGAAACTGTATCGCAGTATGATTGGAAGTCTACTATATCTCACGGCTAGTCGCCCGGATATATCCTTCAGTGTTGGGATTTGCGCGAGATATCAATCAGCACCGAAGGAGGTTCACCTGAAAGCGGTGAAACGGATCATCCGATATATCAAAGGTACAATAAATTTCGGAATTTGGTATCCTATGGGAACAAGTTTGGATATTGTTGGATACTCAGATGCCGATTGGGCTGGATCAGTGGATGATCGGAAAAGCACGAGTGGTGCATGCTTCTATCTTGGCCATTGCCTTGTTGCATGGCACAGTAAAAAGCAGAATTGCATAGCACTCTCGACTGCCGAAGCGGAGTACATTTCTGCAGGAAGTTGTTCAACCCAATTGATTTGGATGAAAAGCGTGTTGAGCGATTTCCGGATTTCAGCAACTTCGGTAACCATTTTATGTGACAACACTAGTGCTATTAACATTTCTAAAAACCCTGTGTTGCACTCTAGAACAAAACATATTGAACTTAGATATCATTTTCTTAGAGAGCTAGTTGAATCAAATATTCTTCAACTGTCATATATTTCAACTGAGGATCAATTAGCTGACATCTTAACAAAACCTTTGGATCAAAAACGTTTTATTCACTTGCGTAAAGCAATTGGCATGCTTTCCTTGAAATAATCTCTTTTTGAAACCTTTGCTTAGGTTAGGTTTTGTTTTGTTTTGTTTTGTTCTTTATCTATGTTTGTACATAGGACATTAATTGAGCATAAATCATAATTGACTTTAATTGCATCTTTTCATGCATTTAGAAATTTATTATGCTTTTGATATCATAATATTTCAATGTTGCAATGATCATTTATGTTAATTAAGTCATCTTTTAAGTGATCAAAGTCAATTTCTCTCTCAATGATCTCTTGGTATAGTCATTATCTTATTTGATTGCTTAGTCGAGTATGAATGCGAGATCAATTTTTGGTTGAATACCTTATATATTAAATAATTGATAGCCAATTGAGGGGGAGTCAAAGAAATGTAAAATGCTCAAAAGATGTGGAAAGAGTTACATCCCAATGAGGAGTGTGAAAACTACCACCACATGGAGAAAAAGAAAAAGAAAAAGATACTCCATGAATGCAAAGCAAATTTTTGTTTTAAAAATTGTTGATGAAATGCATATTGAAATACTTGACTCAGTCAAATTTCATGGTTGGTATAAGGTGGGATTTTTGATAAAAGATGCTCAAAGAGCCACTCCTTCAACAGATTGTCTAGATATATTATCTAACTTATCTGGGATTTCAAACATCTATTGATCTTGGTATTTCATTTTCTTTACCAAAATTGATGATTTGATAAAGGCATTACGCATAAGATCAGGATAGATGTGATTGAAGTTGTTCAACTTTAAGAGTTTTAATTTCATAAATTTTCGTTTCATTTTTGAGTATTTTTGATAGATTTGGTATAATCTATTTCTTGTTGTATGAAACGATGATTTTTGTTTAAAGTTGATATGCTAAAGTGCTTACATACTTTTTCTGGATTTTATAGAATTTTTCTGTGAAAAAGTTGGAGCCGATCCGGATCGGGCTAAGTTGATCCGGATCCCGAACGCAGGCCTTTTCCTGCGGGTAGCCGATCCGGATCACATTCACGATCCGATCCGGATCACGGCTAGGGTTTTAATAAGAACCAAGGGCTTTTGATTTCTTTTGCTACAATCTTGTGTTCTTAAGTCTCTAGAGCTTCTCTCTCTAGATTTCTTCCTTCTTGGAGCCTTCAAACTCAAAGTTCTTCGAATCCAAGTAAGTTTTATTGATCAAAATCTCGGTTTTTCATTGTTTTTCCTTATTTGCTCAAAACGTGAGTAGAAATCATGGAACTTTTTCGTTTTTGAATGGTTTTTGGTCAAATTTCTTTTGAAATAAGAACTCTGGGTAGATTAGTTTTGATTATATGCTTGGTTTTCTCAAGAAAAACGAATTTTTGGGCTTCGATTTCTGAAATTTCTGTTTTTAGGGCATATAAGAGGAATTTTTGAAATTCATGCAATTGATCTATTTTTAAAATTCTTTTTGCAAAACTAATTTGATTCATAGCTTCTCTACATGATTATGATTGTTTGGGTACAATTTTTCAAATTTTTCAAAATTAACAATTTTTCATGTGTTCTTGAGTTGGTTTCACAGGATACTTTTCTCACTAGCAGCGAAAATGGTGATCACCTGGATTATTTTCCTACTTGCTGCCATGGTTCATGTCAAGGATACTGCCAAGCCTAAGAAGGCTAAGAGAACGAAGAGAGCTCAGAATGATTCCGACACAGAATCAGACACGGCTTCTATTGACTGGGATAACCTCGAGATCGAGGAAGACGTCCCTATTGTCTCAAAAGGGAAAGCTACTGCTGAAGCTTCAAAGGCAAAGCCTCCTCCTACTGCTGCAGAAAAAGGAAAAGCCCCTATGGATCCAAGTCCAATCGGAACAAGAAGAAAAACCGGTGCAAGAAAAAGAGGCAGTGCTCAAGGAATTTCCATTGAGCAACCAGTTGCTAGCCAGCCTCCTCCACAAGACTTCATCAGCTCCTCAAGAATCAAAGACTTTGAGAAGAGAGAGTGCATTGGCGAAAGACATGTAAATGTCAAAGCATTGAGAGAAAGATCTACAATCTTTGGGACTTTGTTTGACCAGGCCGGTCTTGGTCCCATATGCAACTTCACTGAGAATACTGGGTATTGTCCTCACTCAGTACGAATGTTTTATCAGAACGCTGCAAGTTTAATTGATCATGATGACGGACGTCGAGAATTTCATACTTTGGTTAAAAATATCAAAATCAAAGTCACACCCCAATTGATTGGAGAAGTACTAGGAATGAAAGCCAGATCTGATGGAATTCATTACCTGAAAACTCAAAGCTTCAACGACAACTCCTGGAGAGTGGTCGTCAATGGAATTTGTCTTCCGGATACGTTGTCAACCGGAAATTCTGTTTTCTCTAAAGAGCTTCGACCAGAATATCGGTATATAAACTTCATTGTCTGCTACAACATTCTTCCCAACATGAACACGAAGGTTCTTCGATGGGATAGGATGTTATTCCTTTATCTTCTTGGAAACCCGGCCGCTTTGATGGGAGCAAACTTGAATATTCCTTTCCTCATTTGGTCAAGGATGGCGCGGTATGTGGAACACTCTCACCCCACAGAGAGACTACCCTATCCAATGATAATCATGCGCATCCTTAGAAAGTTTAAAGTCGATACAAGCGCGAGCTCATACATGTACAGTTTGGGCACCATTAATGACACAACCATTGTGAAGTCTCTATCGACAAAACAAGATGATCCTCCATCTCCTCCAATCCGACAAAGAGCTCGACCACAAGCAACTACTTCTACAGCTCCTGTTCCACCAGCACAGCAGGCACCTCCATCAACTTCTGAAGATGATGCTTCAGTTAATTCAATTTTTAAAGAACAACGGCGACTCTCAAATGAGCAAGAACGGATGTCACAGGAATTCACTGAAATGAGAGGAGAAATTCAAGTAGTGAAAAAGGAGCCGGAAATCATCACTGCCTCTCAAATCACTTTGACCAAGTCCGTCTCTTCAATGAAAAAACTGATGAAGAAAATGTTTGCAAAAATGGGATGCACCACCTCTGATGACTCCGACTCTCAGGAGTAAATTTTTGTTCTAACTTTCTTTTGCTCTTTGCAGGATTTTCACTTTTCATGTTTATTTATCTTTTTAACTCTCTTTTGTTTTGTAATTTTGGCTAACTTTGTGACAAAAAGGGGGAGAGAGTTTAGAGAGAACTTTGTCTGTCTGTGGAACTTTGAACTTTGTCTGTGAGAAACTTTGACTTTGGTGGAAGGTAAGTATCACTTCGACACTTCAACTTGG
Source organism: Tillandsia fasciculata (assembly GCA_029168755.2). NCBI lineage: Eukaryota > Viridiplantae > Streptophyta > Magnoliopsida > Poales > Bromeliaceae > Tillandsia > Tillandsia fasciculata. The sequence continues at coordinate 44,188 of JAQOTM010000330.1, forward strand.
AACTTTGATTTTATCTTGTGATTTGTTGTTGCATGTCCCTGCTAACTATTCGACTAACTATTTGGACATGTATTATTACTAACAAGTTGTTTGATTACTAACAAAGCAAAGTTATGACATTTGGAATCTTATTGCTTAGAAGATATGTCAATGTTTGATTGTGATCTTATTACATATCTGAATTACTAAATGTCATGATGAGTATAAACTCTATCTCTGCTTGGTTTTGATGCTAAAATTCTTGAGGTATCTAACGATTTCTTTTTGTCAAGAATGATTTCTTTTTGCAGAGAGTACAGATGTCTAAGTCTAGAGTCTGTTTTAGGAGTTTATCTCATGTTTTTAATTTTTGGATCTCATTGTAAATTTTTGTTGTATGGTGATAGCAACAAAAATATCTTTTTGAATTTTCTTTTGTGGATTTGTGTTTTGTCACGAAACCGCCAAAGGGGGAGATTGTTACGGAATTTGAGTTGGCGTATTTCGTGAAAGTGTTAAGTCTTGAAGATTGAAGATGAAAAAGTTTGGATCATATACCTCAATCTCAAGAAAGAAGAATTCAAAAGGATCAGGTATGTTTAACTAAAGATTTTTGGTGATCCGAATACTTCTTATAGTGTAGAAACACTTGGAAGAATTTTTTATTGCATAAAAATCAAAAACTGGACATGGGACATGTTCAGGATCCGGATCAGACCTTGCAATCCGGATCCCGAAGGGTGATTGTTCATTGGCAATTTCAATCCGGATCCTAGGCCATTCGATCCGGATCCCGAACATGGAGTTTGCTGAATTGTATGAACGATCCGGATCGGACTTGCGATCCGGATCCCGAACCCTGTTTTCTGGAATCGTCTTTCTCGTTATGACGATCCGGATCGCAGTAAATCCGATCCGGATCGCCGTCCGTAAAATTTCCAGAAAAGGCTGTTTTTGATCCTTATCTTCTTCCAATGGTTTCTAACCTATAAATAGACCCTTTATTCATTTTCTAGGGCATCCGAATATAATAGAAAAATATAGCCGAAAGAAAAAATCCACATATAGAGAAGAAAGGAAATCAATAGATTTATTCTATGTTTCTTCATCTATATTGATTGATTTGATTCTAGGTTTTCCAAACTCAGATTTTGAGTAGAATCAAATCAATGAATACTTAGATGGTATTTCCGATCTATTTCTAATCTAAGTATTCGGCGGATCATCACCACCCAAAAAACAACGATTTACCCTAAATCGGCGCGTGGACTCGCGTGGCCTTGTGGATTCAAGGTGCAACCGCTCTCGTGGATTCGGAGCGAGGTACGTTCGTGGATTCGAAGCGTGCTATTGGGTGAAGACCGTGGATTCGGTCGGACGTCGTGGACTCGACGTTGGACGCTGTGGATTCAGCGTTGGGCGCAGATCGTGGATTCGAGAAGCGTCGTGGAGCGAGCGGAGAAGATCTACTAGGAGCGTTTGGTAAAAGGTTGAGTCGTCTGTGAGTACGTTATATCACCTTGTACGTGTGTTAATTCTAGTGGATTTCACCGTGTTATCGGTCCCGTGGTTTTTTACTCCGGTTTGGAGTTTTTCCACATAAAAATCTTGCGTGTTCATTTACATTTCCGCATTGGGTTTTATTACGCAATGATTTTTTGAGTGTTTATTGTTTACACCTATTCACCCCCCTCTAGGTGTTTTTTCCCCTATTTAGATCCATATTAGTATAACCCAACATCGGGGTGATGGGATCCGCCGTCTTCTCCCTTTTCCTTTCTTCCGGTTAGGGTTCCGCTTCTCTTTCCCTTTTTTTTCTTCTTTCCGCTCTCACAGCTAGGGTTTCGTATTTTCTCTTTTTAACTTTTCTTAACGAGGGGAAATTAATTAAATTATTTATTTTCTTTTCGACTCGTACGTAAAAGAAAATCCTTTTTCCCCTTTTTCGTCACCGGATAATTAATTAATTAATTAATTATCCCCTACGAGATAATCCACCTTATCTCCAACGGGTGCAAGATATTTTGCACGGATTCCGATGCACGACTAATCACCGCATCACTAAGGATTCCGTTCCGGGAGATCCCGACATCGGATTTCGATCCGATCGCACCGTCGGTCATCATTTTCCGCGCTCTATCGCAGAAAAATACAAGCACCACACACACCGACCGACTAACCAAATGTAATATTCCCGGAGTACTAAAAAAAAACATTATGCTAGAAGGAGGGTTAATTATTACAAAAAACCGTGTCATTACACCACTCACACTTTATAAAAAGTTTCGTCCTCGAAACTTAATTACAACCCTCGCTAAACAGCTCGGGGAAACACTCCTTCATTTTCGATTCCAGCTCCCACGTCGCCTCGCGTTCCTCGTGGTTGCTCCATTGGACCTTTACGTAGGGAATGGTCCGGTTCCGTAGTTTCTTGTCTTCTCGTGCCAGAATCCGCACCGGTGTCTCCTCGACAGTCAGATCCTCTTGTAGCTTGATAGTGGATATGTCCAGGGCGTGAGAGGGGTCGGGGAGGTACTTTCGGAGCATCGAAACGTGAAACACGTTGTGTACTCGGCCTAGGTTTGGCGGCAAGGCCAACCGATAAGCCACCGGACCCACACGTTCTAGGATCTCAAACGGTCCCACGTACCTCGGGCTTGGCTTCCCTCTCAGGCCGAAACGTCGGGTTCCCTTCGAAGGCAACACCCGTAGAACACGTGCTCGCCCACTGTGAATTCCAACTCCCGTCGTCTATGGTCTGCGTAACTTTTCTGTCTGCTCTAGGCTGTCAACAGCCGCCGCCTGATCAGGCGCACCTTTGCCTCGGTTTCTTCCACCAAATACGGTCCCAACCATTTACGCTCTCCCAAGTCATCCCAGCATAAAGGTGACCGACAGCGGCGCCCATACAGGGCTTCGTATGGCGCCATCTGTATGCTGGCTTGGTAACTGTTATTATAGGCAAATTCTACAAGTGGCAGGTATTGAGACCATCCATCGCCTAGGTCAAGCACGCACGCCCGAAGCATGTCTTCGAGGATCTGGATCACCCGCTCTGATTGTCCGTCAGTTTGCGGGTGGAAGGCCGTGCTGAAATGCAGCTTGGTCCCCATTGCTCGCTGCAGACTTTGCCAAAAGTTCGACACGAACCGCGTGTCTCTGTCCGACGTGATGGACGCTGGTATACCATGCAATCTTACTATCTCATCAATGTAGGTCCGCGCCAGCCGTTCCCGTGTCCACGTCGTATGTATAGGCAGGAAGTGGGCAGATTTCGTCAAGCGATCCACTATGACCCATATCGCGTCATGCCCTTGAGATGATGTCGGAAAACCAGTCACGAAATCCATCGTGATCATCTCCCACTTCCATTCCGGCATGGGCAACGGTTGCAACTTCCCTGCTAGACGCTGGTGTTCGGCCTTTACTTGTTGGCACACCAGGCAGTGTGCCACAAACCAGGTTACGTCCCCATTTAACTTAGGCCACCAAAAAGTTTGCTTTAAGTCCTTGTACATTTTCGTCCCTCCAGGGTGTTCGGCGTAGGGCGCGGTGTGCGCCTCCCTCAGGATTTCCTCCCTGAGCTCGGGTAGATCCGGCACACAGATTCGTCCCCGGAAACGTATCATGCCATCCACATCCATCGCGAAATCGCCCCCTTGGTCTGAAGGTAGTCTGTCTCGCACAAGTTGTAACTGGGTATCCGTCGATTGCCCTTCTCGGATCCTGCCCAATAGGGTGGGTCTGACCACCAAGGTCATGAGTCATGCGACCGTTCCCGCTGGTACTACCTCCAGTCTCAATTGCGAAAATTCAGCAATCAAACGGTCCTGCTGGGTAAGGGCGTTTGTCATTGATTCCACCGTCTGCCCTTTGCGGCTCAAGGCATCCGCTACCACGTTCGCCTTCCCGGGGTGGTAATGGATGGTTAAATCATAGCCCTTCAGTAGTTCGAGCCACCGCCTTTGCCGTAAATTCAGCTCCTTCTGGGTGAAAAGGTACTTGAGGCTCTGGTGGTTTGAGTACACATTGCAGTGCGTTCCATACAGGTAGTGCCTCCACAACTTGAGGACGAAAACGACTGCTGCAAGCTCCAGGTCGTGCACGGGGTAGTTTCTCTCGTACTCCTTGAGTTGCCTTGACGCATAGGCAATAACTCTACCCCGTTGCATAAGCACGCCTCCGAGACCGTTTCGCGACGCATCGCAGTACACCTCGTAGTCCTCGCCGGGCTCCGGTAAAGTAAGCATCGGGGCTTGCGTCAACATGCTCTTGAGTACTTCAAAACTCTTCTGGCATTGTTTTGTCCAGATATACTTTTCTCCTTTATAGGTCAGGCGAGTGAGGGGCAAAGCTATCTTAGAGAAGCCTTCCACAAAGCGTCTATAGTACCCTGCCAGACCTAGGAAGCTTCGAATCTCTGTCACCGTTGTCGGCCTGGGCCAGTCGGTTACCGAATCAATCTTCTTCGGGTCGACCGCAATCCCAGCAGCCGATACGATATGCCCCAGAAAGCCCACCTCGCAGAGCCAGAACTCACACTTTTTGAGTTTGGCGTAGAGTTTCTGCTCCCGTAGAGTTTGGAGGACTACGCGCAGATGCCCTTTATGCTCCTCATCTGTGCGGGAGTAGATGAGGATGTCGTCTATGAAGACCACCACGAAAGTATCCAAGAAGTGTTTGAACACCCTATTCATCATGCCCATGAATACTGCCGGGGCGTTGGTGAGCCCGAACGGCATTACTGTGAACTCGTAGTGACCATAACGAGTCCAAAACGCTGTCTTTGGGATGTCCTCGCCCTTAACTCGGAGTTGGTGATAGCCAGACTGCAGATCGATCTTGGAGAACACCGTTGCTCCTTGTAACTGATCAAACAGGTCGTCAATCCGTGGCAACGGATACTTATTCTTGACGGTGACCTTGTTTAATTCTCGATAATCAATACACAGGTGAAGGCTCCCGTCCTTCTTTCTTACGAACAAAACGGGCGCGCCCCATGGCGACACGCTCGGTCTGATGAAGCCTTTATCCAAAAGATCCTCCAGTTGCGCCTTTAGTTCTATCAACTCGGCGAAGGCCATCCTGTACGGCGCCTTCGTGATGGGTTTAATGCCCGGATGTAACTCGATGGGAAAGTCGACCTCTCGCTCGGGTGGCATCCCAGGATGCTTCGCCGGAAATGCGTCTGGAATATCCCCTTACACTAGGATATCAGGTCCAACTTGAGTTGTGGACCCACGCGATCTAACAATTTTTTCCCGGGTCCTCAGTCACCAAGTAAAGGGGGTGGGTCCTATTTAATCCCTTACTTAACCCCAAACAGTCCTTGCTAACGACGACAGGGTTTCCTACGCCCTGAAACTCACCCGCACCCGTAGGCCGGGAAGAGTTCGACTAGCACCTAAAGAGTTTCTCTCCCAACCACGCCATGCACGTGGGGGAAAAGAGGAAGTAGAAGACGAGAAAGAGAGTAGGAAAGGGGGGAGAGAGAGTCTAACGAGGGTAGCAAGGTGAGGTATACCGGTGCTCCTAAACAGAAGGGGGAAAAAAAAGACAACCGTTACCTGTTATCACTTATTCTGAGACATCGCGTCCTCCACCGTGGTAGCCCGGGGAGTGCGCCCACAACCCTTGGGCCAGCGTCGTATGGCGTGTTGGGGTAGGGGCTTGCTGTCTAAAGAGTCTGCGGAGTGCTGGTTGCCAAGTAGGTCCTCTGGCTGTTTAGGGACTGTAGCACCTTCTGGTCCTTCCTGATGTGGTACGGCGGGGGCAGGGGTTGGCCCCTGAGGGCAGGAGGCACGGGTGTGGTCTGGCGCCCCACACTGATTACAGTAGTAGTACCTCCAGAGGCAAGTCGCCACTGGGTCAGCACTTCCGCAGATAACACAGGACCCTTGTCGAAATTCCGCGCTCCTCTTTGGCCCTCGGTCGTCCTCCTGTGCTTCCTTCGGGCGTTGATTTGCCCGGCTCTCTGGATCGGTGCCTCCTTGAGGGGCGGGGGTAGCAGTTTCCTTTGGTTCATCGGGTCGCGGCGCCGGGGGTCTAGTGACAGCCGGCTTTCGGGGGCACGAGAAACGTGAGTGCCCCGGCTTGCCGCACTTGAAGCAGTGATCGTCCCTCCAGGGGCAGCTCATAAGTCGGTGTGCACCGTCGCATATGATGCACGGCTTCCCTAGTAGTTCAGGTCCCTTCACCTTGGTCTGCTCAACCTCCTGATCCTTTCTTGGGCGTTTGGGCGCCCGGTCGTCCTTGAAGGGGTCCCTCGTCGGACCGAAATGATGGAATCCTTGACCCCTACTAAATCCAGAGTGTCCCTGCTGAGCTCGTGCCTCGGCGAGTTCTTGTTCCGCCCGTAGAGCCACGTTGGTAGCCTCATTGAAGGTGGCAAACCTTACGGGCTGAATCCCGTGAAATGCGCCATATCCGATGTCATGCTGGAGGCGGTCGGTTCCCTCAAATTCTCGAGTCATTAAGTACAAGCGTTCGGTGAGGGTTAGCAACTGATTCGCCACATCGCGCAGCTGATTACGAAGCAGATGATTTGTTGCGGCTACGGGATCCATCCTGTCCATTTTCACGTTAGTGCTGGTTGACCGGTTCCCGGTCGTTATCTGTGCACACAAAAGCCACGTCAATCCTAGCATTATTGGCCTACAAAAACACTGAGGCTATGACCCTTGTTCCCCGCACACTCACGTTCTAGGACACCTACGACTTGGTTATCTCACGTCCAATTTTGGTGGTGGGATCATGCACTGCGGATATTAGTCACCGACTACTGTGGTTAAAGCTGTTTTCTCTGATACCATAAAATCTGTCACGCCCCGGAGGTCTCAAGATTAGCGGAAAACGTGTATATTTTTTTTTTGAAATTAATCAATCAAATGAGAACGACCTCGCTTACCGGTGCGCGACAGACCGCCACATACACAAATTCACCCTTCAAACGGACAGAGTCTCCTTTGTATATGCACGGCGTCACGTTTACAACAATATCATTCACAACAATCAACATGAACTTTAACCACACAGCCACAGTGAACGAATACTAGCAAGTAAAACATTCAGTATCAATAAAATAACCTACAAGTTTGCAAACGGTGTCCACTCGACACCCGATCCTTGAAAAGCGTCTAACATACACATTAAGGCGGCTTTATTGTTTGAAAGGATAAACCCACAAAGTTTTCAAAGTGGTGCCCACACGACACCTTATTTTTGAAAGTCGTTTTCGAAATCCTTTTACATCGTAAAACGGCCGCAAAGCTGAATTAAAATATAACCATATCCAAACAATTAATTACATGTCCACATATCCAGCATGATCCCCACCCACACCAAAAACTAAAGAGGAAAAAGAGAGAGAGATAACCGATAAAGAGTTTAACAAAAGGCCTCATACGGCCAAACATAGGGTCCGCGATGCCTCACCACCGTCCCGCTGTACTTACTTAGTTGGACCTGTCACGGAGTGGGTAACGTCAGTGACAAATAAAGTAGATGTTGTAACATCAACAAACAGGAATTTAGAATAAGTTACACTGCACCGGAACCTTTCGCTATCCTTCGCCCTGAAACTTACTTTAGTCACTTACTTTACTTTACTTTAGTGACACCGTCCTGTCAGGGTAGTCGACGAATCTCCCCACGGAACATCTGATGCTCTTACCTCTTCACGATGCACGGGCGACAAGTAGCGATCGTGAAAAGGTCCCCAAACAACACACGTGGGGCACACGGGTCATATAGACCACTTCTCCGGAAAAGTACACCCATGCGGGGGCCATTCCGCCTGTGTACGTGCAGCATTCAACAATAGCACCGATTGCATAAGAACCCACCTGGTCGCGGAAGGATCAGGGTACTACGAGTCTCGGACACTCTCCCGCTGCACACCTGGACCGAAAGAAATCCCCAGAAACAACAGTCAATAACTTATAAATATTTACCGGAAAGGACCACCCCATTAACTCCGCGCCGTAACCCCAAACGGCGTCAAGAACCATGCTTACCGACTACCGCGCGCCCGCAAATCCCCCTCCCCGCAAGCATTGCCGCCCGCATGGGGATTGCCCGCGCTGAGACTGCCCGCGCGGTGCCCGCACTGTGCGGGTACGAGCCGGGCGGTGCCCGTGCGGGTGCGGGCCACGCGGTGCTCGCGCGGGTGCGGGCCCCGCAGCGCCCGCGCGGGCACGGGCCGTGCGACGCCCGCGCGGTGCTCGCGCAGCGCCGGGCCGGGCGGCGCCCGCACGGCGCCCGCGCAACGCCCGCGCGGGGCCGGGCCGCACGGTGCCTGCGCGGCTCCCGCGCGGGCGCGGGCCGCGCGGCGCCCGCGCGGCGCCGGCGCGGGTAAAGGCCGCGCGGTGCCGGCACGGCGCCCGAGTGGCGCCCGTCCGCGCGGTGCCCTAGCAGCACCGCGCGTCTCCTTCGCCCGCGCGGTGCCCTAGCGGTACCGCGCGTCGTCCGTCCGCGCGCGCACCGTGCCCTAATTTCGCACGGTGACGGCAGCGGGCGGCGGAGACGAGGGAGACGGAGACGGGAAGACACCAAAAACCCCACGAAAGGAAATCCGGAAAAATACCACGAAAATAAACACTTACCGGATTCTCCGACGGGGTGAAGCCGATCACGCTAAGGTTCCGGTACGCGTCTCGGGGTGATCGGATCCGCCGTCTTCTCCCTTTTTCTTTCTTCCGGTTAGGGTTCCGCCTCTCTTTCCCTTTTTTTCTTCTTTCCGCTCTCACGGCTAGGGTTTCGTATTTTCTCTTTTTAACTTTTCTTAACGAGGGCAAATTAATTAAATTATTTATTTTCTTTTCCACTCGTACGTAAAAGAAAATTCTTTTTCCCCTTTTTCGTCACCGGATAATTAATTAATTAATTAATTAATTAATTATCCCCTACGAGATAATCCACCTTATCTCCAACGGGTGCAAGATATTTTGCACGGATTCCGATGCACGACTAATCACCGCATCACTAAGGACTCCGTTCCGGGAGATCCCGACATCGGATTTCCGATCCGATCGCACCGTCGGTCATCATTTTCCACGCTCTATCGCAGAAAAATATAAGCACCACACACACCGACCGACTAACCAAATGTAATATTCCCGGAGTACTAAAAAAAAATATTATGCTAGAAGGAGGGTTAATTATTACAAAAAACCTTGTCATTACAAGAAATGAGACTGATAGCATGTGAAAACTGAATGTTAGTACTCTTGTATATCAGTTGATGAATCTTGTGATTTTATTGCTTCCTACAACATGTTAATTGTTGAAATCTTGGAATTTGACCTAGCACCCCTGTCATATGTATCATGTTCAGCCAGACTATAAAAAACTTCAACTTGGGCTAGGTTTCTTTTATTGCTCTAGACATTCCCACATCACTTTATTATATTTGTCATTCTGGACTTACTTTTCTCGCCCGGGTTGTGGGCTGGGAGGTCGGGTGGTTGTGGGATGCATTTGCACTCGTGTCTGGGGACCGAGTGGAGTTGATAGCAGTCTGTAGATCAGATTTCTTTGGGAGAGTGTTAGTGATGGTAGATCTGGGTTCTTGGGAGCTGTCAGAGTGACAGTGAGTCTCAATTGTGTAGATTCCAGCCAGTGAGTGAGACAGTGATTTTGTTGGTTATAGCCGATCTTGTTGATTGATGATTTGGATCATAGCCTACATGAGCCACATTTGATGTCACGCCCCGGGGTCGGAACTGTGCCCCGGGCTCGCCAACAGATCCGCCGCCCCTACAGGAAGCCCCGTAGAGACTTAGCGTCTAACCTGCAATTAAACAACTATACTAGCAGATATCAGAGCTGTAAAAATAAAAACTAACTATAAACAGAAAGTAGAGCTGTCTCTCATAAAATATACATAACATCCTCACCTGAAAAAAAACAAGAGTCTCTCAAAAGAAAACAAAAGAGTACAACTCGATCCCTCACTACAAGATCTCTCAAACAAGACACAACCAAAAAGAACATCAGGGTACCTCTATCACTCACTGAAGCTGAAGGGGGAAAGGGATCTATCTCGCGACTCCCTTACCTCGGTCTGTAGGAGCTGGATCAGCAACTGGTGCAGCAGGAACTGGAGATGAAGTCCCTGGGGAAAAGACACCACGACGGGTGTGAGAACTACCTCCCACAGTAGTTCTCAGTGGGTGCCGCCAAAATGCCCGACGGTCTGCCCACTAAGTCTACTAGAGGCATAAAGTAACAAAAGGAATGCTGTATAGAAAAACTGGAAATTAAAAATCTACTGCTACTATGCCTCTATCTAAATGCTCAAGGAATAGGACAGAAGATCAATATGCCACTACTGAGACTCATCTCAAATCACCCAATCCAAACTGACTGCCACAACGGGTCCAGTCAAACTTGCGCCTACCTACTGCTGTAGGTATGTCCGTAGCTGCCAAAACTGGCTCAGCCAGAGGGACGGTGTCCGTGACTGCCAAAACTGGCTCAGCCAGAGGGACACCAACATCGACAAGCTGCGATAGAAGTATCAAGCCCAACTCCGGAGTGGCACTCGTGGGTAGCGACCCCACCGAGCAAAGTATCCGCGCATCTCTGTCGATCTCAATATGGCTCCTGTAGGCTATGATCCAAACAACTATCTCTCTCTCTCCGGCTAAAAGCAACACTGCTGAGACTCACTGTCACTCTGACATCTCACATGAACCCAAAACTAACATCACTATCACCATCCCAAGAAAAGTGGTCTATAGACTGCTATCAACTCCACTCGGTCCCCAGACACGAGTGCAAATGCATCCCACTGCTACTCGACCTCCCAACCCTCGACTCGGGGAAAAACACTATGTCCAGAATGACAAGAGTAACGACCAATGTGGGCAAACTAAAGCAATGAATAAATCCAATTTAGGTTTGAGTTTACTATAATCCGGGGGAGCATGATGTATAAATAAATAACAGGTGTGCTAAGTCAAGTTTCATGATGCAAAATTAACAAAGAGGTCATCAGATTTAGCAATTAGCAACGGTGGGTTCAACATACAGTTTTCACAGATTATATAGCTCATATACTAACATGCATGTTACTATACTTGTAGAATTAGAGTGCAGTCCATAGATTTTGAAAGCAGGATCACCCACCTGAACACGCTAACTGTCCGGGACGGTTGTCACGCCCCGGGGTCGAAACTGCGACCCGGGCTCGCCAACAGATCCGCCATCTGTACGGAAACTGCCGTACAGACGAAGCGTCTAACCTGCAGAAAGGAACATCTACAGTATACAGATATCAGAGAGCTGAAAGTAAGCAACCAAGAACTGTAATCCGACCACTGTACAACTGAAATAATACAAAAATCCATCTCCCACATACGATCGTATAAAAAGTCCTCTGATACAAAACTCAAAGGGAGGTATCTCCAATAAATACATCAGTGTACAGACTCTCGATACAAGAATATCCTCACTACAACAGCCTCTCAAACTGTAAAAGTAAAATACAACTCTATACCTCACAACACAGGTCTCTCAACAGAGTAAAAGAAGTAAACTAATCAACTGGAGCTCTCCTCTGAAGGGGTACAGCTACACTCCAACGACGGGTAGGGAACTAGCTCGCGACTCCCTCGCCTCGGTCCGAAGGATCAGCAACAGGAGAACAGGAACAGAAGAAGAAGTCCCTGGGGAAAAGACACCACGACGGGTGTGAGAACTACTTCCCACAGTAGTTCTCAGTGGGTGCCGTCAACAAGTCCAACGGTCTGCCCACCAAGTCTACCAGAGGTAAAAGATAACAGGTAAAGAAATCTAAGCAAGAAAGGCTGGAACTACTCTACAGCTATCATGCCTCTACCTAGATACTCAAAAGTGGAACAGATCAAAGTAAATGAGACCACTCGCACCCAAGGTGCTCAATCGTCCCAATCGAACTGACTACCTCAAAGGTCCAGTCAAGCCCACGCCTGTCAACTAGGAACGCTCCTGCCCACTACCACACATCCACATGAGGACGGGGTTTACGTGGGACGTCCTGTACGACTAACTCATCCCTCGCGCAAAACTGCCTCAACAGGCCAACCATCGCATCCTCAGCGGCATCTCAGGGGGCGCGGCCCCAACTGAGGAAAACGGCGCGGAATAGAGTAATCAAACATTGGCATATGCAGGCTAGTCCAAATCCACGCTCACTCACAGAACGGTAGGACTCAAGATCCCCAAATATCTCGCACGCAAAACGGGGTCCGCACGCAAAACGGTGCACAATGCCGGAGTCCGCACGCAAAACGGTGCACGGTGCCAGGATCCACACGCAAAACAGGGTCCGCACGCAAAACGGTGCACAGGGGGTCAATAACAGTCTAAAAGGACACTTCAAAAACTGTACAAAAATACAGAAAAACAAACATACGGGACCTACACGTTTGCGCCGCCGTCGCCGAAACGCTCCGCCGGGCGACCTCGCACGCAAAACGAGGTCCTCGCCGCGCCGCCGCACCTCACCCAAGCTCCACCCTCACTCCCTCTCGCTCTCGGTTGCAGAAGAAAGAAAGAAAGGGAGGAAATGGCGGTGCGGGGAGGAAGAAGAAGAAGAAGAAAAGGAGAGGAAAAGGAGCGGTCCACCAGGCCGGTCCACGGAGCCGGTGCACGGCTCGGACCAATCAGGACGGCCCAAACCCCGGTCCACGCACCCGTGCGTGTGCACCCGGTCCAGGCGGCCAAAAGGCGGGCCACGTGGCCGCGCCCCTGCGCGCCACGTGGCCCCGCAGCCCGGGCGCCGCACGCGCGGCGTGACACCGCGCCCTCCTCAGGCGCGGGACACGCGCCCGTGACACGGACGCGTGCCCCCGCGCCCGCGCGGGCGCGAGTGGGAGCCCGCCACGTGGCGGGCTCCGCGCGTTCCGCGCCGGAGCGCGGTTCCCCGCGCGCGTCAGCGCGCCTGCTGCGCCTCGGGAAGCGTGCCGCCGCGCCGCCTCGGACTCCGCACGTGCCGCTTTGCCTCGAAAAACGCGCAAATCACCCGGGCTCCAAAACCGACAAATAAATAGTCCATTCTTAGCGATTTCGCGCGCTAAATCCAAAAACGATGTCCGTTTTCCCAAATTCTCGCCCAAAAAATTGCCGAATGTCCACTCGATCCGATTTCCGCGCCGGGTCCATTTTTAAAGTCCGATTTGCCAAAATTCAACTCTGAAAATTCCCGAAGGCGATCGGAGAGGTAAACTTTTATCCAAACTTCGCCCGGATTCCAATTTGACATCCGAATCGCGCGAAACCACCTCTAAACACCCGACGGGTCATCCAAATCCCACGGGGTCTCCATTTAAGCCCGAAGTCCACCACGTGTGTCCAAATTGCGCGCAAACACCAACGACACACCCCGCAGGCCTCCAGCGATGCAACTAAATCCCAAATTGCATCACCAATCCATAACTTGGGTCCAACACGCGCACCAACATTCCCAACGGCCACTAAAAGCTGCCCAACAACCAGCAACTCCTACGCCGGGGATTCCGGGACCTCACATCCTCCCCCACTAAAAGAAAGTTTCGTCCTCGAAACTAGATCAAGCCCAACAGGAAACAAGAATACCACGGCTAGGTATCTAACAATACGTCTCCAGCTCCCTAAACCCCACTCGCTCCACGTGATTACTCCGCAACAACAACAAGTACGGTATGACCCGTTGTGCAATTCTCTCATCTCTCGAGCCAGAATTTGCAACGGGCGTCCCTCGTACTCCACTAATCACGTACGAGGAAGAACACATCACTACTGAGCTGAGACGTGGAACACCAAAGGGCTCCACAACAAGGCTGGGGGAAACAGGAAAACCACAAGTGTAACACGCACCAAACCACAACATGGTGCCAAACTCAACAAGACGACCTGAAGCATACCCGCACATCCATCCAAAAATGAAGGGAAACCAATAAGTTGGGGTCTTCACTCGGTTACTTCCGATCCGAATTCACCCGAGTGGACTACACAACCGCAGGCTACCCTCAAAAGGGATCCTAAAAAGGCACAATCTCGTGCCATAGTTGGTCGCTCAACAAGCTAACATAACCCCAACAGACCCGCGGGTCGAAGTCGAGCCCTCAACTACAAGAGATCACCCTGACGGGATCCAAACCGTCGGTGAACGGGACTGAAAACTGGCTCGCAAGGCGATCATAAAGCTGATGCCCAAACTCGCGATCAAAAGTCCGAAACATCCCCAAAAACTCACACCGTTGCGTACCTACAACGTGGCATCACTGCCGTGCACCCCCGGCGTGGCATCACTGCCGTGCACCAACGGCGTGGCATTACCACCGTGTATCAACGGTGTGGCATCACCACCGTGTATCAACGGTGTGGCATCACTGCCGTGCACCCGCGGCGTGGCATCACCGCCGTGCACCAACGGCGTGGCATCGCCACCGTGTATCAACGGTGTGGCATCACTGCCGTGCACCCACGGCGTGGTCTCACTGCCGTGCACCAGCGGCGTGGCATCACCGCCGTGCACCAACGGCGTGGCATCACCACCGTGTATCAACGGTGTGGCATCACTGCCGTGCACCCACGGCGTGGCATCACTGCCGTGTACCAACGGCGTGGCATCAGATCCTCACAGTCCTATACCCTCGAAAATTCCGAAGTTGAGGAAGGGCCAAAAGATCGCTAGGCAAAAACCAGGGCCCCAACTGCACAGGGCAGGACCAACAACACTCGTCTATGTGCAACACGTGATTGGGTATCTGAACCTCACGAGCACAAACTAAGGGTCCTATCTCTAGCCCATACAACAATGCGGATGCCCTACAGAAGAACTGAATGCGATGCTCCGGTAACAATTAACGTTCATGTGCGTGAAGGGGAGATAAGATTAATACCTGCCACTACGTGGCTAACTGCCCCCGGATCCTTATCCTGTGCGACAAAGACACTCTCTCTCGGGGGTGGTCGTCCGTCGGACTGCCGCGAAGAAGTGGCCCTAACTATCTGGCCAAAACCTGCCGAAGCTCGCCTGTCTGGAAGAGCGGAGGAGGAGGAGCCGAAGCTGCCAATGCGACTGATGACCCCGCTTTAGGACCAGACCACGATCGGTGCCCTGCCTGGGGTCACACTACGGCGCAGAATGCAGACCACCACAAAAGACATAGTCATCCCGCTGCTGCTGATACACCGGCTGTGGAGAACCTCCTGGTCTCTGTCTCCTCAGAGACTCACGATCCTCAGACTGGGATCGTGGAAGCCCCGGGGGTCTCGAACTATTCGACAGTCCAAACACAGGCGGCACTGGATGCCTCTCTCCGGAGCTGGTCCCTGGCGCTCCGCCTATCTAAGACATGATCACAGCTCCTCGGCCAACCCACCGAGCAAGCTCAATCGCTGCATCTAACGTTGGCACCCGCCGAGAATACACCAAGTGATAGATATTTCGATGCAGTCCTTTCTCAACTAGCTCAACCTCCTGGGCCTCACCCAGGCGACATGAGGTACACCACTCAACAATCGCAAAACTTGCGAACATACTCTAGAGGAGGTCGACTCCCCTGCTGCAGGAGTCTAAGATCCCCTTCCAGTTTCTGCTTACACTGTCAGGAAAGGAAGGCCCTGAGCCGCAAAGCACGAAACTGGTTCCAAGTCAACAACTACGCTCCAGATAGTCCAACAGGATGAACTCGACGCCACCAAATCTCGGCGTCCTGTCAGACCATCTCAATCTCACTGAAGCAACCACCTGGTAACTCGACCAGGGCATGTACCCTCTTGGTAACTCAGCGAGGGAAAATACTCTCCTGGTAACTCAGCCAGGGAAAATATGCCCTCCTGGTGACTCAGCCAGGGAAAATACCCTCCTGGTAACTCAGCCAGGGAAAATACCCTCCTGGTAACACAGCCAGGGAAAAATGCCCTCCTGGTAACTCAGCCAGGGAAAATGCCCTCCTGTTAACACAGCCAGGGAAAATATCCTCCTGGTAACTCAGCCAGGGAAAAATGCCCTCCTGGTAACTCAGCCAGGAAAAATGCCCTCCTGGTAACTCAGCCAGGGAAAATATGCCCTCCTGGTGACTCAGACAGGGAAAATACCCTCCTGGTAACTCAGCCAGGAAAAATACCCTCCTGGTAACACAGCCAGGGAAAAATGCCCTCCTGATAACTCAGCCAGGGAAAATGCCCTCCTGGTAACACAGCCAGGGAAAATATCCTCCTGGTAACTCAGCCAGGGAAAAATGCCCTCCTGGTAACTCAGCCAGGAAAAATGCCCTCCTGGTAACTCAGCCAGGGAAAATGCCCTCCTGGTAACTCAGCCAGGGAAAATACCCTCCTGGTAACACAGCCAGGGAAAATATCCTCCTGGTCACTCAGCCAGGGAAAATATGCCCTCCTGGTAACTCAGCCAGGGAAAATACCCTCCTGGTAACTCAGCCAGGGAAAATATTCTCCTGGTAACTCAGCCAGGAAAAATATCCTCCTGGTAACACAGCCAGGGAAAATATCCTCCTGGTAACTCAGCCAGGGAAATATCCTCCTGGTAACTCAGCCAGGGAAAATATCCTCCTGGTAACTCAGCCAGGAAAATATCCTCCTGGTAACTCAGCCAGGAAAAATATCCTCCTGGTAACTCAGCCAGGGAAAATATATCCATCTGGTAGCTCGGCCAGTGGAAAGTGTCCACACAGCTGGGATCGCCGTCACTCCAAACGGCTCCCACAACAACACCCCACTCATAGGCGAGAAGAACCGACTGACGCGGCAAAGATCCAAAAATCCCGATAGACTAGTGTCTAGAACCCCAATCAAACAGGAACAGACTCTAGGCTCAGCCTATCGTAGTCCTCGATCCTTTACCGTTCAGGGATTCGGCCCTTCTCGGTTAAAGTGGGAACTAACACAACACACAAACTCCTGGGTCTCGCACTGCTCTGATAGCTCCATCTCCCGCTGCTCGGGTACTCATCAGGTGCGGGGTGTGTCCTATCACAACAAGACGTCTCAGGGGTATCGCAATCCGCTGCACAATAACAAACGTCAGGACACAACAACCAACGACCCAATCCAGCGAAAGTCTAAGGCATGTCATCCATTCCATAGCATCATGTTGTTCGGCAGCGAACATAATCGCTTAGGAAAATAAACATGCCAATCTCTCATCCCGTCTCTTGGGAGAGGTAAAAACTCAATCAGGACTCTCGCTAAAAGTCACGACTCTCACGTAGTCGTCCTAATATCCAACCACAAGCCTAGGGTTTCTAAGTCCACCACGACCTACAACCTAGGCTCTGATACCACTCTAATCTGTCACGCCCCGGGGTCGAAACTGCGACCCGGGCTCGCCAACAGATCCGCCATCTGTACGGAAACTGCCGTACAGACGAAGCGTCTAACCTGCAGAAAGGAACATCTACAGTATACAGATATCAGAGAGCTGAAAGTAAACTACTAAAAACTGTAATCCAAACACTGTACAACTGAAAATAATACAATATCCATCTCCCAAATACGATCGTATAAAAAGTCCTCTGATACAAAACTCAAAAGGGAGGTATCTCCAATAAATACATCAGTGTACAGACTCTCGATACAAGAATATCCTCACTACAACAGTCTCTCAAACTGTAAAAGTAAAATACAACTCTATACCTCACAACAAAGGTCTCTCAACAGAGTAAAAGAAGTAAACTAATCAACTGAAGCTCTCCTCTGAAGGGGTACCGCTACACTCCAACGACGGGTAGGGAACTAGCTCGCGACTCCCTCGCCTCGGTCCGAAGGATCAGCAACAGGAGCACAGGAACAGAAGAAGAAGTCCCTGGGGAAAAGACACCACGACGGGTGTGAGAACTACTTCCCACAGTAGTTCTCAGTGGGTGCCGTCAACAAGTCCAACGGTCTGCCCACCAAGTCTACCAGAGGTAAAAGATAACAGGCAAAGAAATCTGAACAAGAAAAGCTGGAACTACTCTACAGCTACCATGCCTCTATCTAGATACTCAAAAGTGGAACAGATGAAAGTAAATGAGACCACTCGCACCCAAGGTGCTCAATCGTCCCAATCGAACTGACTACCTCAAAGGTCCAGTCAAGCCTGCGCCTGTCGACTAGGAACGCTCCTGCCCACTACCACACATCCACATGAGGACGGGATTTACGTGGGGCGTCCTGTCCGACTAACTCATCCCTCGCGCAAAACTGCCTCAACAGGCCAACCATCGCATCCACAGCGGCATCTCAGGGGGCGCGGCCCCAACTGAGGAAAACGGCGCGGCATAGAGTAATCAAACATTGGCATATGCAGGCTAGTCCAAATCCACGCTCACTCACAGAACGGTAGGACTCAAGATCCCCAAATATCTCGCACAACAGTCGGAGCACTCTCGACGACTCAGCTGATCGGCTAACTCAAAACACGAGACACTAGCCTCTCCAACAGCTCGCAGCACAAAGCACACTGGCTGGAGATACTCCACAGCCAGGAACGACCCACAACTCAGGGTAACAAAACAGGTCGGACAACACTCAACGACCTGGGACCACCGTCAACCCCAACGGTTCCCAACAAGACGGACCGGAAGATACTCGACGGCCCGGGACTACCGTCTACTCAACGGCTCCCTCCCACGACAGCGTAAAAGGGAAACAAGACCTCTCGGGACTACCGTTTATCCAAACGGCTCCCCGCACAGATAAGCAACCCGCTACAACTACCAGACTCCACTCTGCTCCCATGCAAGAGTGCAAAAGTATCCCACACTAAAAGCAAATCCCGACCTCTCGGCCCACTACCCGGGCGAGAAACACTATGTCCAGGGATGAAAGAACAGTGTGGATGTCTAAGCATAAATAACCCTAGCCCAAGTGAGGGTTTTCTACTGGTCTGGTTACACATGCAACATATGACGGGGGTGCTAGGTCAAGTTCCAAGATAACTATATTAACAGGAATAACAATTCCTACAATCTAGCATGCGACACAATGAAATAAGCTATCATGCATAGTCCTACAACAGTAGAAGTACTGTACATTCCATAAAACTTGGAGATAAGGCCACCCACCTCGATTTGCCACCAATTGCTCGTAGACACTTGCAATTGGCCTCCACGCGATCCGCACGCAAACGGGGCACGCCGTCGGAGTCCGCACGCAAAACGGAGCACGCCGCCGGAGTCCGCACGCAAAACGGAGCACGTCGCCGGAGTCCGCACGAAAAACGGAGCACGCCGCCGGAGTCCGCACCAAAAACGGAGTCTGCACATAAAACGGTGCACGGTGTCAGGATCCGCACGCAAAACGGGGTCCGCACGCAAAACGGTGCACAGTGCCGGAGTCCGCACGCAAAACGGTGCACGGTGCCAGGATCCGCACGCAAAACGGGGTCCGCACGCAAAACGGTGCACAGTGCCGGAGTCCGCACGCAAAACGGTGCACGGTGCCAGGATCCGCACGCAAAACGGGGTCCGCACGCAAAACGGTGCACAGTGCCGGAGTCCGCACGCAAAACGGTGCACGGTGCCAGGATCCACACGCAAAACGGTAGACGGTGCCAGGATCCACACGCAAAACGGGGTCCGCACGCAAAACGGTGCACAGTGCCGGAGTCCGCACGCAAAACGGTGCACGGTGCCAGGATCCACACGCAAAACGGGGTCCGCACGCAAAACGGTGCACAGGGGTCAATAACAGTCTAAAAGGACGCTCCAAAAACTGTACAAAAATACAGAAAAACAAACACACGGGACCTACACGTTTGCGCCGCCGTCGCCGAAACGCTCCGCCGGGCGACCTCGCACGCAAAACGAGGTCCACGACGCGCCGCCGCACCTCACCCAAGCTCCACCCTCACTCCCTCTCGCTCTCGGTTGCAGAAGAAAGAAAGAAAGGGAGGAAATGGCGGTGCGGGGAGGAAGAAGAAGAAGAAGAAAATGAGAGGAAAAGGGGCGGTCCACCAGGCCGGTCCACGGAGCCGGTGCACGGCTCGGACCAATCAGGACGGCCCAAACCCTGGTCCACGCACCCGTGCGTGTGCACCCGGTCCAGGCGGCCAAAAGGCGGGCCACGTGGCCGCGCCCCTGCGCGCCACGTGGCCCCGCAGCCCGGGCGCCGCACGCGCGCGTGACACCGCGCCCTCCTCAGGCGCGGGACACGCGCCCGTGACACGGGCGCGTGCCCCCGCGCCCGCGCGGGCGCGAGTGGGAGCCCGCCACGTGGCGGGCTCCGCGCGTTCCGCGCCGGAGCGCGGTTCCCCGCGCGCGTCAGCGCGCCTGCTGCGCCTCGGGAAGCGTGCCGCCGCGCCGCCTCGGACTCCGCACGCGCCGCTTTGCCTCGAAAAACGCGCAAATCACCCGGGCTCCAAAACCAACAAATAAATAGTCCATTCTTAGCGATTTCACGCGCTGAATCCAAAAACGATGTCCGTTTTCCCAAATTCTCGCCCGAAAAATTGCCGAATGCCCACTCGATCCGATTTCCGCGCCGGGTCCATTTTTAAAGTCCGATTTGCCAAATTCCAACTCTAAAAATTCCCGAAGGCGACCGGAGAGGTAAACTTTTATCCAAACTTCGCCCGGAGTCCAATTTGACATCCGAATCGCGCGAAACCACCTCTAAACACCCGACGGGTCATCCAAATCCCACGGGGTCTCCATTTAAGCCCGAAGTCCACCACGTGTGTCCAAATTGCGCGCAAACACCAACGACACACCCCGCAGGCCTCCAGCGATGCAACTAAATCCCAAATTGCATCACCAATCCATAACTTGGGTCCAACACGCGCACCAACATTCCCAACGGCCACTAAAAGCTGCCCAACAACCAGCAACTCCTACGCCGGGGATTCCGGGACCTCACAACGGTACAGATAAGAAACCCAGAAATCGACAAATCTCCAATTCGCTAAGCAAAGAGCACAATAGTGGTGCTCACAAAGTCCTGGGTACAATAACAATTCACACACAGAATTCCACACAAATATCCATGTTCAAAAATCTGCATGAACAGTCCCTATTCACACGAAAATTTCACCTGAAAGTAATCCTCAATAAATTCCGATAAAAATATCACGACGATCCTCGCGAAGTGTAGATGTCGATAGGCTCTTGAATCGTCGAAATCCGATACCCAAAAGGGGAGATAAAAATCTGCGAAGCAGCAGCTGTCCAGAAACTCAAACAGTCACAAAGGGTGGTTAAAATGTACCCCAAACCCCTGTATAAGCTCATTTCCAGGAAAAATGTCCAACATGGAAAACGTAGATATACCTCTTGTGAAACTTCTGTCGAAGAAATCGTCCAAAAATAGCGTCGGGGTAGCTCTGCAGGTCTCCCAGACGAAAATGCGACGGAAGTGGCACTACAAGAAAATATAGTATTAGTGGCAAACATAAGGTGGCGATAAAATTTATCGCCACTGTATGGTTACCTATGGTGGTAATTAAAAGAATCGCCACTAATTTATTAACTTAAAGTGGCAATATTATTTCCGCCACTAAATGTCTATTTTATCGCCACTATATAGCTATCTGTGGTGGCGATAAAAAAATCACCACTAATTTATTAATTTAAAGTGGCAACCCTATTTTCGCCACTAAATGATTATTTTGTCGCCACTATATGGCTACCTATGGTGGCGATAAAAAAAATCGCCACTAATTTATTGATTTAAAGTGGCAATCCTATTACCTATGATGGCGATAAAAAGAATCGCCACTAATTAGCCATATGGCTACTTATGGTGGTGTGACGCCCCACTTCCCAGGGGGTCACCCATCCTAGAACTACTCTAGCTCTAGCACGCTTAACTCTCATGTTCCTCTTGGATCTTGCTACCATCTAAAATGCTATAGCCGGGTTAGAGATTTAGTCCTATTATATCATTTATATAGAGGACTAATCCAAATTCCGGGGGTGTCACATTCTTCCCCCCTTTAAGCCCTGACGTCCACGTCAGGCTCAAGCACACTCACAAGCACCAGGCGATGTGAGACTCATCTCGCTAGCCTTAGCCGACCTTGTGAGGAGCAGCACTCCACTCACAACGGTCATTAGCCGGGGAGCCTCGCTTTACCCGCTATATAACCCTGGCTCAGCCGAGACTCATCTCACATTTCCGGCTGGTGAATGGCTCTGATACCAACTGTGACGCCCCACTTCCCAGAGGGTCACCCATCCTAGAACTACTCTAGCTCTAGCACGCTTAACTCTCATGTTCCTCTTGGATCTTGCTACCATCTAAAATGCTATAGCCGGGTTAGAGATTTAGTCCTATTATATCATTTATATAGAGGACTAATCCAAATTCCGGGGGTGTCACAGGTGGCGTTAAAATGAATCGCCACTAATTAACACGTGATCCACTAAATAATTAATTATCTATGAAGACGATAAAAATAATTACCATCGAATAATTAATTTAATGTGATAATTTATTTTTCTTCACTAAATAATTATTTTGTTACAATTGAAATTATCACTAATTAATTTTTTTTTTATTTATACTTTCTAACTTTATTTTTTTTAATTATTTTTTTATAAAACGTCATTATATATAATTTTTTATTATTATAATTTTTTAATTTAACTTATTTAGTTTACTTATTTTTTTTATTATACTCTTATATTTTATAACTCTAAAATTTTAAAATTTAAAATTTTAAAATTTTAAAATAAAATTTTATTTTAATTTTATATAATTTTATTTAAAAAGTGTAATAAATTTATAATATTAAAATAAATTAGGTATAACTAATAATTTATAGTTTTGAAATAAAAATTAAAATAATATTTATTTAAATTTATAATTTATAATTTAAAATTAAATTTATAATTTATAATTTAAAATTAAATTTATAAATAATTTATAATTTAAATATAATTTAAAATTTTACCCCCCCCTCTCTCTCTCTCTCTATTTTTCTCACTGCGAGAGAAAACTTAAAACTCCCTCCCCCCCCCCCCCCCCCCCCCCCCCCCCCCCCCCCCCCCCCCCCCCCCCCCCCCCCCCCCCCCCCCCCCCCCCCCCCCCCCCCCCAACCGAGAGAACCCCCCCCCCCCCCCCCCCCCCCCCCCCCCCCCCCCCCCCCCCCCCCCCCCCCCCCCCCCCCCCCCCCCCCCCCCCCCCCCCCCCCCCCCCCCCCCCCTCTCCCCTCCCCCCCCTCCCCCCCCCCCCCCCCCCCCCTCTCTCTCTCTCTCCCCCTAAACCAAGCTCACGCCGGCGATCTCCTCGCCGGCGGGCCCCTCACCGCCGATCTCCTCGCCGGCGGGCCCCTCACCGGCGATCTCCTCGTCGGCGAGCCCTTCGCAGCCGATCTCTTCGCCGGAACCTTTCGCAGCCGAACTCTTCGCAGCCGTGCTCCTCGCCGGCTAGTTAATTGGTGACCCCTTCGCCGCACAAGGTTGTCGCCGGCGAGGCCAACGGCTCCGGCAAGTTCGGCCAGGCCGAGGGCTCCGCCTACTTGCTTCGTGCAGGAGCACAAGAGGTGATCTCAAAACCCTAGTTGTGTTTCTTCATCTTTTTTCGGTGCTGCTTGAGGATTTATTTGATTTGAATCTGATATCTATTTGCAATTTCAATTGCTGGATATTGCTTGGCCATTCGTTTTGATTTTGGTATCTATCAACTTAAAGGATATTACTAGCTAATCTAAGGTTGTTTTTCTGTAGTGATGATATGATATATTGCTGGTTTTCGAAGGTGCTTTGGAGAGAATATCTATGTTGTCGTATTCAAGTTTAGAATCTTATAATTCTTGTGTATGCCCTTATTTTTATATTGTTTGGTGGAAATCTGTGGCCTGGACAGACTTGTTAGAGTAAAATATGTTTTGAGGAAATGAAAATCAAATCATGTGTTTTATTTTTCTGATTCAGGAAGTTTTTTCTGAGATAATATTTAATAGAAGCCATTTTTGTGCCATGATCTCTAATTTTAAAAAGAATACCCGTTATCTCTGATGCGACTTACTACAAGAGCCACAAATAGATCCTAAATCCGTTAGGCTTGATGAGTAAATAAATATATGCCATTATCTCTGATGCGATGCTTTGCCATTATCCTAAATCCATTATCTCTGATTCGACACTAGTTTTATTAATCTTTTTCTTTTTGGGCTAAAATGCAGGTAACCCTCCTAGAAATACCGTCTATTACATTTTATCCCCCTGGATAAAAAAATATGCGCTTAACCTCTAGAAATATTTCGTGTTTTTCACTTAACTTCATGCCTTCTGTTAGTGTACCATCTAAAACTTTGAAAGTCTCTAAAAAAAAAGATTTATAAAGCCTAAAATATCTCTGAGTGGCGGGAATTCCACATCACTTTTCCTTTCCCACCATTTTTAGTCCAACCTACTCTTATATTGCTTAATGATGAGCTAGCTCCAAACTAAATTTGATTGTAATTTATATCTCTTTTTCAGGTCATGGCAGGATTATCGGCTTTACGTAGTATTACGAGGTCTGCAGCTTCTTCATCGCGTGCACCGATAGCAGCTAGCACCTCTTCTGTTGGATCTTCCTTACCTTCATCTTCCTACGATACAGTTGGTAATACTTTAATCATATTCTATAGAAATTTTTTTTTCTCATTAGCTTAAGAATATAGAATATATTATGACTAGAGAATAAAATCTTAATTCTAAAGACTTTAATTTTATAGAGAAAAGCTATCCAAGGGATGCTTTTAAGAAATTCAATTATTTATGCTTTATTTGTGCTTTCATATAATCCTAGTAATAGAAGTTTAGATTGGTTAACTTTTATTTGTGATACTAAAATTTTCATTCAATTTTTCAAAATAGTAGTCCTCACTATGTTATCAAATTTATCTAGATTCTACAGCTTCAGAGAAGAGACATAGAGGGGTGACTAAAAATTTGAAATGGTCAAGAAAGCGTAAGCGTGGTGAAAAGAATAAGGTAGTTATCGATCCAAAGTTGAGAAGAGCCGTAGAAGGAGATGTTGTGCCCTTTATCACGGAGATGGGGGTAGTTCTCCGACAGTATGTAGTGCTATCAAATAAAAGATGGAAGGAGGTATCGAATCATATCAAACAGAAGATGTTTGATGATTTAATAGTAAGTGAAACTAAATATGTGCTTTAGGAGTTAGGGGTTAGCATTAGAGCCAATCCTCAAACATAGTAGTAGATTTTTGAATAGCCCAAGTGAGTTGTTCTATCCTTTGTTAGATACAAATGTCATGCACTACTGTGCTGGAATTACGTAAATATACACTTTATGGCTCTATTTTCCATTTATAGTGTGAAATCTCTTATAAGACAATAGGAGATTATATAAATATAATTTAAGTCCTGGTCCATCTAATATATGGCCTCAAGCTTCTTATGGTTTGTTACTAATGCCACAAGGATTTACTGTAAAAGTAGGTTTGGAGAGAAGAATATATAATCACCTTCAGAATTGATAGCTAATTAGTGAATAATCTTTCTGTATGGCTTTGTATTAGTATGCACAAATACTTGTGGCAAGTTTACTTCTGCACTGCAGTCATGTAATATCCATTACTTTAGCTTTGCCTCTATGGGAAAAGATTTAAGACTCGGAAAATATGAGATCTTTAGTCACGCCAATGCTCAGGTAAGGTTATTGTTTAAACTCAGCAATGGAACAATTTGCAGTAAAAACACTAGAATTGACAATTACAAGCTTCAATTAGACTAGACTTAATCAACCATAATGGAAAAAGGAAAGTAGCATATTTAATGGAACAAAGAGAAATTTACTGTCGGTCAAGATTTAGCATATTTAATGGACCAGAACCCAACAGATATTCAGTGCCAAGTGGAGCTAAGCATTGATTTTCAAAACGCATTAGGAGATAACCCGCTGGATTTTTCTTCCGACTAGTTTGTCTATAAATTAGGACTTCTCTCTTCATTTTTCATTCAATGTTTTTCCATTCTTGGAGCAAGATCTGAATCCTGCATACAACCTTCGCAGGTAAATTAGTCATTGTGAGTTTGTTTTTTTTAATTTCTAGATTTTCACTTGTGTCAAGATGAAAATTTAATTGTGATTACTAGTTGGTGCCATTGGAAGTGAGGGATTCTGTGAGCAGCAAGTATATCAGATAGTTATCATCATGACCTTGCTGAATCTATCCAAAAATAGTTTGATTTCACGTATGCCATATATTGGGTCACTATTTACAATTGTTAATATTATAGAGAATTTCCCCTTTGGATTCTAGATCTTCCGGATCTTTTTGATTGAGTTTTATGTATACTTACGAGTGTAGATTACATGCTTTAATACGAGTGTAGATTACATGTTTTAATGGTTTTCCTTTTTTATATTTTGGAAGATTTCAATTTCGATTTTTCTTTTTTCAAATTTTTGGTACACTTTTGTCGTTTTAATTTTGGTACACTTTCTTCGTGCAGATTTTGTTTAGGCATTTGCAGGAGAAGCTTACAATCACTGAGGTATGTTATATTGATCTGTCTAGATTTGGCATGGTGTGATTTATGCATTTACTGTACACTTCCTCTAAATAATAGATTATGAAATTTTGCCTTTTGGGGTAAAAATGCACCAAGACCCTTTTTTTTTTTAAGTAATTTTTCTGTATCTTGCAGATTATAATATGCCAAGTTGCTGTTAGTCCGAGTGAAATGCTTTTGAGATGGACCAGAGAGAAGTATTTCATCTACACCAATCAGTGAAGTTTCGAATACATTTTGTCTTCTATGACTAACTAATAGATTTAAATTTTTTTCTCTTTATTGAACTAATATTTGGGATTGGCGACTTAATGAATTGTTGGAGAAAATAATGTGTGACATTTTGAAGTGATTAGGTTTGTTGGAATTTTATTTCAATATTTTTTTGTTTATAATTTTTATTATTTTGTTAAATTATTTATTTTTAATAAAATAATATATTTATATAGTGACAACAAAAATAATAATATTATGGGGCAAATTTAGTGGCGAGAAATATTTGCCACCAAATGACAAACTTTCGTGGCAAATATTTATTGCCACCAAATCCTTATCGAAAGTCAGTGGCAATAATGGTTTGCCACCAAAAATAAATATATGGTGGCAACTATTCGTAGCCACTGATTATAAAGATTCAGTGGCGACAACGTGTTGCCACCAAAAATAAATATATGGTGGCGACTATTTGTCGCCACCACTGATTATATATGTTCAGTGGCGACAACATTTTGCCACCAAAAATAAATATATGGTGGCGACTATTTATCGCCACTGATTATAAAGATTCAGTGGCAATTATTTGTCGCCACTGATTATAAGATTCGGTGGCGACTATAGTCGCCACAGAAGATTATGGTTAAAGTGGCAAAATTTATATTTAGCCACTGATACATATGCCGGCGGGACCTATTGCGGCAACATGTGGCGACATTTTTTATCGCCACTATATGTATTTGGTGGCGACATTTTATATATTCGGTGGCGACTTTAGTCGCCACCATTTGATTATTACTTTGTAGTGTGGGCCTCCAACAGTATATCGTCGCTCCGCACTACGAGGCAGAAAACGCTGTCGTCGCGGCTTCCCAAAAATCTGAAATTTCACCAGGAGATGATCAAGAGGGAGAGGAAGAATTCTTATGAAGGGATTAGAGGCTAATTCTCCCGGGAAAGGGCAGGAATTTCGGCCCAAAGTGGCCTATTTATAGGCCTCCAAAAGAAAACAGCCAAAAAGGACCCCATTATTGGGCTCGGGCCCAACTTTCGGCCCGGGCCCAACACTGTTCACGCCCGAATCCTTCCGGTGCTGCCACGTGTCCGCCGAACAAGGAATAGCGGTGCAAGTCCACTCAGAAACCGCCACGTGTCCCGCCGAACAGGAAACACCGGTGCAAGGCCGCTCGGTGCCCGCCACGTGTCCACACTCTGGGCACAGTAAGGCGGTGGCGCCCGCCAATGAGCGGGCGCCACGTGTCCTCCCCGGCTGACCCGCCGATCGGCCGACGTGCGCGCCAGTCGCGCGACGTGCGCACGCATCCCGAGGCGCCTACCGCGCGCCCGGTGCACCGCGCAAGTTGCACCAGCCAATCAGGGAGTGACACGTGTCCCCTGCACCCGGTCCACGCCTTTCGCAGGAATTCCGTGGACCGCGCCTGCGTGCACCGACCAACCCAAGGCTACCACCTGTCCCCCGCCTGGTCCATGCACCGCCGCGCACGCCCAGTAGACCGCACTCCTTGAGCCCGCCAATCAAGCGGTGCCACGTGTCCCTGCGCCGGGTCTGTGCACCCCGCCGCGCTGCTCTGTGGACCGCGCGCCGTAAACCGGCCAATGACAGGCCGCCACGTGGCATCCCGGCGGTCTACGGCCCCTCCCATGCACCAAAAATCACAGAAAACATCCGGGGGTCCTTTTTGGGCATCCGGACTCCAAATTAAACAAACAAATAGTCGTTTTCAAGCGTTTTTTCGTGCTGAATCCAATTCCGACCTCCGTTTGGCCTGATTCTTTTCAAAAATTTCGGCAAACCCAGCCGAAGGCCAAAACAGCAAATAGAATCACACAGGGTCCATCAGTAGCATCCGATTGATGCACCGTGGGCCAGATACACCAATACTAGGTGTTCCAACAGTGGATTCATCGGACGAACGCTGCATGGGAACTAGGGCCACTACATTTGAGCTCGACAGAGATGCGCTGATACTTTGCTCGGTGGGGTCGCGCCCCTCGAGTGCCACTCCGGAGTTGGGCCTGATACTTCTATCGCGGCTTATCGATGCATTTGTCCCTCTGGCTGAGCCAGTTTTGGCAGTCACTGACACCGTCCCTCTGGCTGAGCCAGTTTTGGCAGTCACGGACGTCCTACATAAGTCTGGTCCTCCGGGATGTAACGGCAGTAGGTAGGCACAGGTTTGACTGGACCCGATGTGGCAGTCAGTTTGGATTGGGTGATCTGAGATGAGTGTTAGTTGTGGCATATTGTTCTTTCTGTTCCACTCCTTGAGCATCTAGTTAGAGGCATAGTAGCTGTAGACTTTATCTTTCCAGCTTTTCTTTACAGCACTGCATATGTTACTTTATGCCTCTAGTAGACTTAGTGGGCAAACCGTCGGGCTTGTTGGCGGCACCCACTGAGAACTACTGTGGGATGTAGTTCTCACACCCGTCGTGGTGTCTTTTTCCCCAGGGACTTCTGCTCCGGTTCCTGCTGCTCTAGTTGCTGATCTAGCTCCTTCAGACTGAGGTAAGGGAGTCGCGAGATAGATCCCTTCCTGTCATCCTCAGAGTGAGAGTAGATGTACCCCTATACTACTTTGGAGTGTGTTATGTCGAGTGACTTTTGTAGTGAGGTATCGAGTTGTACCTTTCTTTTCTGCTGTTCTGAGAGACTCTTGTATTTGGTGAGGATGGTCTATATATTTGAGAGATGTAGTTGTATTTTATGTCTTTTATTTCAGCTTTTACTATTTCAGCTCTGATATCTGCTAGTGTAGATGTTTCTTTGCAGGTTAGTCGCTATGTCTATACGGGGCTTCCCGTATGGGCGGCGGATCTGTTGGCGAGCCCGGGGCGCAGTTTCGACCCCGGGGCGTGACAGATTAGAGTGGTATCAGAGCTTAGGATGTAGGTCTTGGAGGACTTAGGAACCCTAGGCTTGTGGTTGAACCTAGGATGACCCACGTGAGAGCCGTAATTTTTAGCGAGAGTCCTGATTGGGTTTGTAACTCTCCCGAGCGGATCGGGATGATTGATTGACATGTCTTCCTTCTATGGCAACTATGTTGGCTGCAGACTACATAGTACTTCGGGAAGGGGGACATGCCTTTTGACTTTCGCTAGATTGGGTCAAGTGTTGATTTGGGTTCTGATTGTTTGCTTTGTCCCTCAAGTGGGGATGCCTCCTCGACGCTCGATGGCGACGCGTTCGCAGCCTTCTTCCTCTAAGCCCGAGCAGGAGGACTCGGGGCAGGGACAGCAGAGGTAGGTTCAGGAGCTCCATGCCCAGATGGCACAGTTGGCTGAGGCATCTCGGCGCCAAGAGGAGGCAGTGGGTCGGTTGATGCTCATGATGGAGTAGAGGGCGGAGCCGGCTGTAGCACCCCCTGAGAGTTCGCCTATGCCTTCTTCGCCTATTGTGGCGCCCCCTGTTGTGCAGCCTACGCCGGCAGTTCCGGTTGAGCCGGTTTCTTGTAGGCCACCGTCTGGGATGATGGGACCGTTGACATCGGCAGAGTAGCGAGAGGTGGTGGATCTACTGATGAGGTTCCGCCAGTTCGATCCACCCTATTTTTCTAGTATGAATGCTGAGCCGTGGGCGGCCGAGTCTTGGATCACAGCCATGGAGCGTCATTTCGAGAGCCTATTCATTGAGGAGAGGTTTCGAGTTCTTTTAGCTACTCACTTGGAGAGTAATGCCGAGGCATGGTGGCGGCGTGTGCGACCAGCTGGTCCGCCTGGGACGCAGCTTTTCTTATGGGCAGAGTTCCGCAGTATGCTCCTTAGGGCCTTCTTTCCAGAGAGTGTTCGGCAGAGACTGGAGGAGCAGCTGAAGAATCTCCGCCAGGGAGATAGGCCCGTGCACATGTACATAGCTTATTTCAATAAGCTGTTGGCTTGTTTGCCCCACGTGGCCAGAGATGAGACCTACCGAATTTACATGTTTGAGAGAGGATTGCGTCGGGATATCTATCAGTTCGTCCACTCCCGCAGATTACAGACTTTGGAGGCCTCGATGGAGCAGGCATTATATGTGGAGTGTGGAGAGACAGTGATGGCAGAGGTGGCTCCAGCCCCCGTAGTGACTCATGGGGCGAAGCGCCCAGCACCGATGGAGGAGGGGCAGTCGAGTAGGCAGGGACCCCCGAGACCTCCTCAGTTTCACTCTCAGGGTCGGGGGTATCAGGGGTGGCAGAGATCAGGGGCATCTCGTCAGTCTCAGCAGCAGCAGCGTCGACCACCTCGGCAGCAGTAGTCTTCGCAGCAGCAACAGACCTCGCGGCAGCCACGACCTGACCGATGTATCATTTATGGAGGACCGCACCCACCGACCCAGTGCCCGCAGAGGCAGGGCCATTTTTTCCATTGCGGACAGACCGGTCACTTTGCGAGTGCGTGCCCCAGAGCAGGTTATCCAGTTCCTTCCTCAGCTTCAGCACCTTCTATTCCTCATCACCCAGCTGGACCTTCTGCGGCCTACGGCAGGCCAGATTTTTCTTTATCGTCTTCGCGACAGCTAGAGCGACGTCCCCCGGTGCCGAGCGGTCGAGTCTATGCCGCTCAGGTTGAGGATGCTACAGCAGCAGAGCATGTCGTCGCAGGTATTATTCTGATTTCTGCAGTCCGTACTCGTGCTCTTTTTAATACCGGTGCATCGCATTCATTTATCAGTAGAGCATTTGCATCCCTACATGGTATAGAGGTAGTTTCTTTATCGCATGCATTAGAGGTTCAGATACCAGATCATGTCTTGCATGTCGAGGAGTATTGTAGGAATTCCCATGTGCAGCTGGGATCCTAGATTTTGCCAGCAGACTTGCTTGTCTTGCGGCAGCTCCAGGATTTCGATGTCGTACTTGGTATGGATTGGTTGTCGCGGTATTATGCTACCATAGACTGCAGAGAGAGTACGGTGACCCTCCGCGAGCCGGGATAGGAGGAGTTTGTTTATAGATGCTGTCAGAGCTCCTTGTTTGCGGCGACGATTTCTTCGGTGAGGGCTAGGCGGATGATGAGTAAAGGCTGCACCGCTTTCTTGGCAACGATTATAGAGATGCCTACGGCGGCACTGGGACTCGAGGATATTCCTGTTGTCCGCGAGTTCCCAGATGTGTTTCCCCCTAAGTTGATGACTATGCCGCCGGAGAGGGAGATAGAGTTTGTGATTGATGTGGTACTAAGAACCGCACCAATCTCAAAGGCACCTTATAGGATGGCACCTGCCGAGTTGAGGGAGTTGAAGGCCCAGCTTCGCGATTTGATGGACAGGGGCTTTGTTAGGCCCAGTGTTTCTCCATAGGGAGCGCCTGTATTATTTGTGAAGAAGAAGGATGGGTCACTTCGTTTGTGTGTGGATTACCGGGAGTTGAATAAAGTGACCATCCGGAATAAGTATCCCCTACCACGGATAGATGATTTATTCGACCAGTTGTAGGGAGCTTCAGTGTTTTCGAAGATTGATCTTCAGTCAGGTTACCACCAGTTGAGGGTGAGGGCCGAGGACATCTCCAAGACGGCTTTTAGATCCCGGTATGGGCATTACGAGTTTACGGTTATGCCATTTGGTTTGACCAATGCCCCAACTGCATTTATGGACTTGATGAACCGGGTATTCCAACCGTACTTGGACCTGTTTGTGGTTGTGTTCATCGACGACATCTTGATCTACTCCCGGAGCGATGTGGAGCACGAGGAGCACTTGAGGATAGTGCTGCAACTTCTACGTGAGAAGAAGCTGTATGCCAAGCTTAAAAAGTGCGAGTTCTGGCTTCGGGAGGTTGCATTCTTGGGCCACATAGTATCAGCCGCAGGAGTGGCAGTTGACCCGACGAAGATTGATACAGTTCGGGATTGGCCGAGACCGACGACGGTTACAGAGATTCGGAGCTTTCTGGGCTTGGCAGGCTACTACCGTCGGTTCGTAGAGGGCTTTGCGAAGCTCTCTACTCCACTGACCAGTTTGACTAGGAAGGGGACGAGGTTTGTTTGGACTGAGCAGTGTCAGCAGAGTTTTGAGGAGCTGAAGAGAAGATTGATCTCAGCACCAGTCCTTACACTGCCAGTGATGGGTAATGGATTCGTGATATATAGTGACGCCTCTCACAGCGGATTGAGATGTGTTTTGATGCAGCATGGTAGGGTAATTGCTTTTGCTTCACGGCAACTAAAGAATTATGAGAAGAATTATCCTACTCATGATTTGGAGCTTGCTGCTATGGTGTTCGCATTGAAGCTGTGGCGGCATTACCTCTACGGTGAGCACTGCGAGATCTACACGGATCATAAGAGCTTAAAGTATTTGTTTACACAAAAGGAGCTGAACCTGAGGCAATGCCGGTGGTTGGAGTTACTAAAGGACTACGATGTGAGTATCCTTTATCATCCCGGCAAGGCCAATGTTGTAGCAGATGCTTTGAGTCGGAGGTCAGTGCAGAGTTTGAGCATGTTGATCACACAACAGGCACCGCTGATTGAGCATATGAGGCGACTTCAGATTGAGGTAGTATCCCCTGGGGTCTCTGCTAGACTTGTGTCTATGGTCTTGCAGCCCACTCTATTGGACAGGATCAGGGAGACGCAGAGTGAGGACCCCCACTTGGAGAGGATCAGATCACAGATTCAGGCATATCAGATAGGGAATTTTGCAGTGGATAGCTCGGGAGTACTGCGGTACAGGGACCGAGTATGTGTGCCTTCGGATCCTGAGATTAGAGACCAGATTTTGAGAGAGGCTCATTATACACCTTATACCATTCATCCTGGTGGTACTAAGATGTATAAGGACCTCAAGGCACATTTTTGGTGGTCCGGAATGAAGCGGGACATTGGAAGATTTGTGGCTCATTGTTTAAGTTGCCAGCAAGTGAAAACAGAGCACCGGGTTCCTGCTGGCAAGTTACAGAGTCTTCCAATTTTCGAGTGGAAGTGGGACCACATTACTATGAACTTTGTCACTGGACTGCCGAGAGCGCAGAGTGGAGCCGACGCAGTTTGGGTTATTGTGGATAAACTCACCAAGTCTGCACATTTCTTGCCTGTTCAGATGACTTGGTCGTTGGAGCGTCTGGCACAGTTGTATTTGGATGAGATAGTGAGGCTACACGATGTACCAGCGTCGATCGTTTCAGATCGGGACTCGAGGTTTGTGTCATGCTTTTGGAGGAGTTTACAGTCAGCCTTGGGGACCCAGCTCAGATTTAGCACTGCTTTCCACCCACAGACTGATGGCCAGTCCGAGCGCATCATACAGACCCTCGAGGATATGTTGAGAGCGTGCGTTATGGATTTTGGAGGAGGGTAGTACCAACACTTACCATTGGGTGAGTTTGCGTACAACAACAGCTATCAGGCGAGCATTCAGATGGCTCCGTTTGAGGCGTTGTATGGACGCAAGTGTCGGTCGCCCTTGTATTGGAGTGACGTGGGTGAGAGGAGGACTTTGGGACCAGATCTACTTTTGGAAGCTGAGGAGAAAGTCAGAGTTGTTCGCCTACACCTTGAGACAGCCCAGAGTCGTCAGAGGAGCTACGCTGATACTCGGCGGCGAGACCTAGAGTTTCAGATTGGTGATCATGTCTTCTTGAAGGTCTCGCCTTCGAAAGGGGTCCGAAGATTTGGAGTGCGTGGGAAGCTCAGTCCCGCTTCGTTGGACCCTTTGAGGTACTTGAGAGGGTAGGCCCCGTGGCTTATAGAGTTGCTCTTCCTCCACGCCTGGCCGGAGTACATGATGTTTTCCACGTCTCAGCTCTGAGGAGATATGTGTTTGATCCGTCGCATGTGATTGACTTCACTTCTCTGGAGATCGGCGAGGACCTGGTTTATGAGGAGTGCCCGTTGTGGATTCTTGCTCGTGAGGTGAGGGAATTGCGCAACCGGGCCATTCCCTATGTGAAGATCTTGTGGAGCAATCACGAGGAGCGTTAGGCTACTTGGGAGCTGGAGACAGGGATGAGAGATGCGTACCCTTTTTTGTTCGAGACTTCCGGTTGAGGTACGCCTGTCTTACTTTATTTTGTTTCGGGGATGAAACTTCCTTTTAGTGGGGGAGGATGTAGTGGCCCTGGTTCCCATGCAATGTTCTTTCGATGAATCCACTGCTAGAACACCTAGTATTGGTGTATCTGGCCCATGGTGCATCAATGGGATGCCACAGATGGACCCTGTGAGATATCATTAGCTGTGTTGGCCTTCGGCTAGGTTTGCCGAAATTTCTAAAAAAAATTAGGCCAAATAGAGGTCAGAAATGGATTCAGCATGGAAAAACGCTTAAAAACGGCTATTTGCTTGTTTGATTCTGAGTCCGGATGCCCAAAAAGGGCTCCCGGAATTTTTTCCATTCTGGTGCATGGGGGAAGCTGTGGACCGGCCTGGTGCCACGTGGCATCACCGGATTGGCCGGCTCACATGGCACGGTCCACAGAAGGTTGGCGCTGGTGCATGGGCCGAGTGCGGGGGACACGTGGCGGCTCTTGACTGGTGGGCTCACGGTGCGCGGTCCACGGGGGTTTGCGGCCTGGCGCATGGACCAGGGCGCGCCACGTGGCAGCCTATGAGTGGCTGGCTCACGCGAACGAGGTCCACGCACCAGGTGAGCCGTTGGGGGCAGTTGGGGGCAGGTGCCCGCGACGTGGGGGCGCCACGTGGCGCCCCGCGGTTGGGCGGGCGCAGCCGCCCCATGCCCTGCTGTCGGGACACGCGGCGCTCCGCGATTCGCGGGGGCGCGTGCACCCGGCGCGAGGGAGAGCCATGGGACACGTGGTGGCTCCAGGATAAACCGGGCTCGCACAGTTTGGGCCGGGCCCAACACTGTAGCTTCCCGATTTATCCGGGCGCCCGGAAATTGGGCCCGAAAAGCCCAATAACCTCTTTTTTGTGGGCTTCTCATGGAAGTGCCTATAAATAGGCCCTTTCTTCTCCTTTTTGGGACTTTTCCCGACTTCTTTTGCCTTTGCACCCCTCAGTAAAGTTTTAGCTTATCTTCTTGTGCATCTGCTGAAGAAGTTTTGGAATTTTTGGAGGCCGCGGCGTCGACGACTTCGGCATCGTAGCGCAGAGCGACGATTTACTGTTGGAGGCCCGTTTTCGTCGTACTTCAGTCTGGGAGGTCTATAGAGCTACCCCCCACAGTATTTTTGGACGATTTTTATGGCGTTGGATTCTCAAGAGGTAGGCCTATGTTTTTCGTATTGACCACCTTCTTCAGATCCGAGCTCTTCTTGGGGTTCCTGGTACATTTTTAACCCCCATTGCTACAGGATTTCTCTCATGACAGCAGCACCTTGCCGAAT
The DNA here is from genome assembly GCA_029168755.2 of Tillandsia fasciculata. NCBI lineage: Eukaryota > Viridiplantae > Streptophyta > Magnoliopsida > Poales > Bromeliaceae > Tillandsia > Tillandsia fasciculata. The sequence goes on from JAQOTM010000330.1 coordinate 80,107, forward strand.
TTTATTCTCCACGGTTGAGCGTAAGATCGAGACGAGCCTGTACACTTTTCTCATCTACTCGTCGCGAGGATTATCATAATATTTTTCTTGGATTTTTTCGAGACCTTCCCGGAGGTATACTATTCCCTTTTTATCTGTGCAAGAGTTTACAGTTGTGTGGTTGTGATTGTTTGCGCGCCGGTACTGTGGAATTTGTAACTCGGTCTACGGGGCTTGGTTTTGGACGTGCAGATACCTGTTTCGAAGGTCTCGACGCGACGATCGCTGTGATATTTTTATTGGAATTTTCTAGGCACTTTCAGCAGGTGAAAATTTCGCATTAAGAGGACTGTTCACCGCAGATTTGTAAACTTGGATTTTTGTGGAAATTAAATGTATCTTTGGGTTGTATTTTGTACCCAGGAAGTATCGAGCACTTCTACTGTACTGTTGGCTTGGTGGATGTACTGATATATCTGTTTCTGGGCTTTCTCAGCTGTACGATTCTAGACAGTTAGCACTTTCAGGTGGGTGACTTTGCTTCCAAATTCTATGGACTGCGTACTAATTCTATGAATGTAGGATCATGCCTGTTAGAAATGAGACTGATAGCATGTGAAAAACTGAATGTTAGTACTCTTGTATATCAGTTGATGAATCTTGTGATTTTATTGCTTCCTACAACATGTTAATTATTGAAATCTTGGAATTTGACCTAGCACCCCTGTCATATGTATCATGTTCAGCCAAACTGTAGAAAACTTCAACTTGGGCTAGGTTTCTTTTATTGCTCTAGACATTCCCACATCACTTTATTATATTTGTCATTATAGACTTAGTTTTCTCGCCCGGGTTGTGGGCTGGGAGGTCTGGTGGTTGTGGGATGCATTTGCACTCGTGTCTGGGGACCGAGTGGAGTTGATAGCAGTCTGTAGATCAGATTTCTTTGGGAGAGTGTTAGTGATGGTAGATCTGGGTTCTTGGGAGCTGTTAGAGTGACAGTGAGTCTTAGTTGCGTAGATTCCAGCCAATGAGTGAGACAGTGGTTTTGTTGGTTATAGCCGATCTTGTTGGTCGATGATTTGGATCATAGCCTGCATGAGCCACATTTGAGCTCGACAGAGATGCGCGGATACTTTGCTTGGTGGGGTCGCGCCCCTCGAGTGCCACTTCGGAGTTGGGCGTGATACTTCTATCGCGGCTTATCGATGCATTTGTCTCTCTAGCTGAGCCAGTTTTGGCAGTCACGGACACCGTCCCTCTGGCTGAGCTAGTTTTGGCAGTCAGGGACGTCCTACATAAGTCCAGTCCTCCGGGATGTAACGGCAGTAGGTAGGCACAGGTTTGACTGGACCCGATGTGGCAGTCAGTTTGGATTGGGTGATCTGAGATGAGTGTTAGTTGTGGCATACTGTTTTTTCTGTTCCACTCCTTGAGCATCTAGATAGAGGCATAGTAGCTGTAGATTTACCTTTCTAGCTTTTCTTTACAGCACTGCATATGTTACTTTATGCCTCTAGTAGACTTAGTGGGCAAACCGTTGGGCTTGTTGGCAGCACCCACTGAGAACTACTGTGGGATGTAGTTCTCACACCCGTCGTGGTGTCTTTTTCCCCAGGGACTTCTGCTTCGGTTCCTGCTGTTCCAGTTGCTGATCCAGCTCCTTCAGACCGAGGTAAGGGAGTCGCGAGATAGATCCCTTCCTGTCATCCTCAGAGTGAGAGTAGATGTACCCCTGTACTACTTTGGAGTGTGTTATGTCGAGTGACTTTTGTAGTGAGGTATCGAGTTGTACCTTTCTTTTCTGCTGTTCTGAGAGACTCTTGTATTTGGTGAGGATGGTCTGTATATTTGAGAGATGTGGTTGTATTTTATGTCTTTTATTTCAGCTTTTACTATTTCAGCTCTGATATCTGCTAGTGTAGATGTTTCTTTGCAGGTTAGTCGCTACGTCTATACGGGGCTTCCCGTATGGGCGGCGGATCTGTTGGCGAGCCCGGGGCGCAGTTTCGACCCTGGGGCGTGACTGACCGGGTGTCGGTTGTTGGACCGAATTGTGGATTTTGGGTATTGCGGCAACCGCGGATATTGGGCGGTCGACCAGGTGTCGGTCGTTGGACCAGATTGTGGATTGTGGGTATTGCGGCGACCGCGGATATTGGGCAGTTGACTGGATGTCGGTTGTGGGACATGATTGTGGATGGCAGGGCATTGTGGCAACCGCGGATGTTGGACGGTTGACCGGAGGTCGGTTGTTGGACCTGATTTTGGATTAGGGGGCATTGCGGTAACCGCGGATATTGGGCGGTTGCCCGGATGTTTACTCATGCCATCAGATTATGGATCGGGATTTTCTTTAGTAGAGGGATTTGTTCCACTTGCATATAGTAATGATCCAGTCCTGCTTTTATGACACTTGTGTCATGGTTACTTTACTCATGTGGGTAGCTCCCCTGGAGTTTCACTCCGGAGTGTGCAGTGGTGCCATAGGCGCCGGACGGTTATTAAGTTTTGCTATCACATCGGCGCGGCTTTGCTTGCCCGATGATGAGGGCGGCAGCAGGCGGTACTAGTTTTTACTGGTTGATAAATTGGGTTTATCTGGACGGTTTTGGTTACTGATGCATACTTACGGTTATTCCATTTCGGAATTGCATTTAGAGGTATAGTAGTGGTAGTCTCCTTTTTCAGCAGTCTTTATTGCTTACCTCTCTTCTTCCCCTTTTTGCCTCTGGTAGACCTAGTGGGTGCGTTGGAGTCTGAGGATTTACCCACTAGGGGAGGCTACTGGTTTACTAGTAGTTCTTACCCCCATTCTTCTTTTCCTCTTTTTCTTCCTCTTTGATTTGTAGTCTTCTGCGGGAGCTGCGGGTTTTCAGCAGCGGATCGAGGAGAGAGGACAGCTGAGTAGATAGATCGTCTGCGCGACAGTGAGTTTAGCTGGACTTGTATCCCTTTTATCTTAGACGGTTGTATATTCATTTTGGGTCTGGCTGTATATTTTTAGTGAGTTGGGAGAGACAGATGTATTATTTTATAGGTGTTCCTTATTTTTACTTCCAGTTTCAGTCTGAGATGTAGTAGTTTTTAGTTTAGCTCTGTTTTTATGCTCTTTAATTATATCTCATATATATCTGAGCAGGTTACCGGCGCTTCGTGTACGCGGGAAATTCTGTGTGCACGGCGAATCTATGGACGGCCCCGGGTTCTGGTTTACACCCGGGGCGTGACAGATTAGGTGGTATCAGAGCTTTGGGATAGGTCAGTTAGGACTTAGGAAACCCTAGGCTTTTGGCGGACCCTAGGATGATAGGGCGTGAGAGACGTGATATTTTGCGAAAGTCGGTGATTTATTTATTTGACTCTTCCTGTGAGTGAAGAGGGATCGACATATCCTATTTTTGTGGGACAGTTATGTTGGCTGTAGACAACATAAAGTTACAGAAATAGGGGGATGTCCTTGACTTTCGCTAGATTGGGTCGTGTGTGGTTGTGTGCTGATTTGTGGTTTCTTGTGGCAGGATGCCTCCCAGACGTTGGATCCCTACCCAGGGTGCCCCTACACCCCCTGTTGAGCTGGAGAGAACGGACCTTCCGAGATTAGCGAGTTGAGGGCCTTGGTAGCCCAGTTGGCTGAGAGCAATCGCTGGCAGGAGCAGCGGATTGAGCAGCTACTTGCGTAGAGAGAGGCGCCACCCTCGATGGTTTTGGAGGCCCCTACACCACCGGTAGTACCATTTGTTCCGGCAGCGCCATCATCGAGCAGCGGGGCTCGGGGAGCGGCCCAGCCTTTGACCCCGGCTGAGGAGCAGGATATCGCTGACAAGCTCGCCAAGTTTTGTCAGCACGGACCGCCTAGATTCTCGGGGCGGAACACACAGCCGTGGGAGATCGGGATATGGCTAGCAGCGATGGAGAAGCTATTCAGGGACTTCTTCATCGATTCGAGGTACCGAGTTCATATGGCGGTACATTGCCTGGATGGAGATGCAGATGCTTGGTGGCATCGGGTGGAGCCACCGGAGTTTCAGATCACCCGACAGCTACCCTGGTCCGAGTTTCGACGGATGATACTGGATACCTACTTTTCCTCCAGCGTGAAGCGAAAGCTGGAGGATGATCTGAATAGTATCTAGTAGGGCGACCATTCAGTTTGGTATACTTTCAGGAGTTCACATAGTTGCTCAACTGCGTGCCAATTTGTCGCCCGTGATGGGCCACATCAGGTCGAGTTGTTTGAGGCAGGCCTCCGCAGCGAGATATATACCCTAGTACATGCTCAGCGGCTTCAGACTCTTGAGGAGGCCGCAGAGCACGCCTAGTGGGTGGAGAGAGGCGGCACCATGGTTGCGAGGCGAGGCGAGATAGTCGCGCAGAGTTCCGACAGGAAGCGACTAGCACCCGATGACGGGGGACAGGCCAGTTCGTGGAGACCGCCGCTGTCACGCCCCCGGGGGTTTTTCGGTTAAGCGAAAAATGTGAAATATTAAATTTTTTTCTTTACAGTGTCCCCCAGTGCACGCCAGACCTGCCACACGTGCAAATTCCTCGATCCCGAGGGCGGAGTCTCCTTTGCACGTGCACAGCAGTTTCAACTTAGATAGGCATACCAACCCGTATGTAATGCCGATCACACTTTAACCACAATCAAATACACAACAGTAAGAGAGAGTACCATAACTACTTAACACGGCCGTCGATATTTAGAAAGGATAAGTCCATGGGTTTTCAAATCTGTGCCTACACGACACTCGTTGTGTTAAAAGCCGTTTTCGCAAATATTTTTCCTGATTTGAAAATAGGCCGAATAACTACAGAGTAAGAAAGCAAACAGAGTCACCACAGTAATTTGAACATCCACACCACAGCACAGTCGAACCCTATAATATCACAATTTTTTATGTAACATTTTACCCTCCTGCTAATAAAGTTTAAGTTATGAGAAATTGAATTAATGGGTTTACTTAAGTTGATAATCCTGAGGTGCGGATATTTTTCTGTGATAGAGCTCGAAAAACGGTGAACGGCGGTGCGACCGGATGCGGATTCCGACTTACGGATCCCCCAGAAAGGGGTTGTTAGGATCGTGGTAACAGGGATGTGCAACGAAATCCGTGCAAGTGATCGTGCACGCTTTTCGAGGAGATAAGGAGTTATCTCTAAGAAATAAATAAATAAATAAATAAATAAATAAATACAGATTTAAATACCCGATATGGATTTCGACGGTACGTACGAAGAAATAGAATTTACCTCTCCCGAAAAAGAAAACCTAGCAGGAGAGAAGAGAAAGAAAGAGGAAAAAGTGAAACCCTAACCGGAAGAGAAAAGAAAGAAAGAAGGAGAAAGCGGAGGGACCCGATCATCCCCGACGAACGTGCCGGTGTAGTAACTGCTTTTTAAATGTATTTTGGAATTTTTATTAATTACGTACCCCTTTTAGTGGTCCGGCGGGTGTGTTAATAATTCACCTTTTCTGGACAGACCGTCGGCGCTCGCGGGTATTTTTAGGCGCTAGAGCTCGCGAAACGGAGAACGGCGGCGCGATCGGATTTGAATTCCGACTCCGGGATCTCTCAAAATAAATTTCTGAAGGTTACTATCAGTTTCGGGTGCTTCAAAAAGGTGTAGAGTTATTTAGGATCCACAAGGATCTAAATAGGTACTATCAAACACCTAGAGGGGGGTGAATAGGTGTAATATTATAAAAACCAATCTCAGTGCAAAAATAAAAAACAATGCGGAAAATAAAAATCAACACACCGAGATTTACGTGGAAACTCCAATCCAGGAGAAAAACCACGGGACCAACACGCAATAACAATCCACTAAGAAATGAAGAATAACAAGGTGATTACCGACTCCACGGACTCGACCCCTCCTTCAACTTCTTCGGACCTTGCGCTGACCGGTTGGATGTCCACGCAATAACAATCCACAAGAAAAGAAGAATAACAAGGTAATTACCGTCTCCACGGATTTAACCCCTCCTTTAACTTCTTCGGACCTTGCGCTCCACCGCTTGCACGTCCACTGCACACGTTCGAATCCACGAACGCCACTCGAATCCACGAGCACACGTTTCGAATCCACGAAACGCCTTCAACACACCGAATCCACGATGGCACGTCGAATCCACGACGCAAACTCAGCCGGTAAGAATATTGGCTTTGATGGTGATCCTTTGCTTAGATTATCAATGAAGAACCATGGATGGAATCTCTAAGCAAAGATTAGATCAATTCGACAAAAGATATGTTCTTGAAAGAACCATCGAATTGACCTAAAAGAGGCTATAAAGAAGAACGATAAAAACCTAGCCTCTAGGGTTGCTCTCAAGTGTTTTATCAATTGATCGGCCGTGCTCCCCACGTTCTTGAGAAACCCTAAGTGTCTATTTATAGTTTAGAAACCTTTGGAAAGAGATAAGAATCAAAAACATACCTTATCTGGAAATTTTCAGGACGGCGATCCGGATCGGGATTACTGTGATCCGGATCGTCGTAACGAGATTGACGATTCCAGAAATCCAAGGGTTCGGGATCCGGATTGCAAGGCCGATCCGGATCGTTCATGAATTTCAGCAACATCCAATGTTCGGGATCCGGATCAGAATAGGCTTGGATCCGGATTGGATTTGCACATGAACTAATACCCTTCGGGATCCGGATTGGATCATCTGATCCGGATCCTGAACATGTCCCATGTCCAGTTTTTGATTTTTATGCAATTAAAAATTCATCCAAGTGTTTCTACACTATAAGAAAGTATTCGGATCACCAAAATTATTTAGTTAAACATACCTGATCCTTTTGAATACTTTCTTCTTGAGATTGATGTAACTGATCCACAATTCTTCATCTTCAATCTTCAAGACTCAAGACACTGAGTGTCAACTTGAGCTCTTGTTGAATCTTCTCTAAGTCTTTGATTGCTGATTGACAATTTGATCCCTTTAAGACTCCGACTCAACTCACTGACTTGACTCACGAAATATGCCAACACCAAAATGCCGTAACAATCTCCCCCTTTGGCAATTTCGTGACAAAACCCAAAAATACATAAAAACGCTCAAGTCACTCATCTTAAACCAAAAAATCGAAATTCAATGTCATCACCAAAACATTGATTTTCTTTGCGTGAAAGATCCAATAAATACAAAATTACATTTGAACCAAACAGTCCTAGAACATACTCTATGACTTAGGACTTGGAGTCTTAAAGTGATGTAATTCCTGCAAAACAAAACTCCAAACAAAATCAAACGTTAGTCGTTAGAAATTAAAATCCTACATTTGATTCGTCCTTTTGGTTCTTTTGTTTTTCGGCTCTTTCAATCTTTTCTTTATCTCCCCCTATCTTGAGCATCTCTAACATGTTCTCCATCTCCATGTTCTTGAGCATCTCATAACATGTTCTCCATGTTCTCCATGTTCTTGAGCATCTATGTTCTCCCCCTTTGTGATACGATCATCATTTTCCGTTCTCCCCCATTTTTCCATTTTCGTTTGTCCTCTCTTGATGATCTCATCTCCGTCATTTCTCTTCTCCCCCTTTTTGTCACAAATTGTCAAACAGTGAACATACTAGACAAAAGGAAATCACTAACAACATTAGTTCATAGAGAAAGAGAGATAAAAGCTCAGTTCCGGTATATAACAAAAATGCAGATTGCGTACCGGTACCAGAAAGCAAAAATCAAATAATTTCTTGAAACAAATCCAGATTTTAGAATCTTTTCAAATACCGATTTGTATTCCATCAAGAAATCAATTTAAGTGCTTTAACCAATGAATTAACAAGATGTCATTCAATCCAATTAATTTCACAAAATTAAAAAGATTTACTCCTAAATCATGAAAAACAAAGATAAAACATTATAAACAGTTTTTCATGTTATATTCATCAAACACAAGTCATCAAAAATAATCTTGAGATCCAAACTCTATCAAGATGTAACGAATTTACAAAGATGACTTACGGAGATTTCCAAATGACATCAATCTTGAATTCTACCCTTTCATCAGAATAATTTAGAAAAATTCCATAATAACCAGAAAAAGTATGTAAGCACTTTAGCGCATCAACTTTAAACAAAAGTCATCGTTTCATGCAACAAGAAATAGATTATACCAAATCTATCAAAAATACTCAAAAATGAAACAAAAATTTATGAAAATTAAAACCCTTAAAGTTGAACAACTTCAATCACATCTAACATGATCTTATGCGTAATGCCTTTATCAAATCATCAATTTGGTAAAGAAAATGAAATACCAAGATCAATAGATGTTTGAAATCCCAGATAAGTTAGATAATATATCTAGACAATCTGTTGAAGAGAGTGGCTCTTTGAGCATCTTTCGTTAAAAATCCCACCTTATACCAACCATGAAATATGACTGAGTCAAGTATTTCAATATGCATTTCATCAACAATTTTAAAACAAAAATTTGCTTTGCATACATGGGGTATCTTTTTCTTTCTTTCTTTTTCCTCCATGTGGTGGTAGTTTTCACACTCCTCATTGGGATGTAACTCTTTCCACATCTTTTGAGCATTTTACATTTCATTGACTCCCCCTCAATTGGCTATCAATTATTTAATATATAAGGTATTCAACCAAAAATTGATCTCGCATTCATACTCGACTAAGCAATCAAATATGATAATGACTATACCAAGAGATCATTGAGAGAGAAATTGACTTTGATCACTTAAAAGATGAATTAATTAACATAAATGATCATTGCAACATTGAAATATTATGATATCAAAAGCATAATAAATTTCTAAATGCGTGAAAGAATGCAATTAAAGTCAATTTAACCAATGCTCAATTAAACAACTCCTCTAAATGAAGTGTCTTCAAGATTATGAATATGGAGTCAAGTTGATAATCCAAGAAAATTAATTTGGAGTGAATGAACGTGAAGCCCTTTTTATTCAATGCACTTGTTCGTTAAAAACCCTTTTGTTCAAAAACAAAGTATAAAAACAAAGAGCATTGAAAAACATGTAATGCAAAGATTAAGAAAAATATGAAGGGAAAACCAATCAAAGCATTACACACAGTCATAAGCTATTTAGAACTTAAGACAAGGAAAGATATCACCTTTCCGAATCCAAAATCGCTGGATTTTGGGTTGTCTTGATTCGTTGTGCCGGGGGTTGTCCGCTTTGACTGTTGATCCACCTTAGGTCTTTGCCTCGCAATGATCCACTTGTATGATTGATGTTGTGGCTCGGACCTTTGGTGGGTTGAGTGAACTCCTTTGACTTGATGTGTCTTTTGATTCCGTTGAGTCCGCTCCGTAGATGAAGTTGCCGAAGGATTTTTCTTTCTCTTTTTCGGGCAATTCTTCACCAAATGTCCTTCAAGTCCACATAGGTGACAAGTTCTTCCTTTCAATTTCATTGTGGAACTTGAAGCATGCACAGTTTGGTCTTTTTAAATCCCAAACCAACCTTGCTTGTTTGACCTAATCCGGACATACAATCTAGTTTCTTGGAACCGGTTGAAAGCCTTTGTATGTCGGATTTGAGTTGATGAACTTGCTTGGTCAAAGCTTGGTTGGTGACATGAATTTCTTCAAACTGCTTTTCAAGAAAACCAATCTTGTCCATATATGATTTAGCGTTTGTCTCCGATTGGTTTAGCTTTTCTTGGAGGATTTTATTGTTATCCAATAACCGTCCATGTTCCTCCTCGAGATCATGAAGTTTGATCTTTAAAGCTTGATTCTCGTCTTGAACTTCAAGTCGTTGCTTCCTCAACTTCTTGTTAAGTTTGGCCATCTTCTTTGATTCCGCAAGAAGTTGTTGGTATGCCTCAACGAGTTCTTCTTCGTCCGACTCCCCCTCACTTGATGACTCTCCTCCGGATGTTGATGTTTCATGCAAAATCAAAGGAATAGAGTCAGTGACTAAAGATGATAAGCACAAATTAGAAGAGGGAATTTGAGAGGCATGAAAAGCAACAAATTTTTCTTTTTCCTCTTCACTTGAGGTCGATTCATCGAAACTAGAATCGTCCCAAGTTTTTGCTTGCAAAGCCTTCTTTTTATATGATTTCTTAGAAGGACAATCCGTTGAAATATGGCCGTAGCCTTTGCATCGATAACATCGGATTTCCCCTTCGAAATCATCTTTTTCTTTTTCTTTAGAAGGTTTTGCAACGCCTTTGAGTTTAGAGGATTTAGAACCCGATGATCCTTTAGATGGTTTCGTGGATGAAGATCCATCGGTTCGATTCTTCCAAAATTTCCGACGAAATTTCTTTGTGATCCGCGCCAATTGTTCTTCAAAATCGGCAAAAGAGATTTCATCGTCGGAACTCGATTCGTCATCTTCTTCCTTTGTTGATTTGAATGCAATACCTGTAAGCTTAGAAGAAGACTTGGAAGAATTTTGATTAGTAGGAAAAGTCATCTCATAAGTTTGTAAAGCACCTACTAATTCCTCTACACTCATCTCATCCGGATGACTAACGGTTTCAATGGCGGTAACCTTTGCCCTAAACCGTTCCGGAAGAGTCCGAAGAATCTTTCTTACAATTTTCGACTCCGGGATCTTTTCTCCTAAATTAGCACATGTATTAATTACATCTTGAAGTCTAGTGTAATAATCTGTAAACAATTCATGCTCTTCCATATGAATAGAGTCAAATTGACTTGTAAGCATCTGGAGCTTTTGAATTTTTACAAGATTAGTACCCTCATGTGTAATTTTGAGAATATCCCAAATTTCCTTCGCGGTTTCACACGCGGAAATTCTTGTAAACTCAGTCGAGGAAAGAGAATTATATAAAGCGTTCATACCTTTCCCATTGTAAGAAGATCTTTCGATTTCCTCTTTAGACCATCTAGAGCGAGGTTTTGGGGTAGTAGAATTTCCTACTTCCTCAACCGGATGCACCCAACCGTATTCAACGGTTTGCCATACCCGCTCATCAATAGAGATGAGAAAAGCTCTCATCCGCACTTTCCAATATGCATAATTGGTCCCATCAAAAAGAGGAGGTCTAAAAATATTACCACTTTCACCCATCATGATAGATAAACCTAAAACCCGCTCTGATACCAATTGTAGAGTTATTTAGGATCCACAAGGATCTAAATAGGTACTATCAAACACCTAGAGGGGGGTGAATAGGTGTAATATTATAAAAACCAATCTCAGTGCAAAAATAAAAACAATGCGGAAAATAAAAATCAACACACCGAGATTTACGTGGAAACTCCAATCCAGGAGAAAAACCACGGGACCAACACGCAATAACAATCCACTAAGAAATGAAGAATAACAAGGTGATTACCGACTCCACGGACTCGACCCCTCCTTCAACTTCTTCGGACCTTGCGCTGACCGGTTGGATGTCCACGCAATAACAATCCACTAAGAAAAGAAGAATAACAAGGTGATTACCGTCTCCACGGATTTAACCCCTCCTTCAACTTCTTCGGACCTTGCGCTCCACCGTTTGCACGTCCACTGCACACGTTCGAATCCACGAACGCCACTCGAATCCACGAGCACACGTTTCGAATCCACGAAACGCCTTCAACACACCGAATCCACGATGCCACGTCGAATCCACGACGCAAACTCAGCCGGTAAGAATATTGGCTTCGATGGTGATCCTTTGCTTAGATTATCAATGAAGAACCATGGAAAAATCTCTAAGCAAAGATTAGATCAATTCGACAAAAGATATGTTCTTGAAAGAACCATCGAATTGACCTAAAAGAGGCTATAAAGAAGAACGATAAAAACCTAGCCTCTAGGGTTGCTCTCAAGTGTTTTATAAATTGATCGGCCGTGCTCCCCACGTTCTTGAGAAACCCTAAGTGTCTATTTATAGTTTAGAAACCTTTGGAAAGAGATAAGAATCAAAAACATACCTTATCTGGAAATTTTCAGGACGGCGATCCGGATCGGGATTACTGCGATCCGGATCGTCGTAACGAGATTGACGATTCCAGAAATCCAAGGGTTCGGGATCCGGATTGCAAGGCCCGATCCGGATCGTTCATGAATTTCAGCAACATCCAATGTTCGGGATCCGGATCAGAATAGGCTTGGATCCGGATTGGATTTGCACATGAACTAATACCCTTCGGGATCCGGATTGGATCATCTGATCCGGATCCTGAACATGTCCCATGTCCAGTTTTTGATTTTTATGCAATTAAAAATTCATCCAAGTGTTTCTACACTATAAGAAAGTATTCGGATCACCAAAATTATTTAGTTAAACATACCTGATCCTTTTGAATACTTTCTTCTTGAGATTGATGTAACTGATCCACAATTCTTTATCTTCAATCTTCAAGACTCAAGACACTGAGTGTCAACTTGAGCTCTTGTTGAATCTTCTCTAAGTCTTTGATTGCTGATTGACAATTTGATCCCTTTAAGACTCCGACTCAACTTACTGACTTGACTCACGAAATATGCCAACACCAAAATGCCGTAACAAAAGGTGGTCGGGCGATTGGCACATTTTTCGAGATAAATCGGACCCTAGTTCGCACCCGAACGATTAATTTCTTTTAGTTTTGGGATTTAGGGTTCATTCCCACTCCTCATTCGCACCCGAACGATTAAATTTTGAGTTTGGGGGCTTAGGGCCCTTTCCCACTCCTTATTTCCTGTACGTTAGGTCTCCTCTGAACGCGTGCGAGGAACCCAATCCCCAGTTTTTTTCCCCTCTATCGATTGGCGTGAAGAACCGAGGCGACGAGACGGGGAGAAGGAAGGACGATCGCATTTCCTGCAGAATCCGGTGAACGAGAACGGGACGATCCTCCTACTTCCTCCCTTACCGGCGAAAATGAGGTGAGCGGTTTGGGTCTTTCCATTTTTTTTTTCGGTATGAGGTTTTCCTTTTTGTCGTGTCGCGTGCGAGGCGAGTTGGAACTAAACGGGAGGCCGCCGCCGCCGTTACTGTGTTCACGGGGTCATCGCCGCAGCCACCATGATCGCGGGGTCGCAACCGGAGCCGAAAAGGGGCAGAGTACTATTCATTCAGGCAGGTTTCAGGCTGCGGTCCACTGCGCCGGCGTGCACCCGGCGCACACTTCCGCGGCGCGGGGGCGCAGACCCGGCGCACAGATGCGTGCGCCAGACCGCGCAGTCCACCAGACCGGCGTGCACCTGGCGCACGCCTCCGCGGCCCGGGGCCGCAGACCCGGCCAACGAAGGATGCGTGCGCCAGGCCGCGCGGTGCACTCCCTAGGCGTCCACCCGGTGCTCGCAGCCGCAGCGGGGAAGCAGTGAACCCGGTGCGCGCCCCTGCCCATGCGCGGCCCGGCCCAAGCCGCAGCGGTCCACCGCTGCGGCGTGCTCCCGGCCCGCGCCGCGGCCGCCTACTGTCATGGACCCGATCCACGCCTGGATCCGTGCACCAGTTTTCAGAAAAGGATCCAGAAGCTCCGTTTTTGGCCCGTTTCGCCCCATTTTTGAGTATTTTTGACCACGACGATGATTGTTTTTAACAATAACTCTTATTGTAGCTTTTCGGGCACAAGGCGAGGTTATTTTTAGTTGGAGCTCCCGCACGTCTTCTCCTTCGTGTTTGAGGTGGGTTTTCATTCTAGGGCTTAGCGTGGGATTTTTGGAAACTGTAATCAAGCTTTAATAACTTGTCTAACTGTGCTAATATGGGTAATCTCTATTGTTGTTACTATCGTGTTCTTTTACTACGGTGTACTTGATTTCTATGCTCGAGGCTGCAGCACACGCACCCGCGGTTTGGCCACCCCAAAGGGTGCGCTTTTCCGAAAAAGTGGTCTATGACCCGTGTAACCCACGAGGTGACGTAGTGGGGCCCCCGTAGGTGAGGGGTTTTGAGGCGCCAAGGTGTGAGCGGTGCGACCCGTCGGGGTAGGTGCTCGACGTGGTTAGGTTTTGCAGGTGTTCGTGTTTCTTTTCCCTCTTGGGAGGGTGGTTGCTCCGGATAGTCTTACGGTTCCTTCAGGGCTGAGAGCTAGGCGACGGTGAGGCCGAGTCAGTGAGGCCAAGTCAGGAGCTTTCGGGTCCATCGAGGCCCAGACTGTATTTTTCTCTTTTCCTTCGCATTTCATTTGATATTGTAGGCTACTGTGTTGTTCTCGATACCCTCATGGGGTCGATGTGGATGTCGGTACTTTACTCTCAAGATATGAGGATGTTGAGTTTTGGTTTCTATCTCTGTTCGGCCGTTTTCAAAGAAAAGAAAAGAAAGAAAAACAAAGAAAAAGAATTGTGAAAATCATTTTCAAAATCTGGGTGTTGTGTGGACACCGTTTTCAAAACCTTGTGGATTTATGGATTTCGAAAACGGACTTCAGAACCTGAGTGTCGTGTGGGCACTGTTTTAAAAACTCTGTGGATTTATGGTTTTTGAAACTGTTTTAGAAATCTGGATGCCGGGTGGGCACCGCTTTCAAAACTGTGGATTTATCCTTTCAAGTGATCGGCCTTGAGAATTGTTCGGTTCTGTATGTGTATGTATGTTCAGAAACAGTTGTGATTGAATAAATGACTGTTAGAAATTCTCGACGTCCGTCCTCCTGATCCGTCCTCCTGATCAACTAGGCTTGAAGCATTTTGATAGAACATTCTGACGGAGTGATGACAGTACCCTAAAGTTTCGGGGAATTTGCAAATTGGTGCAAGTCCTGCTTGATCAAAAAGTGTTCCAAATACTGCAGAGCGCTTCTTTAAAGCTTTGACATTTACATGTCGCTCACCAATGCATTCTCTTTTCTCAAAGTCCTTAATCCTTTCAGAGCTTATGAAGTCTTGTGGAGGAGGTTGGTTTGCAAGTGGCTCCTTGATTGTGATACCCCGAGCACTTGCGCTTTTCCTTGCAAGGCTTTTTCTTTTTGTTCTGGTTGGACTTGGATCCATTGGGGCGTTTCCTTTTTCAGCAGCAGTAGGCGGAGCCTTTGCTTTAGAGGTTTCAGCAGGGGTTTTCCCTTTTGAGGCAATGGGTACAGTGGCCTCCACCAAGAGCTCATCCCAATCAATCGATTCCGTCTCAGATTCCGTTTCTGAATCGCTCCGAGTTTTCTTGGCCCTCTTGGGCTTGTTAGTTGTTCGAGTGTGAACCATTGCAGTAAGAAGGAAGATCACCCATGTAATCACCATTGCTGCTGTTCCTTGTGAGAGAAGAGTCCTGTGAGCAACAACTCAAGAACACGAAAAAAATTATTAATTTTCAAAAATTTGAAAAATTGTACCCAAACAATCATTATCGTGTAGAGAGACTAGGAATCAAATTAGTTTTGCAAAAAGAATTTTAAAAATAGATCAATTCCATGATTTTCAAAAATTCTTAATATATGCCCTAAAACTGAAATTTTTGAAATCGAAGCCCAAAAATTCGTTTATCAAGAGAAAACCTAGCATATAATCAAAACTAATCTACCCAGAGTTCTTATTTCAAAAGAAGTTTGATCAAAAACCAATCACAAACGAAAAAGATATAAAATTTCACTCACGTTTTGAGCAAAAACATGAAAAACTGTGAAAAACCGAGATTTTGATCAAAAGAACTCACTTGCATTTGAAGAAGATGAGTTGAGAAGGCTCCAAAATCTTTGCTTTCTAGAGAGAGAAGGTCTGGAGGCTTAGAAACAAAAGATTGAAGTAAAGAAAATTCAAAACCCTTTTGTTTTATATAAAACCCTAGCCGCGGTCCGGACTGCCTGAAGAATCCAGTCCGGATCGGCTACCCGCAGGAATACCTGCGTTCGGGGTCTGGATCGGCTTGCCCAGTCCGGACCGGCTCCAAATTTTTTCTTTAGAAAAATTTAGAAAAATTCCATAAAATCCAGAAAAAGATTGTAAGCATTTTTGTGTATCAACTTTAAATGAAAATTATCGTTTCATACAACAAGAAATAGATTATGCAAAATCTATCAAAAATATCCAAATAACGAAACGAAAATTTATAAAAATTAAATCCTTTAAAGTTGAACAAGTTCAATCACATCTAACATGATCTTATGAGTAATGCCTTTATCAAATCATTAATTTGGTAAAGAAAATAAAATACCAAGATCAATAGATGTCTGAATTCCCAAATATGTTAGATAATGTATCTAGTCAATTTGTCGAAGAGAGTGGCTCTTTGAGCATCTTTCATTCAAATTCCCACCTTATACCAACCTTGAAATTTGATAGAGTCAAGTATTTCAACATGCATTTTATTTAATCAAACTTGAAAAACCATGCTTGGTATACATGTGGTAGCTGCACACAGTACTCGGACTGCCTGAAGAATCCAGTCCGGATCGGCTACCCGCAGGAATACCTGCGTTCGGGGTCTGGATCGGCTTGCCCAGTCCGGACCGGCTCCAAATTTTTTCTTTAGAAAAATTTAGAAAAATTCCATAAAATCCAGAAAAAGATTGTAAGCATTTTTGTGTATCAACTTTAAATGAAAATTATCGTTTCATACAACAAGAAATAGATTATGCAAAATCTATCAAAAATATCCAAATAACGAAACGAAAATTTATAAAAATTAAATCCTTTAAAGTTGAACAAGTTCAATCACATCTAACATGATCTTATGAGTAATGCCTTTATCAAATCATCAATTTGGTAAAGAAAATGAAATACCAAGATCAATAGATGTTTGAAATCCCAAATAAGTTAGATAATATATCTAGACAATCTGTTGAAGAGAGTGGCTCTTTGAGCATCTTTCATTAAAATTCCCACCTTATACCAACCTTGAAATTTGACAGAGTCAAGTATTTCAATATGCATTTTATTTAATCAAACTTGAAAAACCATGCTTGGTATACATGTGGTAGCTGCACACAGTACTCGGACGACCGAGGTGGTAGCTCTTTCCTCCATGTGGTGGTAGTTTTCACACTCCTCATTGGGATGTAACTCTTTCCACATCTTTTGAGCATATTACTTTTCTTTGACTCCCCCTCAATTGGCTATCAATTATTTAATATATAAGGTATTCAACCAAAAATTGATCTCGATTTCATACTCGACTAAATAGTCAAATAAGATAATGACTATACCAAGAGATCATTGAGAGAGAAATTGACTTTGATCACTTAAAAGATGACTTAATTGACATAAATGATCATTGCATCATTGAAATATTATGATATCAAAAGCATAATAAATTTCTAAATATATAAAAGGATGCAATTAAAGTCAATATAACTAATGCTCAATTAATGTCCTATGTACAAACATAGATAAAGAACAAAAACACAAAACAAAACCTAACCTAAGCATTGGTTTCAAAAAGAGATTATTTCAAGGAAAGCATTCCAATTGCTTTACGCAAATGAATAAAACGTTTTTGATCCAAAGGTTTTGTTAAAATGTCAGCTAATTGATCCTCAGTTGAAATATATGAAAGTTGAAGAATATTTGATTCAACTAGCTCTCTAAGAAAATGATATCTAAGTTCAATGTGTTTTGTTCTTGAGTGCAACACAGGGTTTTTGGAAATGTTTATAGCACTAGTGTTGTCACAGAGAATGGTTACCGAAGTTGCTGAAATTCGGAAGTCGCTCAACACACTTTTCATCCAAATGAGTTGGGTTGAACAACTACCCGCTGAAATATATTCCGCTTCGGCAGTCGAGAGTGCAATGCAGTTTTGCTTTTTACTATGCCATGCAACAAGGCAATGGCCAAGATAAAAGCATGCACCACTCGTGCTTTTCCGATCATCCACAGATCCTGCCCAATCGGCATCTGAATATCCAACAATATCAAGACTTGTTCCCATAGGATACCAAATTCCGAAATTTATTGTTCCTTTGATGTACCGGATGATCCGTTTCACCGCTTTCAGGTGAACCTCCTTTGGTGCTGATTGATATCTCGCGCAAATCCCAACACTAAAGGATATATCCGGGCGACTAGCCGTGAGGTAAAGTAGACTTCCAATCATACTGCGATAAAGTTTCTCGTCTACATTCTCACTAAGTGATTCACTTCCAATCCCTTATGGCTAGTTCCCATTGGAGTCGGAAAATCTTAGAATTTTCTAAATCAAACTTTTTGACCAACTCCATTGCATACTTGGATTGACACAGATGAATGCCTTCATCACTTTGTTTAACTTGTAATCCAAGAAAATATGTCAATTCGCCCATCATGGACATCTCAAATTCGCTTTCCATGGTTTCCGCGAATTTAGAAGCATCATTATCTCTTGTTGCACCAAATACAATGTCATCGACATAGATTTGTGCTACAATGAAATTATTTTGATAATGCTTCACAAAGAGAGTCCTGTCAGCTCCCCCTCGAGTATAGCCCTTTTCCAAAAGGTGCTTTGTCAACCTTTCGTACCATGCTCGCGGTGCTTGTTTCAGACCGTAAAGAGCCTTTTTCAAACGAAAAACATGGTTAGGTTGTTTATGGTCTACAAAACCTTTCGGTTGAGCCACATAAACTTCCTCATTTAAAAACCCATTTAAAAATGCGCTCTTAACGTCCATTTGAAAAAATTTTATTTTAAAATGACAAGCAATCGCAAATAGGATACGAATGGACTCGAGTCTAACTACAGGGGCGAAAGTTTCATCAAAGTCTATACCTTCTACTTGAGAGTAGCCTTGAGCAACTAGTCGTGCTTTGTTTCTGATGATGGTACCATCCTCATTTTTCTTGTTCTTGAAAATCCATTTGGTACCTATCACATTGTGTTGCTTCGGAGGCTTCGTTAATTCCCAGACTTTGTTTCGCTCAAATTGATGGAGCTCTTCCTGCATTGCTTCAATCCAGTAGTCATCCTGAAGAGCTTCATCGACATTCTTTGGTTCTATCATGGAAACGTAACAAGCGAATCCACAAACCAATTGTCTCCGAGTTCTGACTCCTTCTTGTGGGTCTCCAATAATGTTCGATTCAGGATGATCCTTGGAGATGCGTAACGTTTGAGGTAACGGAGTACTCGGAGGTACATGAGATGATTCCTGCACATCAGATAAACTTGAAGAACCATTAGATGCATCATCATTATCGGAAGAATTGTTATGAGAAGATGCATTAGCAGGTGTATCATCATCAAGAGAGATATCGAGGGTAGATTTTTCAGATGCAAAGTGAAAAGCTTCATCTACCTTAACATTTATCGATTCTACGATCGTCTTAGATTCCAAGTTAAATACTCGATATGCTCTACTG
This sequence comes from Tillandsia fasciculata, assembly GCA_029168755.2. Lineage (NCBI taxonomy): Eukaryota > Viridiplantae > Streptophyta > Magnoliopsida > Poales > Bromeliaceae > Tillandsia > Tillandsia fasciculata. The sequence goes on from JAQOTM010000330.1 coordinate 99,253, forward strand.
TTTGTAGAATAACCCAAGAAAATCCCTTCGTCACTTCGAGAGTCAAATTTTCCAAGATTTTCGCGGTCACGTAAAATGTAACACCGACTCCCAAAGATACGAAAATACTTAATATTTAGTTTTCTACAAAACCATAGTTCATATGGTGTATTTAAAGTCCCCGGGCGCAAATACACTCGATTAATTACATAGACTGCAGTGTTCACAGCTTCAGCCCAAAAATATAGCGGTAAATTCCGGCTATGAAGCATAACACGTGCCATCTCCTGTACAACCCTGTTTTTGCGCTCGACTACACCATTCTGTTGAGGTGTATAGGGTGCTGAGAATTCATGTTTAATGCCGTTGGAAGTGCAAAAATCAATGAATTTAGAATTTATGAATTCTCCACCTCTATCACTTCTAACACGAGTAATCTTTTCATTCTTTTCAATCATAATACGATGGCAAATCTCGTGAAAAGAATCAAAAGTATCAGCTTTCTCTTTTAAAAATGCTACCCAAGATATCTAGAGAAATCATCAACCAATAGAAAAATATACCATTTACCTCCCAAAGATGGTTGACGAGTTGGCCCCATTAAATCCATGTGCAAAAGTTCCAAAGGCCATTTAGTACCAACGTGGTTCAAGTTCTTGTGTGCAGTTCTTGAATGTTTTCCCTTTTGACAACCGCCACACACAATGTTTTGTTTAAGTGAAAGTTTAGGAACCCCCTTGACCACGTCTTTGTTTGAAATTCTAGCAAGTTCCTTAAAATTTATGTGACCTAGCCTTTCATGCCAAAGTGTTTCATTATTCAAAGAAGCTAGGTTACAATTTTCAGAAATTTTATTAGGAACAACATAACAATTATTTTCAGATCTAACCCCTTTTAAAAAGAAAACATGGTCCTTATCAGTTACAGTACATTCAACAGATGAAAAATTAACTGAAAAACCATTGTCACAAAGTTGACTAATGCTTATGAGGTTAGTCTTAAGGCCTTCAACAAATAACACATTATTCAAAAACCGGGCCATCTGGAATAGCTATAGTTCCTTTTCCAACAATTTTGGAAGACCGACCGTCTCCGAAAACTACAAGTCCTCCGGAGATTTTCTCAAAAGTTTGAAAACAGTTTTTGTCACCGGTCATGTGACGGGAACACCCGCTATCCAGATACCAAGACGAATTATCATATGCATGCAAGGAAATATTAGTAACAAGACAAGGAAAGATTTCACCTTTGCGCACCCAAACCTTTTTGGACTGCGTTGGTAATGATCGTGAAGTTATTTCCTAGGTGAAAGCGTCTTGTTTGATTGATTGCTGCTCCTTGATGATGTCGTCTTGCGCGGTGAACTACCAAGGCTCTTTTCCTTTGAAAAATTTGCATTTGATTTCCGAGGAATCACCTTTTTGGTAGTCGTTGCAAGAAGTGCTTGAGTTGATGCGTTTGGCTCCCATCTTGCAATTTCTCCTTATGTGCCCTGAAAAACCACAACGAAAACATACCTTAGTGCTTGACGATCCCGAAGAGGATGAAGTAGGCTTGTTGTCGTTGTTTGTCGTGAATTCCGGTGTCGGAGGAGGAGATACCGACTGAGGCACAAAAACTGTCCCACTCGAACTTGGACTGTCTCCAGTTTGAGTGTATCCGAGGCCGAACCGGTTTGTTTGACCAAGACCAAGAAGCTTATCCAACTTACTCCTTCCAGAAGAAAATCGCTTTAAGTCATCCTTGAGTTGGAAAATGGTCTTTGTCATTTCCAATTTTTCCTGTCGAGCCTCGTTGTAGAGCTTCAAGAAATAATTCGCTTTATCCACCAGTTTTTCATGTTCCTTCTCGAAATGCTCATTTTTCTCTTGAAGGGAAACATTTGCATTAATCAGGTTATCCCTTTCCACTTCAAGAGCGTTTGAGAGAGAAGTTGCTGTTTTTACTTCTTCTTCGAGATCCTGCAATCTCCCTCTCAAACTCCGGTTTTGCTTTGCCAATTTCTTTGAATCCCTCAAAAGTTTATGGTAGGCAAGAGCAAAATCTTCACCTTCGGAGTTACTCGATTCGTCGTCCATGGCATTCTTTTCAGCATGGGAGGAGTTGGACAGTGAATCGGATGTACTTGCCATTAAGCACATGAAGGGTGAAGATGTGGACGCGTGGAATACCGTTGCGTTGTTTTCTTCATCACTGGAAGATGACTCATTTGACGTTGAGTTGTCATCCCAAGTGACGGCTTGCATCGCCTTCTTCTTTGCCGGATTCTTATTGGGACACTCCGTTGCAATGTGGCCGTAGCCTCGACATTTGAAGCATTGTACTTGTCCCTCTGAACTTTTCTTATCCTTTGAAAAGTTCTCTTGCTTTCTTGACTTGTAACTTGAAGAACCCTTGCCTTTCTTCGACTTTCCGAAGGATGGAGTTTTGCTTGAATTACCCCTTCGAAAGTTTCGGCGAAACTTCCTTGTCAAGAGAGCGAGCTGCTTCTCAAAGTCCTCCATAGATAGGTTCTCGTCATCGTCTGAGGAGGATGAATCCGTGTCTTCTTCTTTTGTTGATTTCAATGCAAAACCTGAAGACTTAGAAGAGGATGCTTTTCCAGAAGAATAGTTAGTAGGAAATGTCATTTCATAAGTTTGTAAGTGCACCAACTAATTCTTCTACACGCATTTCGTCCGGGTGTTTAACTGTTTCAATGGCTGTAACCTTGGGCGAAATCGTTCAGGAAGAGTTCTTAAAATTTTTCTTACAACTTTAGATTCTGAAATTTTCTCTCCCAAGTTAGCACATGTGTTCACGATGTCTTGCAATCGTGTATAATAATCTGTGAAAGATTCATTTTCTGCCATAAAAATAGAGTCAAACTTGCTCGTAAGCATTTGCAGTTTTTGAATCTTCACAAGGTTAGTTCCCTCATGTGTAACTTGAAGAACATCCCAGATTTCTTTCGCAGTCTCACATGCCGAGACGCGAGAGAACTCAGTTTGTGACAAGGCATTAAATAAAGCATTAATTCCTTTGCCATTGTAAGAAGATAAATCAATCTCTTCCTTGGTCCATTTCGACCTAGGTTTGACGGTGCGAACATCAGCAATAATTTCAGTTGGATTAGACCATCCTAATTCAATTGATTGCCACACCCGTTCGTCGATGGAAATTAAAAAGGCTTTCATCCGTACTTTCCAGTAGGCATAATTTGTTCCATCGAAGAATGGGGGTCTGTTGATGTTTCCACCTTCAACCATTGTTTACAACCCTATTCCCGCTCCGATACCACTTGTTGGGTTATGTAATAATTGGATCTAAATAGGGGAAAAAACACCTAGAGGGGGGTGAATAGGTGTAAACAGTAAACACTCAAAAAATCATTGCGCAATAAAACCCAATGCGGAAATAAAAAATAACACGCAAGATTTTTACGTGGAAAAACTCCAAACCGGAGTAAAAAACCACGGGACCGATAACACGGCGAAATCCACTAGAATTAAAACACGTACAAGGTGATATACCGTACTCACAGACGACTCAACCTTTTCCATACGCTCCTAGTAGATCTTCTCCGCTCGCTCCACAACGCTTCTCGAATCCACGATCTGCGCCCAACGCCGAATCCACAGCGTCCAACGTCGAGTCCACGACGTCCGACCGAATCCACGGTCTTCACCCAGTAGCACGCTTCGAATCCACGAACGTACCTCGCTCCGAATCCACGAGAGCGGTTGCACCTTGAATCCACAAGGCCACGCGAGTCCACGCGCCGATTTTTGGAAAAATCGTTGTTTTTGGGTGGTGATAATCTGCCGAATACTTAGATTAGAAATAGATCGGAAATACCATCTAAGTATTCATTAATTTGATTCTACTCAAAATCTGAGTTTGGAAAACCTAGAATCAAATTAATCAATATAGATGAAGAAACATAGAATTAAATCTATTGATTTCCTTTCTTCTCTATATGTGGATTTTTCTATTTTGGTCGTATTTTTTGTGTGCCCTAAAAGATGAAACATAGGGTCTATTTATAGGCTAAAAACCATTGGAAGAAGATAAGCATCAAAAACTAACCATTTCTGGAATTTTACAGGACGACGGTCCGGACTGAAATTGGAGGTCCGGACTGTCACAGCGAAACAGACTTTTTCCAGAAAAGAAGACATTCGGGGTCCGGACTGAAATTTCCACGGTCCGGACTGTTCATGCAATTCCTGCAAATTCCACATTCGGGGTCCGAATTGAAATAACCAAGGTTCGGACTGGAATTGCGCATGAACTAACCTATGTTCGGGGTCCGGACTGTGATGTCCGATCCGGATCCTGAACATGTAGCATGTCCAGTTTTTGATTTTATGCAATCAAACATTCTTCCAAGTGTTTCTACACTATAAGAAGTATTCGGATCACCAAAAATATTTAGTTAAACGTACCTGATCCTTTTGAATTCTTCTATCTTGAGATTGAGGTATATGATCCAAACTTCTTCATCTTCAATCTTCAAGACTTAACCAATTCCACGAAATACGCCAACACAAATTTCTTAGCAGAGCTTCTACTGTCAGGTGAGTTGAGATCCCTGGTGGGATTATTCTAGATCATGGGTATATTTTCTGATTTAGTAGTGGAGATGATTCTCCGACTTGATTTCGAGAGATTGGGCTCTGGCAGATTGAGTCGTGGAGGTTTCCCGACTTAGCCATGGGATGTGCATTATCAGATTGGGTCGTTGAGGGTTCTCCGACATGGCTATGAGAGGGTTTGGCATTCCCTGATCCAGTCGTGGAGGGTTCCCGACTGTGGTGTGTTATCTGGTGTTAGGTATCCGATCTGTTTGATCGAGGATCATAGCCTGCATGTGCCATTTATAAGACAGTTGAGACTGACTAGATACTAGAGCTCTGAGGGGTCGCTCCCCACGAGGACGCCCCACGCGGAGTGGGTAGGTGCGTAGTACGCCCCAGAGAGAGTGGGCAGGTGCGTAGTATGCCCCACCCGCAGTGGGCAGGTGCGTCCATTGTAGTCAGCAGTACGCCCCACGCGGAGTGGGTAGGTGCGTAGTACGCCCCACCAAGAGTGGGCAGGTGCGTAGTACGCCCAACACGCGGTGGATAGGTGCATAGGACTATCACGGCCCGGGTGTAAACCGGAACCCGGGCCCGTTTACAGATCCGCCGTGCACACGGTATTTCTCGTGTACACGAAGCGCCAATAACCTGCTCAGATATAAGAGATATAATAAAAGAGCAATAAAAACAGAGCTGAACTAAAACTAACTCATCTCAGACTGAAGCTGGAAATAAAATACAATACATCTGTAAAAATGATACATCTGTCTCTCCCAACTCACCAAAATAAATACAACATGCTGGCAAAAGCCAGTCCCAAAGTAAAAGTACAATCGTCTGAGGAAACATGGGTACACCAATAGTCCAGCTAACTCGCTCATCCTGCCTCGAGGTCTATCTACTCAGCCGTCCTCTCTCCTCGATCTGCCGCTGAAAACCCAGCAGCACCCGCAGAAGACAGTCCAAAACAAGGGAAAAGAAACAAAGAAAAGAAGAATGGGGGTGAGAACTACTAGTTGTTACGGAATTTGAGTTGGCGTATTTCGTGAATGTATTAAGTCTTGAAGATTGAAGATGAAGAAACTTTGGATCGTATACCTCAATCTCAAGAAAGAAGAATTCAAAAGGATCAGGTACGTTTAACTAAAGAATTTTGATGATCCGAATACTTCTTATAGTGTAGAAACACCTGGAAGAGGTTTTATTTGCTTAATCATCAAAAACTGAACATGGGACATGTTCAGGATCCGGATCGTGGCTTGCAATCCGGATCCCGAAGGGTGTTCGTTCATACACTGGTTCAATCCGGATCGCAGCATTCCATGATCCGGATCCCGAACATAGTTTTACCTATTTGCTTGAACGATCCGGATCAGGAATTGCAATCCGGATCCCGAACATTGTGTTTTGGTAAAACTGTATGAACGATCCGGATCGTGGACTACGATCCGGATCCCGAACAAGCAATTTTCTGGAAACCGTCATTTGTGCTTCTGCAATCCGGATCGTCAAATCCAATCCGGATCGCCGTCGGTAAAACTTTCCAGAAAAGGCTGTTTTTGATCCGAATATTCTTCCTAGGGTTTCTAACCTATAAATAGACCCTATGGTCATTTTTCTAGGGCAATCCAAATAGAGCCGTCATTATCAAATATCATTTTATACGGCCTTAGATCCACATATAGAGAAGAAAGGAAATCATTAGATTTATTCTATGGTTCTTCATCTATATTGATTGATTTGATTCTAGGTTTTCCATACTCACATTTTGAGTAGAATCAAATCAATGAATACTTAGATGGTATTTCCGATCTATCTTTAATCTAAGTATTCGGCGGATCATCACCACCCAAACAAACAACGATTTACCCCAAAATCGGCGCGTGGACTCGCGTGGCCTTGTGGATTCAAGGTGCAACCGCTCTCGTGGATTCGGAGCGAGGTACGTTCGTGGATTCGAAGCGTGCCATTGGGTGAAGACCGTGGATTCGGTTGGACGTCGTGGACTCGACGTTGGACGCTGTGGATTCAGCGTTGGGCGCGGATCGTGGATTCGAGAAGCGTCGTGGAGCGAGCGGGAAGATCTACTAGGAGCGTATGGTAAAAGGTTGAGTCGTCTGTGAGTACGTTATATCACCTTGTACGTGTGTTAATTCTAGTGGATTTCGCCGTGTTATCGGTCCCGTGGTTTTTTACTCCGGTTTGGAGTTTTTCCACGTAAAAATCTTGCGTGTTCTTTTATTTTTCCGCATTGGGTTTATTTGCGCAATGATTTTTTGAGTGTTTATTGTTTACACCTATTCACCCCCCTCTAGGTGTTTTTTCCCCTATTTAGATCCTTATTAACCTAAACCCAACAAGTGGTATCAGAGCGGGAATAGGGTTGTAAACAATGGTTGAAGGTGGAAACATCAATCGACCCCCTTTCTTTGATGGAACAAATTATGCGTACTGGAAAGTACGGATGAAAGCCTTTTTAATTTCCATCGACGAAAGGGTGTGGCAATCAATTGAATTAGGATGGTCTAATCCAACTGAAATTTTAGATGATGTTCGCACCTTAAAACCTAGGTCGAAATGGACCAAGGAAGAGATAGACTTATCTTCTTACAATGGCAAAGGAATTAATGCTCTATTTAATGCTTTGTCACAAACTGAGTTCTCTCGCGTCTCGGCATGTGAGACTGCGAAAGAAATCTGGGATGTTCTTCAAGTTACGCATGAGGGAACTAACTTAGTGAAGATTCAGAAACTGCAAATGCTCACGAGCAAGTTTGACTCTATCTCTATGGCAGAGAATGAATCCTTCACTGACTATTACACACGATTGCAAGATATCGTAAACTCATGTGCTAACTTGGGAGAGAAGATTCCAGAATTTAAAGTTGTAAGAAAAATTCTAAGAACTCTTCCTGAACGATTTCGCCCGAAGGTCGCAGCCATTGAAACAATTAAACACCCGGACGAAATGCGTGTAGAAGAATTAGTAGGTGCTTTACAAACTTATGAAATGACTTTTCCTACTAACTATTCTTCTGGAAAGGCATCCTCTTCTAAGTCTTCAGGTTACGCATTGAAATCAACTAAAGAAGAAGACGCGGATTCATCCTCCTCGGACGACGACGAGAACCTTTCTATGGAGGACTTTGAGAAGCAGCTCGCTCTCTTGACAAGGAAGTTTCGCCGCAACTTTCGAAGGGGAAATTCAAGCAAAACTCCATCCTTCGGAAAGTCGAAGAAAGGCAAGGGTTCTTCAACTTACAAGTCAAGAAAGCAAGAGAACTTCTCAAAGGATAAGAAAAGTTCTGAGGGACAAGTTCAGTGCTTCAAATGTCGAGGCTACGGCCACATTGCAACGGAATGTCCCAACAAGAATCCGGCTAAGAAGAAAGCGATGCAAGTTGTTACTTGGGATGACAACTCCACGTCAAATGAGTCATCCTCAAGTGATGAAGAAGACAACGCGACAGCTTTCCACGCGTCCACTACATCTTCGCCCTTCTTGTGCTTAATGGCAAGTACATCCGACTCATTGTCCAACTCCACTGTTGAAAAGATTGCAACGGACGATGAATCAGATGATTCGGAAGGTGAAGATTTTGTTTTAGCCTACCATAAGCTTTTGAGGGATTCAAAGAAACTGGCTAAGCAAAACAAGGGGTTGAAAGCGAGGTTGCAGGATCTTGAAGATGAAGTAAAAAGGGTAACCTCTCACTCAACCGATCTTGAAGTGGAAAGGGATAATCTGATTAAAACAAATGTTTCCCTTCAAGAGTCCAATGAGCAACTCGAGAAGAATTATATGGATATGGTGAACAAAGCGAATTACTTCTTGAAGCTCAACGGCGAGGCTCGACAGGAAAAATTGGAAATGACGGAGACCATACGCCAACTGAAGGATGACTTAAAGAGATTTTCTTCTGGAAGGAGTAAGTTGGACAGACTTCTTGGTCTCGGTCAAAGAAATAAGTTCGGCCTCGGATACACTCAAACTGGAGACATTCCAAGTTCGAGTGGTACAGTATTTGTGCCTCAGTCGGTATCTCCTCCTCCGACACCGGAATTCACGACAAGCAACGACAACAAACCTACTACATCCTCCTCGGAATCGACAAGAACCAAGGTATGTTTTCGTTGTGGCATTTCAGGGCACATAAGGAGAAATTGCAAGACGGAAGCCAAACGCACACCTCAAGCACCTCTTGCAATGACTACCAAAAAGGCTATTCCTCGAAAAACAACTGCAAACATTTGAAGGAAAAGAGCCTTGGTAGTCACCGCTCAAGACGACATCATCAAGGAGCAGCAATTCTTCAAGCAAGACGCTCTCACCTAGGAAATCAACTTCACGATCATTACCGACGCATTCCAAAAAGGTTTGGGTGCGCAAAGGTGAAATTTTCCCTTGTCTTGCTACCAATGTTTCTTTGCATGCATATGATAGTTCGTCTTGGTACCTGGATAGCGGGTGTTCCCGTCATATGACCGGCGATAAAAACTGTTTTCAAACATTTGAGAAAAACTCCGGAGGACTTGTTGTTTTCGGAGATGGTCGGTCTTCCAAAATTGTTGGAAAGGGAACGGTAGCTATTCCAGATGGCCCGGTTCTAGATAATGTGTTATTTGTTCATGGCCTTAAGACTAACCTCATAAGCATAAGTCAACTGTGTGATAGTGGTTATTCAGTTAATTTTTCATCTGATAAATGCACTGTAACTGACATGAACCATGCTTTCTTTTTAAAGGGGGTTAGATCAGAAAACAATTGTTATGTAGTTCCTACTAAGATTTCTGAAAAATGTAACCTAGCATCTTTGAAAAATGAAACACTTTGGCATGAAAGGCTAGGTCACATAAACTTTAAGGAACTTGCTAGAATTTCGAATAAAGATGTGGTCAAGGGGGTTCCGAAACTTTCTTTTGAACAAAACCTTGTGTGTGGCGGTTGCCAAAAGGGAAAACAGTCTAGGACTGCACACAAGAACTTGAACCACATAGGTACAAAACGGCCTTTGGAACTTTTGCATATGGACTTAATGGGGCCAACTCGTCAACCATCTCTGGGAGGTAAATGGTATATTTTCTTGTTGGTTGATGATTTTTCTAGATATACTTGGGTAGCTTTCTTAAAAGAAAAAGCTGATACCTTTGATTCTTTTCTCGAAATCTGCAATCGTATTATGATAGAAAAGAATGATAGGATTACTCGAGTTAGGAGTGATAGAGGTGGGGAATTCATAAATTCCAAATTCATTGATTTTTGCACTTCTAATGGCATTAAACATGAATTCTCCGCACCTTACACACCTCAACAAAATGGTGTAGTCGAGCGCAAAAACAGGGTCGTACAGGAAATGGCACGTGTTATGCTTCACAGCCGGAACTTACCTTTTTATTTTTGGGCTGAAGCGGTGAACACTGCTGTTTATGTTATCAATCGCGTGTATTTGCGCCCGGGGACATTGAATACACCATATGAACTTTGGTTTTGTAGAAAACCTAACATCAAATATTTTCGTATCTTTGGGAGTCGGTGTTTTATTTTACGTGATCGCGAAAATCTTGGAAAATTTGACTCTCGAAGTGACGAAGGGATTTTCTTAGGTTATTCTACAAACAGCAGAGCATATCGAGTTTTTAACTTAGAATCTAAGACGATCGTAGAATCGATAAATGTTAAGGTAGATGAAGCTTTTCATTTTGAATCTGAAAAATCTACCCTCGATATCTCTCTTGATGATGATACACCTGCTAATGCATCTTCTTCTAACAATTCTTTCGATAATAATGTTGATGCATCTAACGGTTCTTCAAGCTTATCTGATGTGCAGGAATCATCTCGTGTACCTCCGCCTACTCCTCTACCTCAAACGTTACGCATCTCCAAGGATCACCCTGAATCGAACATAATTGGAGATCCACAAGAAGGAGTTAGAACACGGAGACAATTGGTTTGCGGATTTGCATGCTATGTATCTCAAATCGAACCAAGGAATGTTGATGAAGCTCTCCAAGATGACTACTGGATTAAAGCAATGCAGGAAGAGCTCCATCAATTCGAGCGAAACAAAGTCTGGGAATTAACGAAGCCTCCGAAGCAACACAATGTGATAGGTACCAAATGGATCTTCAAGAACAAGAAAAACGAAGAAGGTACTATCATCAGGAACAAAGCAAGGTTAGTTGCTCAAGGCTATTCTCAAGTAGAAGGTATAGACTTTGATGAAACTTTCGCCCCTGTAGCTAGACTCGAGTCCATTCGTATATTGTTTGCGATCGCTTGTCATTTTAAAATCAGATTATTTCAAATGGACGTTAAGAGCGCCTTTTTAAATGGATTTTTAAATGAGGAAGTTTATGTAGCTCAACCGAAAGGTTTTGTGGATCATAAACTACCTAACCATGTTTTTCGTCTGAAAAAGGCTCTTTACGGTCTGAAACAAGCACCGCGAGCATGGTACGAAAGGTTGACAAAGCACCTTTTGGAAAAGGGCTACACTCGAGGGGGAGCTGACAGGACTCTCTTTGTGAAGCATTATCAAAACAATTTCATAGTTGCTCAAATCTATGTCGATGACATTGTTTTTGGAGCAACGAGAGATAATGATGCTTCTAAATTCGCGGAGACCATGGAAAGCGAATTTGAGATGTCCATGATGGGCGAATTGAATTATTTTCTTGGATTACAAGTTAAACAAAACGATGAAGGAATTCACTTGTGTCAATCCAAGTATGCACTGGAGTTGGTCAAAAAGTTTGATCTTGAAAATTCTAAGGATTTTCCGACTCCAATGGGAACTAGCCATAAGGGACTTGGAAGTGAATCACAAAGTGAGAATGTAGACGAGAAACTGTACCGCAGTATGATTGGAAGTCTACTATATCTCACGGCTAGTCGCCCGGATATATCCTTCAGTGTTGGGATTTGTGCGAGATATCAATCAGCACCGAAGGAGGTTCACCTGAAAGCGGTGAAACGGATCATCCGATATATCAAAGGTACAATCAATTTCGGAATTTGGTATCCTATGGGAACGACTTTGGATATTGTTGGATACTCAGATGCCGATTGGGCTGGATCGGTGGATGACCGGAAAAGCACGAGTGGTGCATGCTTCTATCTTGGCCACTGCCTTGTTGCATGGCACAGTAAAAAGCAGAACTGCATAGCACTCTCGACTGCCGAAGCGGAGTACATTTCTGCAGGAAGTTGTTCAACCCAATTGATTTGGATGAAAAGCGTGTTGAGCGATTTCCGGATTTCAACATCTTCGGTAACCATTTTATGTGACAACACTAGTGCTATTAACATTTCAAAAACCCTGTGTTGCACTCTAGAACAAAACATATTGAACTTAGATATCATTTTCTTAGAGAGCTAGTTGAATCAAACATTCTTCAACTGTCATATATTTCAACTGAGGATCAATTAGCCGACATCTTAACAAAACCTTTGGATCAAAAACGTTTTATTCACTTGCGTAAAGCAATTGGCATGCTTTCCTTGAAATAAACTCTTTTGAAACCTTTGCTTAGATTAGGTTTTGTTTTTGTTCTTGTTTTGTTTTGTTCTTTATCTATGTTCTGTACATAGCACACTAATTGAGCATAAATCATAATTGACTTTAATTGCATCCTTTTATGCATTTAGAAATTTATTATGCTTTTGATGTCATAATATTTCAATGTTGCAATGATCATTTACGTTAATTAAACCATCTTTTAAGTGATCAAAGTCAATTTCTCTCTCAATGATCTCTTGGTATAGTCATTATCATATTTGATTGCTTAGTCGAGTATGAATTCGAGATCAATGGTTTGGTTGAATACCTTATATATTAAATAATTGATAGCCAATTGAGGGGGAGTCAATGAAATGTAAAATGCTCAAAAGATGTGGAAAGAGTTACATCCCAATGAGGAGTGTGAAAACTACCACCACATGGAGGAAATGAAAAAAAAATATCTACTCCATGAATGAAAGCAAATTTTTGTTTTGAAAATTGTTGATGAAATCATATTGAAATACTTGACTCAGTCGTATTTCATGGTTGGTATAAGGTGGGATTTTTGATTTAAGATGCTCAAAGAGCCACTCCTTCAACAGATTGTCTAGATATATTATCTAACTTATCTGGGATTTCAAACATCTATTGATCTTGGTATTTCATTTTCTTTACCAAAATTGATGATTTGATAAAGGCATTACGCATAAGATCAGGATAGATGTAATTGAAGTTGTTCAACTTTAAGTGTTTTAACTTTCGTAAATTTTCGTTTCATTTTTGGATATTTTTGATAGATTTTTCATAATCTATTTCTTGTTGTATGAAACGATGTCGTTTGTTTAAAGTTGACATGGTAAAGTGCTTACATACTTTTTCTGGATTTTATTGAATTTTTCTAAATTTTTCTGAAGAAAAAGTTGTAGCCGATCCGGATCGGGGCAAGTGATCCGGATCCCGAACGCAGGATTTCTCCTGCGGGTAGCCGATCCGGATCACATTCTCGAGCCGATCCGGATCACGGCTAGGGTTCTTATAAAAACATAGAGATTTTCATTTCTTTTACCCTAATCTCTGGTTTTCAAGCCTCTAGAGTTTCTCTCTCTAGATTTCTTGCTTCTTGGAGCTTCAAAACTCAAAGTTCTTCGGATTCAAGTAAGTTTTATTGATCAAAACTCGGTTTTTACAGTGTTTCATCAAACGTGAGTTGAAAAATTGGAACTTTTTCGTTTGTGAATAGTTTTTGATCAAATTTCTTTTGAAATAAGAACTCTGGGTCAATTAGTTTTGCTTTTATGCTGGTTTTTCTCAAGATAAACGAGTTTTTAGGCTTCGATTTCTAAAAATTCTGGTTTAGGGCATAAAAGAGGAATTTTTGAAAATCATGGAATTGATCTATTTTTAAAATTCTTTTTGGAAAACTAATTTGATTCTTGGCTTCTCTACATGATTATGATTGTCTAGGTACAATGTTTTCAAATTTTTCAAAATTGACGATTTTTCATATGTTCTTGAGTTGGTTTTCACAGGACACTTTCTCAAACTCAAAGCACTAGATCAATGGCATTCTCCTGGTTAATCCTGTTACTGGTCACAATGATGCCCGGAAGTTCATCTGTTAAGGAAGAACCAGACGTCTCAACTCGAGACAAACCGAACGAAGCTAATGAGGACAGCTCGGATTACAATGAGGAAGAATGGGACGAATTCTTCAAGGATGTTCAGCGAAAAATTGATGAGGAGGACAGGAAATTCACCAAAGGAAAGAGACTAATGAAATCTGCCTCCACGACCAGACAATATACAAGAAGAAGAAATGTCCAAAGAAGTACGAGTCAGCATAGTGGGCCTCTCACCAGAGCACGCTCACTCTCTGGAATTCTGCAAACTGAATCTCCATGGACTGCAGGACCAGATGCACCATCTGCCTCTACACAGCGACCATCGCATTCAAAGGCACGGACAACTGAGACAGAGATTTTGGAATCGATTTGTCAGGAACAACAACGACTCTCTGCTACACAAGAGAGAATATCGAAAGAGCTTCAACAGATCTCTTCTGAACACAAGAAGATCAAGAAAAAGTACTCAAATATTAAGAATTTGCTTAAAGGGTTTTTGAGCAAGCTGAGCTGTACTAGTTCAGATTCTTCAGACTGAGCAGCACCTTCTGTTCATTTTGTCTGCTTTGGTTCTTAGTTTTCAGGACGTTGTTTTTCTCTTACTTTTAGTTCTCAGTTTGTGCATATTATTAGAATTTTATTTTTACTCTCCTTACATATTGTAGCTCTTGCTACGTTTTGGCTTTGTTTTGTGACAAAAAGGGGGAGAGAGTTTGAGAGAGAGAGAGTTGAGTTTGCAAAGAACTTTGAACAATGATTGTGAATATCAATGACTAAGTAAGGTAAGTATGACCTCAACTCAACTTTGTTTTTTTTTTTTTGTGATTAGTGACATGCTTCTATACTAACTATTCGACTAACTATTTGGGCATGTAATATGACTAACAAGTTGATGTTGGACTAACATACTTTGACATTTGGTTTTTGACTGCTTAGAAGATATGTTGGTTTTAACTATGATTCTCTTGCATATCTGAATTTTTCAAATGTCATGATGAGAGAAACTCTATCTCTGTAGTTGGTTTTGTATGTTTCAATTCTTGAGGGATCTAACGATTTTGTTTGTCAAGAATGCTTTCTGTGTGCAGAGATTACAGATGTCTAAGTCTAGAGTCTGTTTTAGGAGTTTATCTCATGTATTTAATTTCTGGAACTCTTTTGTAAATTTTTGTTGTATGGTGATAGCAACAAAAATATCCTTTTTGAATTTTCTTTTGTGGATTTGTGTTTTGTCACGAAACCGCCAAAGGGGGAGATTGTTACGGAATTTGAGTTGGCGTATTTCGTGAATGTATTAAGTCTTGAAGATTGAAGATGAAGAAACTTTGGATCGTATACCTCAATCTCAAGAAAGAAGAATTCAAAAGGATCAGGTACGTTTAACTAAAGAATTTTGATGATCCGAATACTTCTTATAGTGTAGAAACACCTGGAAGAGGTTTTATTGCTTAATCATCAAAAACTGGACATGGGACATGTTCAGGATCCGGATCGTGGCTTGCAATCCGGATCCCGAAGGGTGTTCGTTCATACACTGGTTCAATCCGGATCGCAGCATTCCATGATCCGGATCCCGAACATAGTTTTACCTATTTGCTTGAACGATCCGGATCAGGAATTGCAATCCGGATCCCGAACATTGTGTTTTGGTAAAACTGTATGAACGATCCGGATCGTGGACTACGATCCGGATCCCGAACAAGCAATTTTCTGGAAACCGTCATTTGTGCTTCTGCAATCCGGATCGTCAAATCCAATCCGGATCGCCGTCGGGATTTCTTTCCAGAAAAGGCTGTTTTTGATCCGAATATTCTTCCTAGGGTTTCTAACCTATAAATAAACCCTATGGTCATTTTTCTAGGGTTAATCCAAATAGAGCCGTCATTATCAAATATCATTTTATACGGCCTTAGATCCACATATAGAGAAGAACGGAAATCATTAGATTCATTCTATGGTTCTTCATCTATATTGATTGATTTGATTCTAGGTTTTCCATACTCACATTTTGAGTAGAATCAAATCAATGAATACTTAGATGGTATTTCCGATCTATCTTTAATCTAAGTATTCGGCGGATCATCACCACCCAAACAAACAACGATTTACCCCAAAATCGGCGCGTGGACTCGCGTGGCCTTGTGGATTCAAGGTGCAACCGCTCTCGTGGATTCGGAGCGAGGTACGTTCGTGGATTCGAAGCGTGCCATTGGGTGAAGACCGTGGATTCGGTTGGACGTCGTGGACTCGACGTTGGACGCTGTGGATTCAGCGTTGGGCGCGGATCGTGGATTCGAGAAGCGTCGTGGAGCGAGCGGGAAGATCTACTAGGAGCGTATGAAAAAGGTTGAGTCGTCTGTGAGTACGGTATATCACCTTGTACGTGTGTTAATTCTAGTGGATTTCGCCGTGTTATCGGTCCCGTGGTTTTTTACTCCAGTTTGGAGTTTTTCCACGTAAAAATCTTGCGTGTTCTTTTATTTTTCCGCATTGGGTTTATTTGCGCAATGATTTTTTGAGTGTTTATTGTTTACACCTATTCACCCCCCTCTAGGTGTTTTTTCCCCTATTTAGATCCTTATTAACCTAAACCCAACACTAGTAAACCAGTAGCCTCCCCTAGTGGGTAAAACCTCAACTCTGACACGCCCACTAGGTCTACCAGAGGCAAAGGAAATGAAGGTGGTATGCTATGAATATGACTACTGACGGAATGCTACCACTAGTATGCCTCTAAATACTGAGCTAAAGGAATAGGTGAATGTATGCATCAGAATACAAATGCCTGCCTGAATAAACCCAATCTGACCACCAGTAAACACTGGTACTGCCTGCTGTGCCTGCCAAATCGGGTATGCTCGCCAACGCATAACACCGATAGGGGATGAGAGTCTCAAGGACTCGAAGCCTGTCTGCCGCGCACTCCGAAGTGGCACTCGAGGGGAGCGACCCACACCAGTAAAGTATCTCAGTATCCAGTAACATAAGTATCATAAATCAGCAGGACTGGATCATGACTCTGATCAAAGTGGGAAAACCCATCAACTAAAGGGAGACCCGATCTCAACCTGATGCAAGATAAACAAATAGTGGGAAACTCCATCCACTAGAGACCTGATACCCAATCTGATGCATAAGCAACCTCCGGTCAACCGCCCAAGGTCCGCGGTTGCTGCAATACCCTGCCATCAAGCCTGCCTGTCCCAAAACCCAAGATCCTGGCTACACTATCCCCAAACCCCCTACTCGCGCACGAGCTACAAATACCCTGAGCCTCAAATGAAAAGAGAAAAGAATAATAAAAAGGTTTCTCCTATGTCAATTCCAGCATGATAGTGTAGCAGAAAAAGGTGGCCTATCTAGGTGACCATACAAGCATGCAAATGTCCCAAGATGATATAAAATAAACAGATGTCGATAACCTTTATAATGTTAGAGCATGTAGAGAACTGTATGAGAAAAGTAAATATGAGATAGCCTGTGCCTGCCTATGCCACATACCCAAAGCCCACAATTATTGATTAGCCTTATCTTTTAACATGATATTACTGCTCTACAATCATAATCCCCAATCAAGCAAGTACTAACAATATCCGTTTTAGTCTCAATTAAGCCTGCCATTGCCACACATAAAGTGCATTTAGCCTTTTAACCACAGAAGCTACTCAAATGCCTAGCGAGTAATCAAAAACAAGGGGTTCACAACAACACCCATAATCACAAACATGTCCCACATCCGACATCCGGCCAACCGCCTACTATCCGCGGTAGCCGCAATACCCTAGAAGCTAAAATCCAGGCCCTGGCTACACTATGCCAATCCCTGCTCAAACCCGAGCAACAAATAGCCGCCTGCCTAAGGAATAGGGGGAGAAGGAACAATAGGGTTTCTCCTAAGTCAAGTCCCAACATATAGTGTAGCGATCAGAAATGGTCTAACTAAATATCCATATAAGCAAGCCTATCTCCTCATGAAAGAAAGAAGGGGAGTGACGAATAGTGGTTCCACATGTGTATCGAATAATAGCTCCACCTGGGTATAATCATCATGCTAAATCATAATCCAACCACACATGTCTATAATCTGCTAATCACCCTCACATAAACCATCCACCCGTGCCTGTCCAAAAGATCCTCAAGTGGTACCCTCCCACAAGACGTTTCACAATATCCCAACATGAAAGTACATCCCCCCCCTTATGCAAGGTTAAATGCTAAAATGATGTCCATGCAAGCATGTATAAGTTCCAACCACTATCAAGTTTCCAATATAGTGTTTTCCATATGATAGGCTCACAATTATTTTGGTTAAGTATGCATGTTCATTAGATGACCATTCAATATGTCCAATAGAGGGAATCTCTCTAATATTCCTAGTGGGTATATCAGAAAAGAGGGATAGAGCAACCACCCACCTCAAGCGCTAAATCCTGGTTCCAACAGTGACTCCACGCCCAGTCTCAGCAATCACCACAACACTGTACAAAGCACCCCAAAAAGGACATACACAATTAACATATAATGCTCACACAAAATCTGTCCCCAAACACAACAGTCAACAGTTTTGCCTTTTTCACCAGCGAGATCTGCTCAAAAAAATTCCAGGAAAAATACTGTCACGATCCACGCGACAAACCGGTCGAAATGAGTACCTGCACGTTCACACCCGAGTTTCCTACGCTGAGATACAAATTCGACAAGGAAGCTACCCCGAAACAAACCAATCACAAAATCTGAATCGCAAAGTTCTGTAAACAGGGACTTTTAACCTTCGGGAAAAATTCAGAAAATTCCAAAAAAATTTGGGGATATTCCTCATGATATGTAGATGCAAAATACGTTTTGAATCACCCCAATCCGATGCCTGTAAGCGAAGATATCGCCAAAAGATCGAACCGCTGTCCAAAACTCAATCACAGCAAATGGTGTCATAGTAAACTCAGAAAAACTCCTCGAAAAGCATGAAACGAGGGGAAATAGGAAATACCAAGATTAAAGCTCTGTCAGTCGCCGTTCCAATGGCACAAGAATTGCCAGAAAATGTGATCGGGGTAGGCCGGGAGAGCTCTCGCATCGAAACGCGATGAAAGGGGCACACCGATGAAGGAACGTCGCGCCGCGCTGGAGAAAATGGAAATCACGTAATCCGTGCCGCCAAAAAATTCGAAACTTCACAGGAGCATTCCTCTCTTCTTGGAGAAGATTTCATCTTCTCATCCCTCAGGGAGAAATGGCCTCGAAAATGGTGAAAACTCCCCTTGAATGCCTCTCGGATGCAACAAATAGGCAAAACCAGAAAATCTTTTCGGAAAATTACCTCTGTGTCCCGCCGAACAGGAAACACCAAAATCAACCAATCAAGAGCTGCCACGTGGCCTCAGAACAGGGAACATCCATCTCAGCCAATGGGAAAGCGCCACGTGGCACCGACCGCGCCTGCCCGTGCGCCAGACGCGCCAGCTGCCCCTCTGCCCACACAGTGTCCCAACCAATGGGGAGGCGCCACGTGTCACACTCTGTCTACTACGCCCGGTGCACGAATAACTGTGCACCGAACCAATAAGAATCTGCCACGTGTACACCCCTGTGCACTATAGACCATAGCTGCTCCGTAGACCGCGAGCTGTGAGCCAACCAGTAGGAAGCCGACACGTGTCCCCCTCTCGGTGCACGCCTGCCGCGTGGACCGCGTGCCCGCCCGCCTGCCCGCGCCCTGCCCGCGCCGCGCGCGCCTGCCCGCCGCCGCTGTGCCGCCTGCCCGAGGCCGCGCCGCCGCTGCCAGCCGCCGCCGCCGGCGGCGGCGATCGCCGGGAACACTGTTCCGGCAATGAACAGTAATTTTACTGTTCCAAACTCCGAAAAATGCATGTAAATAGCCCATTTTGACCGTTTTCGCGCGCTGATTCGAAATCCGGCGTCCATTTTGCCAAATTCCAATCCTATAAATTGCCGGAGGCTCCCGGAAAGGCATTGTTAATCCGAATTTTGCCCTGAGCCTAAATTTGATATCCGTTTTGCGCGAAACCACTTCTAAACATCCGACGGGGTCCCCCGATGACCCACGTGATCCATATTAAGCCCGGAGTCCATCAGTTGTGTCCAAATTGGCGCACTAACACCGCCGACATGCCACATAGGCCTCCAGAAGCTGCCAGTCACACTGTAGAAGCCCTGCAGAGATCCGGGTCACCACGTCCTCGAAACTACAGCAACTCCCAAGGAGTCTCAGAAACCAGGGGTAAGTACTCAATACCGCCGCCTCCAGCTCCCAAGTCGCCTATCACTCCCCGTGATTACTCCTCAGCAACAACAACAGCAACAACCAGTACGGCATAGCCCGATTGCGCAATTCCCTCACCTCACGAGCCGAAGTTCGCAGCGGGCGTCCCTCGTACTCCAAACTCTCACAGGGCTCAAAAGAAGTGAGTCAATCATGTGCAGGGGGTCCAAAACATAACACTCCTGAGCGGAGACACAGAAAAACCTCAGGGACTCCAACAAAAGACTGGGGAAAAAGAACGAACAGCCAGTGCAACACGCACTAAAATCACCCCCCTAGAGCCAACCCAACCAGGGCGACCCGAAACACATCCACACAAGCACCCGCACAGGAAAGGGGCCCTAACAAGCAGGGGTTCTAACTCGGTCACTGACAAAACCAGACCACGCGAGTGGATCGCTCAGCCGCAGCCTATCGTCAAAAGGGATCCTCTAGAACACAATCTCAAGCCCTGTACACCACTATGGTCCCAAACAGCGCCAGCTATGGAACCGTCAAACTCAACTCCCAAATAGCTCTTCTGTTCCAGGTATCTGTCACCACAGTGGCCCTGCCAGGGTGATCCTGGGTGCTCATCAAAATTCAATGGTAGCTCAATAGCCACGAAGGGAGGTATCACTATAACTCGCAAATCCATCTCCCACCGCTGACCAAGCTAAAATCGGCGCTGGTACCGATCTCATCATCCGCTCGTCAAGCTCTGCTGGCACCATCCGGTCCAAAAGCTCCTCACCTCAATAATAACTGTCGATCTCGGCCAGTCTCACATAGCATCCATTTTGGTCGGATTTCCATCGCCGCCCCTACGGCCAAAATAGGTAATCCAGGAAGATATGCTCTCAAAGTGTAAGACCTGCTCCGTCCATCCGGTTTATCACTCCTCTTTCCGCGGGCGGGACATCCGTCGGCCGTTTTCGCTCGCCCGACTCCGGGCGACCCGTTGAGGCTCGCGGGTAATTTTAGGTGGTGGAGCTCGCGAAACAGAAACGGCAGTGTGATCGGATTCGGATTCCGACCCCGCGATCTCCCAGAACTAATTTCGAAAATTGGACCCCCATTTCGGGCGTGCCGGGATTCACGTGGGCGATCCACACGCTTTTCGAGGTAACGAGCGACCGTCGGATTATGTTATTATTATTATTATTATTATTATTATTATTATTATTATTATTATTATTATTATTTTTATATTTTATTTTTACTTTGTACGGGGGCTATAAAAGCCCGACTTGGATTAGGGTTTTCCCCCGTACACCCTTTCGTTCCACCTTTCTCCTCCCTCCTTCGGTTGTGCGGCTAGGGTTCCTGAAATGATCAGAGCGGAAGAGCGGGAGGAACCGACGACCGAACCCCTTTTTTGCCTTCGTTCGGAACCCCTCCGACGCAGGGATCCGCGACTTCTTCCTCTCGCATCTCCCGCGAGGTCCAATACGGTAAATTTCATTTTTAATTTATTTTATTTTATTTTTCTTTTTAGCCGGGGGTGTCGGGGTGGAAACCGCCGGCGTCGGGGAAGACGGGGCCGCCCGCGGGAGGGGTGCCCGCGCGGCGTGCCGCCACCGCCCGCGGGCGGGGCGCCGGCGCGGCTGACGCCGCGCGGGGCCGCCCGCGGGCTGGGCGCCCGCGCGGCGTGTAGCGGGGCCGCCCGCGGGCGGGGCGCCGGCGCGGCCGACGCCGCGCGGGGCCGCCCGCTGGCTGGGCGCCGCGCGGGGCGCCCCGCCCCGGCGCGGCGTGCAGCCGCGCGGGGCCGCCCTCGGGCGGGGCGCATGCGCGGCCGATGCCGCGCGGGGCCGCCCGCGGGCTGGGCGCCGCGCGGCGTGCAGCCGCGAGGGGCCGCCCGCGGGCGGGCTGCCCGCGCGGCCGATGCCGCGCGGGGCCGCCCACGCGCTGGGCGCCCGCGCGGCGGGCAGCCGCGCGGGGCCCCAGCGCGGCCGGCGGGGCGCCAGCGCGGCCGGCGGGGCGCCAGCGCGGCCGTCGGCGCGCGGGGCCGCCGCGCCGCGGCTGGTGCGACGGTGCGGCAGGTGGTCTGGAGACCGCCGCGGGTGGACTGGGGCCGCGCGGAACTGTCCGTGGGGTGAGTGTGTGACGTACGGGTCGGTGTCGTGCAAAGGTGGATGTCGCACGAAGTCCGGGGATCGCGTCGGGTCTCTCGTTGTTCGGTGTTTTAATCGACTTTTTAGTCTTTGTAATTTAAGTCTGAGCTTTTTGTGTTCCACCAGGAGTACAGGACATCTTAAGCTCGACGGGCGTGAAGGACGGGACGAACCAACCGCTAGACCTCCCCTCAGGTGGGTACAATTCCAGGGTATATGGAAAAGGGCTTAAGTTATACAATTTGCATGATTGGGCAGGGGTGGAGCATAAGTAGTCATTGGTTATGATACTAACCCTACATATATACCGTAAATTATCTAATTATTATGAGGCTCTTGTATTGCTACACGCACACCGGTGGTGCTGCCGCCCGGTGTGGTGGTCGGGAAAGGTGCCCGTTTTTGTTTGATTCAGGGTAGGTCAATAATGGCGTCGACCGTACTCCGAGTCAAAAAGGGGTTGCTCCGGATATTGTGGTTTGAGTTATTTTGCCCTTATTGTGTTACGGAATTTGAGTTGGCGTATTTCGTGGAAAGTATTAAGTCTTGAAGATTGAAGATGAAAGAACTTTGGATCATGTACCTCAATCTCAAGAAAGAAGAATTCAAAAGGATCAGGTATGTTTAACTAAAGATTTTTGGTGATCCGAATACTTCTTGTAGTGTAGAAACACTTGGAAGAATTTTTTATTGCATAAAAATCAAAAACTGGACATGGGACATGTTCAGGATCCGGATCAGACTTTGCAATCCGGATCCCGAAGGGTGATTGTTCATTGGCAATTTCAATCCGGATCCTAGGCCATTCCGATCCGGATCCCGAACATGGGAGTTTGCTGAATTGCATGAACGATCCGGATCGGACCTTGCGATCCGGATCCCGAACCCTTGGATTTCTGGAATCGTCAATCTCGTTATGACGATCCGGATCGCAGTAATTCCGATCCGGATCGCCGTCCGTAAAATTTCCAGAAACGGCAGGTTTTTGATCCTTATCTTCTTCCAATGGTTTCTAACCTATAAATAGACCCTTTATTCATTTTCTAGGGCATCGAGATAAATCGGCATACATACGGGACTTAATAGAAAAATAAGCCGAAAATAAGAAAGATCCACATATAGAGAAGAAAGGAAATCAATAGATTTATTCTATGTTTCTTCATCTATATTGATTGATTTGATTCTAGGTTTTCCAAACTCAGATTTTGAGTAGAATCAAATCAATGAATACTTAGATGGTATTTCCGATCTATTTCTAATCTAAGTATTCGGCGGATCATCACCACCCAAAAAACAACGATTTACCCAAAATCGGCGCGTGGACTCGCGTGGCCTTGTGGATTCAAGGTGCAACCGCTCTCGTGCATTCGGAGCGAGGTACGTTCGTGGATTCGAAGCGTGCTACTGGGTGAAGACCGTGGATTCGGTCGGACGTCGTGGATTCGACGTTGGACGCTGAGGATTCGGCGTTGGGCGCAGATCGTGGATTCGAGAAGCGTCGTGGAGCGAGCGGAGAAGATCTACTAGGAGCGTATGGTAAAAGGTTGAGTCGTCTGTGAGTACGTTATATCACCTTGTACGTGTGTTAATTCTAGTGGATTTCGCCGTGTTATCGGTCCCGTGGTTTTTTACTCCGGTTTGGAGTTTTTCCACGTAAAAATCTTGCGTGTTCATTTACATTTCCGCATTGGGTTTTATTGCGCAATGATTTTTTGAGTGTTTATTGTTTACACCTATTCACCCCCCTCTAGGTGTTTTTTTCCCCTATTTAGATCCATATTAGTACGTATAACCCAACATATTGCATCTTATATCTTTTCTAGTCACTGACTTCCCACTCTGTGACAGGTTTGTCAGGGGGCGAGCGTAGGGACGCTGGTGAGGCCACGCGCGCGACGTTCAGAGAACTTTGAGTAGCACGATCTTAGTGGACTCATTTTCCCTTTTTACTTTATTAAACATGCTAGCTAGTTGTGGTGTGCGATACCCCCGTGGGATCGACGTGGATGTTGCCCCTCTTCTTTTATGACTGATGCATGAGTGTGGACTTTATCTTTACTCTTGGCCGTTTTAAAGTAAAAGCACAAATCGTTTGCGAAAACCGTTTTCAAGAAATATGAGCGTCGGGTGGACGCCGCTTTCAAAACCCTGCGATGTTTTATCCTTTACAATCAGTTGGCCTCTTTTCGAATAAATCAGTAGATGGGCGGTGTGGTTGTATGATGTATGCGCCTGTGCCTTGAACTAATGTGGTTAAAGCTATACGAGTTGTGTTATGTAATTAGAACGCCGTGCATGTGCAAAGGAGACTCCGCCCGTCAGCGGGGTGAATTTGCATATGCGGCGGGTCTGTGCGCGCACCGGGGCGGATTCTCAAACAAAAAAAAAAAAAATACGCTATATTGGGAGCATTGGTGGCTCTAATCTTCTGCGCATTAGAACCCCCGGGGCGTGACAGATTAAGATGGTATCAGAGAGTGAACTTTAACCACAATAGTTAGGGCCCAGCATCCACGGGGCGCAACACTCTAGCTCCCTATTAATAAAGTGAACGTCGCATAAGTAGTATAGAACGCGAGCGTTCGTGAGGAAGGGGAACAAGTAGAATTCCTTTCGGGCCAAGTCTTCCTAGACGCGTTAAGGATTAATGCGTCTTCTTTGCGTGCACAGATAAAAGTTCGGCTCGGAAAGTGACTAACGACGGAGATGGACATTGCGGACGAAGCAAACCGCTTGCTCCGCAATCAGCTATGCGATGTGGCTGGGCAACTGCTGACCCTCGCCGAGCGCTTGAGCATACTGATCCGGGA
Organism: Tillandsia fasciculata; assembly: GCA_029168755.2. Lineage (NCBI taxonomy): Eukaryota > Viridiplantae > Streptophyta > Magnoliopsida > Poales > Bromeliaceae > Tillandsia > Tillandsia fasciculata. The sequence continues at coordinate 124,104 of JAQOTM010000330.1, forward strand.
ATTCGAGAGTGTCGACCACTTCCAGCGTGGCACCAGAGGCGTCGCCCCTCGTGGGATACCACTGATGGACCTCCCTACCTTTCAGGAAGCAGTCAGCCTGGCCGTGCGCTCCGAGTTAGAGCGCGTTCGGTCGGGACACTCCTACTCCGGACCGGCAGAGGACCCATATCGAAGGGGCCGGGCGAACAAACGCCCGAAGACAGTGCAGGACTGCGGGCAGACGAGTAGGGAAGGACCCGAACCACCGAAGCCGTGCGTTATTTGTGGCGGTGCGCACCCGATGATGAGCTGCCCTTGGCGAGACGAGCACTATTTCCGGTGCGGTAGGCCGGGACACATGCGCTACACGTGCCCTCTGAAGCCGGCCACCACCAGACCCCCGGCACCCCGGCCCGACGAGGTAAAATGGGCTACCGCCCCCACCCACCAGAAGAGCCCCAACACGAGGAGCCGGGCGAACCCACGTCCGAAGAAGGAACGGAAGGGCGGGCCGACACCCGCAGGAAGCCCGGGGTTGCTGCGAGGGCCCTGTGCCATCTGCGGGAAGGCGCACCATGTGACGAACTGTCCAAGAAGGACCACCCATTGCAACAAGTGTGGCGAGCCGGACCACACTCAAGCCTCATGCCCGCAGGAGCCGGCCGCTTCAGACGCAGCGTCGCAACCGGGTGAACGGAGAAACGCCGCGGTCCCCGACCCGCAGAAGGACCAACCCGACGGCCCGCGCTCGACAAGCTCCTACAGTATCAAGTCACTCCCCCACCACGCCATACGCCATTGGCCCAAGGGTTGTGGGCGAACTCCTCCAGCCGCCCCGGCGGACGACGCGACGTCCTGGAATGGGGAATAGCAGGTAACACCCTAGCCCTCTTCTCTGTTCTTTTCTTTCTTTTTTCGCTAGCTGGGGGAGGCCGCAGGCCGGAGCAACCTACCCATGTCCGACCTCTTGCCAACCCCATTGCTTTCGGCTTCGTCTTCCGGTTCCCCGACCCAATTTGGGGGCATATGCCTTCGAAGGGTTGTTTAATTCGCCGCGGTATATCCGCTTCCTCCCCCGAAGTTCTAGGGGCTGTTCTTTTGGGACCCGACCGAATTAAGCCTCGATTGGGATATCGTCCCTTTTAGTCGCAATATAACTAGGTGCGGGGAAAAGGAAGTAGGTCCGGTCGATAACCCTAGGTATGTCTTTACATGATAAGTTCCCTTACCAACTCCGGTCCTTGGGGTTCCGGCACCAAGCGCTGTTTGCGGGACACCGGTGAAGGGCCGAAGGCGCCGACAGGACGCCCTGCCGACCCACTGGTGCGAAAAAGGGAATGGAAGGTCTTGATCATGTATCATCATCTAAGTGATAGATAGGGTTTTAGTATAGAGCGAGCACCCCTCACTCAGAGTTAACGACATCGTAATTTATTCACCCGCTGATGGGGAGCACGAGGGGCATTTGCGAACCGTACCACAGGCACTCAGAAAACAGAAATTATTCGCCAAACTCAAGAAGTGCGAGCGCTGGCTGCGCGAGGTGGGATTTTTGGGACATATTATCTCAGCCGCAGGACTCACGGTGGACCCGAAGGAGATAGAGTCAGTAACCGATTGGCCCCAGCCGACCTCGGTAACGAAGGTCCGTAGCTTCCTAGGCCTGGCGGGATACTACAGACGCTTCGTCGAAGGTTTCTCGAAGATTGCGACTCCCCTGAACCGCCTGACCCGTAAGGGGGAAAAAATTCGTATGGACGGCCAGTGCCAAGAGAGTTTTGAAGTACTCAAAAGGAGACTGACAAGAGCACCGATATTGGCACTGCCGACGCCTGGGGAGGACTACGAGGTATATTGCGATGCCTCACGAGTTGGATTGGGAGGCGTGCTGATGCAACAGGGGAAGGTGATAGCCTACGCCTCCCGGCAGCTCAAAGAATATGAACGGAACTACCCGATACATGACCTCGAGCTCGCCGCGGTCGTCTTTGTTCTAAAACTTTGGAGGCACTACCTCTATGGCGTCCACTGCAACGTATTCTCGGATCACCAAAGCCTCAAGTACCTCTTCACTCAAAAGGAATTAAACCTGCGGCAGAGGCGGTGGTTGGAGTTGCTGAAGGACTACGACCTTACAATCCAGTACCATCCGGGAAAAGCAAACGTGGTTGCGGATGCCCTGAGTAGAAAGGAATGGCGGCAAAGAGGATTACCCAACAGGAGGACCTGATCGCTGAATTCTCACGACTACAATTGGAAGTGGTACCGGCAGGGACGGTCAAGCAACTGATGGCCTTGGTGGTCGCGCCCACACTGATCGAAAGAATCCGAGAAGGGCAGAGAACCGACCCACAACTACAATTGGAACGAACTAAAATCTCCTCTGAACCGGAGGGTGTGGAGACCGTAAATCCCGTGCAGCTTTCCGACTGAATCTACGGTTTAGAACACCTATTGTTGGTGTATCTGGCCCAAGGTGCATCAAAGAGGTGCTACTGTTGGACCTGGGATGTATCTTTTACTGTTTTGGCCTTCGGCTGTGGTTGCCAAAATTTTGGGAAGGATTTTGGCCAAACAGATGTTAGAATTGGATTCAGCACGGAAAAACACTTGAAAACGGCTATTTGTTTGCCAAATTTGGAGTCCGGATGACCAAAAACGGGCTACCGGAAGTTTCGGGGGAAAAACGGGTGCATGGGAGTGACCGTGGACCGGCCGGTGCCACGTGGCGGCTTCTTATTGGCCGGCCCACGCCGCTCGGTCCACGGGAAAGGCGCGCGGGTGCATGGACCGCGAGGCGGGCCACGTGGCGGCTCGGTCCAAGGAAAAGTGCGGAGCGGCGCGTGGACCGGGCGCAGGACGCGTGGCGCCCGGGTATTGGCGGGTCCACGTGCTCCCGGCCCGCGGGGCCTTCAGCGGTGAGCGGGGGCGGCGGAGCGGCCAACGCGTGGCATTGCGCCACGCGTCGCCACCCGCGGTGCCCCGCCGCTGTAGAGGAGGGGGCACGCGGCGCGCGCGCGGAGGCCCGCACAGCTGTCCCCTGTTTTGGGGGTACGTGGCGGGCGTCCGGGCGCGTCGGACGGCGGCTGGTCCGACCCGGGCCTCGCCGGATCGGTTCCGGGTTAATGGGTTTGAACCAGAACCCGTTAAGCCCTTATTTAGGCTTGTTTAACCGGTTTAAACTCATTTTTCACCTCTTTTCTTAGGGAACTTCGCAGTGGACCCTTAAAGAGAATTGTTCCTCTGCCAGAGCTCAATCCAACTGTAGCTTGCCGGATTTTTGGTGGTGCACGGTTTCCGAGGTTGGCCATTTTCCGGCGCGGCGCGCTTTCGTTCTTTATAACCCGTTTTGCGTCTTCTCGGTGCGCAGACTCTCCCGGTTTCCTCCGACACCCGATTTCGGCGATTTTTGCGCCGTTAGATTCACGACAGGTAGGACTCTTACTTTGATATTCAAAGTTTGCCCAGATTCTTTTCGGATTTTAGAGGTATTTGAGCTTTCTGTTGCCTCTTTTTCTTTGCGGATTTTTGGACAGCGACACAGTGTTTCGGCCATATCTTCGCGTACAGACATCGGATCAGGGTGATTCAAGAGGCTAAATTCATCTACTTCTCGCAAGGAATCTCCTGGATTTTTCGCAAGATTTTAGGAGGTTGCCTCGAAGGTGAGAACCTTCCCTCTTCCCGAATGGTTATCTGGGGAAATTTCTACAGTTGGGTTGGAGGTTATTTTCTTGCCGGATTTATTTCTCAGCGTAGAAAACTCGGATTTGAACGTGCAGGTAGTCGTTTCGAAGCTATCGACGCGTAGATCGCGGGCATATTTTACTCGGATTTTTCTGAGGACTTTCAGCAGGTTATTTTTGCCCATCTTCGCAGCTGAATTAATGTATATTAAATCCGACAGTTTTGGGAGGATTATTGCATAACGACAGTTCGGTTTTTGTACCCAGGAGCAGTGTGGACTGTGCTGGACCCAGTGGACTCTGTGTAGCTGCCATCTTTGGTATTATCAGCTGTAGGACTTTTGACAGTGCGACTGATCAGGTGGGTGGCCTCGCTTTCAGGAATTACGATCTGTTCACTAATTCTAGCTGTATAGGGTTATACATGTATGGTTTTATCTTCGGTGTAGCATGTTAGAGAGCATGAGTTGGGATTGTTTATGGGGTCAGTTGGCATATATACCTTATCATGATTCTCCACACCTTTATTTATTGCTATTATTGGACTTGACCTAGCACCACTGTCATATGCAGCATGTCTAACCAGACTAATAGAAACCTTCAACCTGGGCTAGGTTACTTTATTGTTTTAGACACTCACACTATCATTATTGTTTCCTTTGAGACATAGATTCCGCCTCGCCCAGATAGAGGGGCCGAGGGGTCGGGGTGTTGTGGGGTGCATTTACACTCGTGTCAGGGGACCGAGTGGAGTCAGGTAGTGAGTGATAGATCAGAGCGTCTCTTGATCTCTGTCTGAGAGACAGAGGGGTCTCGGCTGTGTTGTGTTCCAGCCAGTGAGTGAGACAGGGTTCGTTGGTTACAGTCAATCTGGTTGATCGTGGATTTGGATTATAGCCTGCATGGGCCACATTGAGCTCGACATAGATGCGCAGATACTTGACTCGGTGGGGTCGCGCCCCTCGAGTGCCACTCCGGAGTTAGGCGGGTTACTTGCTATTGCGGCTTTGTCGATGCAGTCCCTCTGGCTGGGTCCTCTTTGGCAGCCACGGACGTCCTACGTAAGTCCGCTCCTCCGGGACGTAACGGCAGTAGGTTGGCGCAGGTTTGACTGGACCCGAGGTGGCAGTCAGTGTAGATTGGGTGATTTGAGTCGGGAGTTAGTAGTGGTACCAGTTTTCTCCTGTTTCATCTTGAGCATCTAGTTAGAGGCATAGTAGCTGTAGAGTTATTTTACCAGCATTTTCTTTCCAGTATAGCATATGTTACTTTATGCCTCTAGTGGATTTAGTGGGCAGACCGTCGGGCTTGTTGGCGGCTCCCACTGAGAACTACTTGGGGATGTAGTTCTCACACCCGTCGTGGTGTATTTTTCCCCAGGGACCTCTACTTCTGTTCCTGCTGCACAGGTGGCTGATCCAGCTGATCGAGGTAAGGGAGTCGCGAGTTAGATCCCTACCAGGTGTCCCCTGAGAGTAGCTGTACCCTCACCTTTTGAGAGATGTGTCGAGTGATCTTGTAGTGAGGATCGAGTTGTACTCTTCTTTATTTTGGAGCGACTTATGTATGTATGTGAGGACTTGGTCTGTACTTATACTTAGAGTGGTTTATTTCAGTTCAGTATTTTCATTTCATCTCTGATACCTGTATAGTATAGATGATCATTTGTAGGTTAGACGCTACGTTTCTACGGGGCTTCCCGTAGGGACGGCGGATCTGTTGGCGGGCCCAGATCGCAGTTTCGATCCGGGGCGTGACAGATTAGAGTGGTATCAGAGCCTAGGTTGTAGGTCAGTGAGGACTTAAAAACCCTAGGCTTGTGGATGGACCCTAGGATGACTTACGTGAGAGTCGTAACTCTGTTGCGAGAGTCTTGATTGGGTTTTATACTCTCCCAGTGGATGGGGGAGAGACTGACATATCTTCCTTCCGTGGCGACTATGTTGGCTGCAGACGACATAGTGCTATCGGGAAGGGGGATATGCCTGTGGACTTTCGCGAGATTGGGTCGAGTGTGATTTGGAGGTTCTGACTGTTCTTTTCTTCCTTCTCAGGGAAGTGATGCCTCCGCGACGCGGGATGTCTACGCGTTCGCAGCCTTCTTCCTCGGTGCCTGAGCAGGAGGGCTCGGGACCAGGACGTCAGGATGAGGTACAGGAGCTCCGAGCCCAGATGGCACAGATGTCGGAGGTTATCCAGCGCCAGGAGGAGGCTTCTCGTCGTCAGGAGGAGGCCTTGGGCAGGATGATGGCTTTGTTAGAGCAGAGGTCGCAGCCAGAGGTGGCACCCCGTGGGAGTGCGCCTGTACCTTCTCCCCCAGTGGTGGCACCCCTTGTTGTTCCTCCAGCACCGACAGTTTCCGTTGAGCCGGTTCCTTGCAGACCATCATCGGGGGTGACGGGATCGCTGACTTCAGTTGAGCAGCGGGTGGTGGTAGAGTTGCTGATGAGGTTTCGCCAGTTGGACCCACCCCATTTTTCTGGTATGGGAGCTGAGCCGTGGGAGGCCGAGACTTGGGTCACGGCCATGGAGCGTCATTTTGAGAGTTTATTTATCGAGGATCGCTTCCGGGTTCTCTTGGCTTCTCATTTCTTGGAGGGCAACGCTGAGGCGTGGTGGCGGCGTGTGCGACCGGCTGGGCCGCCGGGGACGCAGCTTCTTGTTACGGAATTTGAGTTGGCGTATTTCGTGAATGTATTAAGTCTTGAAGATTGAAGATGAAGAAACTTTGGATCGTATACCTCAATCTCAAGAAAGAAGAATTCAAAAGGATCAGGTACGTTTAACTAAAGAATTTTGATGATCCGAATACTTCTTATAGTGTAGAAACACCTGGAAGAGGTTTTAATTGCTTAAACATCAAAAACTGGACATGGCACATGTTCAGGATCCGGATCGAGCTCGGCAATCCGGATCCCGAAGGGTGTTGGTTCATACACTGGTTCAATCCGGATCGCAGCCTCCTCTGATCCGGATCCCGAACATTAGTTTTACCTGCTTGCTTTCTCGATCCGGATCAGGAACTGCAATCCGGATCCCGAACATGATGTTTTGGTAAAACTGTATGAACGATCCGGATCGGGGACTACGATCCGGATCCCGAACAAGCAATTTTCTGGAAACCGTCTTTTGTGCTTCTGCAATCCGGATCGCCAAATCCAATCCGGATCGCCGTCGGTAATTCTTTCCAGAAAAGGCTGTTTTTGATCCGTATATTCTTCCTAGGGTTTCTAACCTATAAATAGGCCCTGTATTCATTTCTAGGGCATCCGCTATACAGAAGAAAATAGCCGAAAAGAAAAAATCCACATATATAGAGAAGAAAGGAAATCAATAGATTCATTCTATGTTTCTTCATCTATATTGATTGATTTGATTCTAGGTTTTCCATACTCACATTTTGAGTAGAATCAAATCAATGAATACTTAGATGGTATTTCCGATCTATCTTTAATCTAAGTATTCGGCGGATCATCACCACCCAAACAAACAACGATTTACCCAAAATCGGCGCGTGGACTCGCGTGGCCTTGTGGATTCAAGGTGCAACCGCTCTCGTGGATTCGGAGCGAGGTACGTTCGTGGATTCGAAGCGTGCCACTGGGTGAAGACCGTGGATTCGGTCGGACGTCGTGGACTCGACGTTGGACGCTGTGGATTCAGCGTTGGGCGCGGATCGTGGATTCGAGAAGCGTCGTGGAGCGAGCGGGAAGATCTACTAGGAGCGTATGGTAAAAGGTTGAGTCGTCTGTGAGTACGTTATATCACCTTGTACGTGTGTTAATTCTAGTGGATTTCGCCGTGTTATCGGTCCCGTGGTTTTTTACTCCGGTTTGGAGTTTTTCCACGTAAAAATCTTGCGTGTTCTTTTATTTTTCCGCATTGGGTTTTATTGCGCAATGATTTTTTGAGTGTTTATTGTTTACACCTATTCACCCCCCTCTAGGTGTTTTTTCCCCTATTTAGATCCAATTACTTATAACCCAACAAGTGGTATCAGAGCGGGAATAGGGTTGTAAACAATGGTTGAAGGTGGAAACATCAATCGACCCCCTTTCTTTGATGGAACAAATTATGCGTACTGGAAAGTGCGGATGAAAGCCTTTTTAATTTCCATCGACGAAAGGGTGTGGCAATCAATTGAATTAGGATGGTCTAATCCAACTGAAATTTTAGATGATGTTCGCACCTTAAAACCTAGGTCGAAATGGACCAAGGAAGAGATAGACTTATCTTCTTACAATGGCAAAGGAATTAATGCTCTATTTAATGCTTTGTCACAAACTGAGTTCTCTCGCGTCTCGGCATGTGAGACTGCGAAAGAAATCTGGGATGTTCTTCAAGTTACGCATGAGGGAACTAACCTAGTGAAGATTCAGAAACTGCAAATGCTCACGAGCAAGTTTGACTCTATCTCTATGGCAGAGAATGAATCCTTCACTGACTATTACACACGATTGCAAGACATCGTAAACTCATGTGCTAACTTGGGAGAGAAGATTCCAGAATTTAAAGTTGTAAGAAAAATTCTAAGAACTCTTCCTGAACGATTTCGCCCGAAGGTCGCAGCCATTGAAACAATTAAACACCCGGACGAAATGCGTGTAGAAGAATTAGTAGGTGCTTTACAAACTTATGAAATGACATTTCCTACTAACTATTCTTCTGGAAAGGCATCCTCTTCTAAGTCTTCAGGTTACGCATTGAAATCAACTAAAGAAGAAGACGCGGATTCATCCTCCTCGGACGACGACGAGAACCTTTCTATGGAGGACTTTGAGAAGCAGCTCGCTCTCTTGACAAGGAAGTTTCGCCGCAACTTTCGAAGGGGTAATCCAAGCAAAACTCCATCCTTCGGAAAGTCGAAGAAAGGCAAGGGTTCTTCAACTTACAAGTCAAGGAAGCAAGAGAACTTCTCAAAGGATAAGACAAGTTCAGAGGGACAAGTTCAGTGCTTCAAATGTCGAGGCTACGGCCACATTGCAACAGAATGTCCCAACAAGAATCCGGCTAAGAAGAAAGCGATGCAAGTTGTTACTTGGGATGACAACTCCACGTCAAATGAGTCATCCTCAAGTGATGAAGAAGACAACGCGACAGCTTTCCACGCGTCCACTACATCTTCGCCCTTCATGTGCTTAATGGCAAGTACATCCGACTCACTGTCCAACTGTGAGGTCCCGGTGTGAGGTCCCGGAATCCCCGGCGTAGGAGTTGCTGGTTGTTGGGCAGCTTTTAGTGGCCGTTGGGAGTGTTTGTGCGCGTGTCGGGCCCAAGTTATGGATTAGTGATGCAATTTGGGATTTAGTTGCATCACTGGAGGCCTGCGGGATGTGTCGTTGGTGTTTGCGCGCAATTGGGACACACGTGGTGGACTTCGGACTTAATTTGAGACCCCGTGTGGAATTGGAGGACCCGTCGGGTGTTTAGAAGTAATTTCGCGCGACTCAGATGTCAAAATTAGACTCCGGGTGAAGTCCGGATAAAAGTTTACCTCTCCGGTCGCCTTCGGGAATTTTTAGAGTTGGAATTTAGCAAATCGGACTTTAAAAATGGACCCGGCGCGGAAATCGGATCGAGTCGGCATTCAGCAAATTTTCGGGTGAGAATTTGGAGAAACGGACATCGTTTTTGGATTCAGCGCGCGAAATCGCTAAGAATGGACTATTTATTTGTTGGTTTTGGAGCCCGGATGAAGTGCGCGTTTTTCGAGACAAACGGCACGAAAATCGAGGCGAGGCGCGGCACGGATCCCGAGGCGGGCGGCGGCGCGCTGCGCAGTGCGCGCCAGCAGGCGCGCGTTGGGAACGCGCGCCTGCGCGGTCAGAGCAGGGGCCGCCACGTGGCGGCCCCCAGTTGGCGCCCGCGCGGGCGTGGGGGGCGCGCGCCCGTGTGGCGCGCGTGGTGTCCCGCGCCTGCGCGGGGCACGGTGTCACGCGCCCGTGTGGCGCGTGACGGCCGCGCGCCGCGTGGTGCGCGGTGGTTCGTCCACGTGGCGCGGCCGGGGCGCGCTGCGCCTGGTGCACCGTTTTGGCCGTGGACCGGCCGGTTGGGGCTTCCCCATTGGTCCACGCGGTGGACCGGCTCCGTGGACCGGCCTGGTGGACCGCCCCTTCTCTTCTTCTTCTTCTTCTTCCCCGCACCGCCATTCCTTTTCTTTCTTTCTTTCTTCGGCAACCGAGAGCGAGAGGGAGTGAGGAGGGAGGTGGCGTGAGGTGCGGCGGCGCGTCGTGGACTCCGTTTTGCGTGCGAGGACGCCCGGCGGAGTGGTTCGGCGACGGCGGCGCAAACGTGTAAGTCCCGTGTGTTGGTTTTACTGTATTTTTGTACAGTTCTTGGAGCATTCTTTTAGACTGTTTTTAACCCCCTGTGCACCGTTTTACGTGCGGACTCCGGCACTGTGCACCGTTTTGCGTGCGGACCCCGTTTTGCGGGCGGATCCTGGCACCGTGCACCGTTTTGCGTGCGGACTCCGGCACTGTGCACCGTTTTGCGTGCGGACCCCGTTTTGCGGGCGGATCCTGGCACCGTGCACCGTTTTGCGTGCGGACTCCGGCACTGTGCACCGTTTTGCGTGCGGACCCCGTTTTGCGGCGGATCCTGGCACCGTGCACCGTTTTGCGTGCGGACTCCGGCACTGTGCACCGTTTTGCGTGCGGACCCCGTTTTGCAGGCGGATCCTTGCACCGTGCACCGTTTTGCGTGCGGACTCCGGCACTGTGCACCGTTTTGCGTGCGGACCCCGTTTTGCGGGCGGATCCTGGCACCGTGCACCGTTTTGCGTGCGGACTCCGGCACTGTGCACCGTTTTGCGTGCGGACCCCGTTTTGCGTGCGGATCCTGGCACCGTGCACCGTTTTGCGTGCGGACTCCGTTTTGCGTGCGGATCCTGACACCGTGCACCGTTTTATGTGCAGACTCCGTTTTTGGTGCGGACTCCGGCGACGTGCTCCGTTTTGCGTGCGGACTCCGGCGGCGTGCTCCGTTTTGCGTGCGGACTCCGGCGGCATGCCCCGTTTGCGCAGCGGATCGCGTGGAGGCCAATTGCAAGTGTCTACGAGCAATTGGTGGCAAATCGAGGTGGGTGGCCTTATCTCCAAGTTTTATGGACTGTACAGTATTTCTACTGATGTAGGACTATGCATGATAGTTATTTCATTGTGTAGCATGCTAGATTATAGGAATTGTTATTCCTTTTAGTATCTGTTAATATAGTTATCTTGGAACTTGACCTAGCACCCCCGTCATATGTTGCATGTGTAACCAGACCAGTAGAAAACCCTCACTTGGGCTAGGGTTATTTATGCTTAGACATCCACACTGTTCTTTCATTCCTGGACATAGTGTTTCCTCGCCCGGGTAGTGGGCCGAGAGGTCGGGACTTGCTTTTAGTGTGGGATGCTTTTGCACTCTTGCTTGGGAGCAGAGTGGAGTCTGGTAGTTGTAGCGGGTTGCTTATCTGTGCCGGGAGCCGTTTGGGTAAACGGTAGTCCCGAGAGGTCTTGTTTCCCTGTTGTGCTGTCGTGGAGGGAGCCGTTGAGTAGACGGCAGTCCCGGGCCGTCGAGTATCTTCCGGTCGGTGTTGTTGGGAACCGTTGTGGTTGACGGTGGTCCCAGGTCGTTGAGTGTTGTCCGACCTGTCCTGTTACCCTGAGTTGTGGGTCGTTCCTGGCTGTGGAGTATCTCCAGCCAGTGAGCTTTGTGCTGCGAGCTGTTGGAGAGGCTAGTGTCTCGTGTTTCGAGTTAGCCGATCAGCTGAGTCGTCGAGAGTGCTCCGACTGTTGTGCGAGATATTTGGGAATCTTGAGTCCTACCGTTCTGTGAGTGAGCGTGGATTTTGACTAGCCTGCATATGCCAATGTTGATTACTCTATGCCGCGCCGTTTTCCTCAGTTGGGGTCGCGCCCCCTGAGATGCCGCAGTGGATGCGGTGGTTGGCCTGTTGAGGCAGTTTTGTGCGAGGGGTGAGTTAGGCGGACAGGACGCCCCACGTAAATCCCGTCCTCATGTGGATGTGTGGTAGTGGGCAGGTGCGTTCCTAGTCGTCAGGCGCAGGTTTGACTGGACCCTATGAGGCAGTCAGTTCGATTGGGTCGTTTGAGCACCTTGTGTGCGAGTGGTTTCACTTACTTTCATCTGTTCCACTTTTTGAGTATCTAGATAGAGGCATGGTAGCTGTAGAGTAGTTCCAGCTTTTCTTGTTCAGATTTCTTTGCCTGTTATCTTTTACCTCTGGTAGACTTGGTGGGCAGACCGTTGGACTTGTTGACGGCACCCACTGAGAACTACTGTGGGAAGTAGTTCTCACACCCGTCGTGGTGTCTTTTCCCCAGGGACTTCTTCTTCTGTTCCTGCGCTCCTGTTGCTGATCCTTCGGACCGAGGCGAGGGAGTCGCGAGCTAGATCCCTACCCGTCGTTGGAGTGTAGCGGTACCCCCTTCAGAGGAGAGCTTCGGTTGTTAGTTACTTCTTCTTCCTCTGTTGAGAGACCTTTGTAGAGAGGTATAGAGTTGTACTTTATTTTACAGTTTGAGAGACTGTTGTAGTGAGGATATTTTCCTGTATCGAGAGTTTGTACACTGATGTATATTGGAGATACCTCCCTTTGAGTTTTGTATCAGAGGACTTTTTATATATATATACGATCGTATTTGGGAGATGGATATAGTATTGTTTCAGTTGTACAGTGTTCGGATTACATCCTATTAGTAGTTTACTTTCAGCTCTCTGATATCTGTTTACTGTAGATGTTTCTTTCTGCAGGTTAGACGCTTCGTCTGTACGGCAGTTTCCGTACAGACGGCGGATCTGTTGGCGAGCCCGGGTCGCAGTTTCGACCGCGGGGCGTGACACCAACTCCACTGTTGAAAAGATTGCAACGGACGATGAATCAGATGATTCGGAAGGTGAAGATTTTGCTCTAGCCTACCACAGACTGTTGAGGGATTCAAAGAAACTGGCTAAGCAAAACAAGGGGTTGAAAGGGAGATTGCAGGATCTCGAAGAAGAAGTAAAAAGGGTAACCTCTCTCTCAACCGATCTTGAAGTGGAAAGGGATATTTTGATTAAAACTAATGTTTCCCTTCAAGAGTCCAATGAGCAACTCGAGAAGAATTATATGGATATGGTGAACAAAGCGAATTACTTCTTGAAGCTCAACGGCGAGGCTCGACAGGAAAAATTGGAAATGACGGAGACCATACGCCAACTGAAGGATGACTTAAAGAGATTTTCTTCTGGAAGGAGTAAGTTGGACAGACTTCTTGGTCTTGGTCAAAGAAATAAGTTCGGCCTCGGATACACTCAAACTGGAGACATTCCAAGTTCGAGTGGTACAGTATTTGTGCCTCAGTCGGTATCTCCTCCTCCGACACCGGAATTCACGACAAGCAACGACAACAAGCCTACTACATCTCCTCGGGATCGTCAAGACCTAAGGTATGTTTTCGTTGTGGCATTTCAGGGCACATAAGGAGAAATTGCAAGACGGAAGCCAAACGCACACCTCAAGCACCTCTTGCAATGACTACCAAAAGGCTATTCCTCGAAAAACAACTGCAAACTCATTTGAAGGAAAAGAGCCTTGGTAGTACACCGCTCAAGACGACATCATCAAGGAGCAGCAATTCTTCAAGCAAGACGCTCTCACCCAGGAAATCAACTTCACGATCATTACCGACGCATTCCAAAAAGGTTTGGGTGCGCAAAGGTGAAATTTTCCCTTGTCTTGCTACCAATGTTTCCTTGCATGCATATGATAGTTCGTCTTGGTACCTGGATAGCGGGTGTTCCCGTCATATGACCGGTGACAAAAACTGTTTTCAAACATTTGAGAAAAACTCCGGAGGACTTGTTGTTTTCGGAGATGGTCGGTCTTCCAAAATTGTTGGAAAGGGAACGGTAGCTATTCCAGATGGCCCGGTTCTAGATAATGTGTTATTTGTTCATGGCCTTAAGACTAACCTCATAAGCATAAGTCAACTTTGTGATAGTGGTTATTCAGTTAATTTTTCTTCTGATAAATGCACTGTAACTGACATGAACCATGCTTTCTTTTTAAAGGGGGTTAGATCAGAAAACAATTGTTATGTAGTTCCTACTAAGATTTCTGAAAAATGTAACCTAGCATCTTTGAAAAATGAAACACTTTGGCATGAAAGGCTAGGTCACATAAACTTTAAGGAACTTGCTAGAATTTCGAATAAAGATGTGGTCAAGGGGGTTCCGAAACTTTCTTTTGAACAAAACCTTGTGTGTGGCGGTTGCCAAAAGGGAAAACAGTCTAGGACTGCACACAAGAACTTGAACCACATAGGTACAAAACGGCCTTTGGAACTTTTGCATATGGACTTAATGGGGCCAACTCGTCAACCATCTCTGGGAGGTAAATGGTATATTTTCTTATTGGTTGATGATTTTCTAGATATACTTGGGTAGCATTCTTAAAAGAAAAAGCTGATACCTTTGATTCTTTTCTCGAAATCTGCAATCGTATTATGATTGAAAAGAATGATAGGATTACTCGAGTTAGGAGTGATAGAGGTGGGGAATTCATAAATTCCAAATTCATTGATTTTTGCACTTCTAATGGCATTAAACATGAATTCTCTGCACCTTACACACCTCAACAAAATGGTGTAGTCGAGCGCAAAAACAGGGTCGTACAGGAAATGGCACGTGTTATGCTTCACAGCCGGAACTTACCTTTTTATTTTTGGGCTGAAGCGGTGAACACTGCTGTTTATGTTATTAATCGCGTGTATTTGCGCCCGGGGACATTGAATACACCATATGAACTTTGGTTTTGTAGAAAACCTAACATCAAATATTTTCGCATCTTTGGGAGTCGGTGTTTTATTTTACGTGATCGTGAGAATCTTGGAAAATTTGACTCTCGAAGTGACGAAGGGATTTTCTTAGGTTATTCTACAAACAGCAGAGCATATCGAGTTTTTAACTTAGAATCTAAGACGATCGTAGAATCGATAAATGTTAAGGTAGATGAAGCTTTTCACTTTGAATCTGAAAAATCTACCCTCGATATCTCTCTTGATGATGATACACCTGCTAATGCATCTTCTTCTAACAATTCTTTCGATAATAATGTTGATGCATCTAACGGTTCTTCAAGTTTATCTGATGTGCAGGAATCATCTCGTGTACCTCCGTCTACTCCTCTACCTCAAACGTTACGCATCTCCAAGGATCACCCTGAATCGAACATCATTGGAGATCCACAAGAAGGAGTTAGAACACGGAGACAATTGGTTTGCGGATTTGCATGCTATGTATCTCAAATCGAACCAAGGAATGTTGATGAAGCTCTCCAAGATGACTACTGGATTAAAGCAATGCAGGAAGAGCTCCATCAATTCGAGCGAAACAAAGTCTGGGAATTAACGAAGCCTCCGAAGCAACACAATGTGATAGGTACCAAATGGATCTTCAAGAACAAGAAAAATGAAGAAGGTACTATCATCAGGAACAAAGCAAGGTTAGTTGCTCAAGGCTACTCTCAAGTAGAAGGTATAGACTTTGATGAAACTTTCGCCCCTGTAGCTAGACTCGAGTCCATTCGTATATTGTTTGCGATTGCTTGTCATTTTAAAATCAAATTATTTCAAATGGACGTTAAGAGCGCCTTTTTAAATGGGTTTTTAAATGAGGAAGTTTATGTGGCTCAACCGAAAGGTTTTGTGGATCATAAACTACCTAACCATGTTTTTCGTCTGAAAAAGGCTCTTTACGGTCTGAAACAAGCACCGCGAGCATGGTACGAAAGGTTGACAAAGCACCTTTTGGAAAAGGGCTACACTCGAGGGGGAGCTGACAGGACTCTCTTTGTGAAGCATTATCAAAACAATTTCATAGTTGCTCAAATCTATGTCGATGACATTGTTTTTGGAGCAACAAGAGATAATGATGCTTCTAAATTCGCGGAGACCATGGAAAGCGAATTTGAGATGTCCATGATGGGCGAATTGACTTATTTTCTTGGATTACAAGTTAAACAAAACGATGAAGGAATTCACTTGTGTCAATCCAAGTATGCACTGGAGTTGGTCAAAAAGTTTGATCTTGAAAATTCTAAGGATTTTCCGACTCCAATGGGAACTAGCCATAAGGGACTTGGAAGTGAATCACAAAGTGAGAATGTAGACGAGAAACTGTACCGCAGTATGATTGGAAGTCTACTATATCTCACGGCTAGTCGCCCGGATATATCCTTCAGTGTTGGGATTTGTGCGAGATATCAATCAGCACCGAAGGAGGTTCACCTGAAAGCGGTGAAACGGATCATCCGATATATCAAAGGTACAATCAATTTCGGAATTTGGTATCCTATGGGAACGACTTTGGATATTGTTGGATACTCAGATGCCGATTGGGCTGGATCAGTGGATGACCGGAAAAGCACGAGTGGTGCATGCTTCTATCTTGGCCACTGCCTTGTTGCATGGCACAGTAAAAAGCAGAACTGCATAGCACTCTCGACTGCCGAAGCGGAGTACATTTCTGCAGGAAGTTGTTCAACCCAATTGATTTGGATGAAAAGCGTGTTGAGCGATTTCCGGATTTCAACATCTTCGGTAACCATTTTATGTGACAACACTAGTGCTATTAACATTTCTAAAAACCCTGTGTTGCACTCTAGAACAAAACATATTGAACTTAGATATCATTTTCTTAGAGAGCTAGTTGAATCAAACATTCTTCAACTGTCATATATTTCAACTGAGGATCAATTAGCTGATATCTTAACAAAACCTTTGGATCAAAAACGTTTTATTCACTTGCGTAAAGCAATTGGCATGCTTTCCTTGAAATAAACTCTTTTGAAACCTTTGCTTAGGTTAGGTTTTGTTTTTGTTTTTGTTTTGTTCTTTATCTATGTTTTGTACATAGGACATTAATTGAGCATAAATCATAATTGACTTTAATTGCATCCTTTTATGCATTTAGAAATTTATTATGCTTTTGATGTCATAATATTTCAATGTTGCAATGATCATTTACGTTAATTAAACCATCTTTTAAGTGATCAAAGTCAATTTCTCTCTCAATGATCTCTTGGTATAGTCATTATCATATTTGATTGCTTAGTCGAGTATGAATTCGAGATCAATGGTTTGGTTGAATACCTTATATATTAAATAATTGATAGCCAATTGAGGGGGAGTCAATGAAATGTAAAATGCTCAAAAGATGTGGAAAGAGTTACATCCCAATGAGGAGTGTGAAAACTACCACCACATGGAGAAAATAAAAAAAATACTCCATGAATGAAAAGCAAATTTTTGTTTTGAAAATTGTTGATGAAATTCATATTGAAATACTTGACTCAGTCGTATTTCATGGTTGGTATAAGGTGGGATTTTTAGTAAAAGATGCTCAAAGAGCCACTCCTTCAACAGATTGTCTAGATATATTATCTAACTTATCTGGGATTTCAAACATCTATTGATCTTGGTATTTCATTTTCTTTACCAAAATTGATGATTTGATAAAGGCATTACACATAAGATCAGGATAGATGTAATTGAAGTTGTTCAACTTTAAGTGTTTTAACTTTCGTAAATTTTCGTTTCATTTTTGGGTATTTTTGATAGATTTTGCATAATCTATTTCTTGTTGTATGAAACGATGTCTTTTGTTTAAAGTTGACATGGTAAAGTGCTTACATACTTTTTCTGGATTTTATGGAATTTTTCTGAATTTTTCTGGAGAAAAAGTTGAAGCCGATCCGGATCGGGGTAAGTGATCCGGATCCCGAACGCAGGATTCTTCCTGCGGGTAGCCGATCCGGATCACATTCTCGATCCGATCCGGATCACGGCTAGGGTTTTTATAAGAACAAAGAGGATTTGATTTCTTTTACCCTAATCTTTTGTTCTAAAATCTCTAGAGCTTCTCTCTCTAGATTTCTTGCATTTTGGAGCTTCCAAACTCAAAGTTCTTCGGATTCAAGTAAGTTTTATTGATCAAAACTCGGTTTTTCACAGTTTTTATGGTTTTTCTTCAAACGTGAGTTGAAATCTTGAAACTTTTTCGTTTGTGAATGGTTTTTGATCAAATTTCTTTTGAAATAAGGACTCTGGGTCAATTAGTTTTGCTTTTATGCTGGGTTTTCTCAAGATAAACGAGTTTTTAGGCTTCGATTTCTAAAAATTCTGGTTTAGGGCATAAAAGAGGAATTTTTGAAAATCATGGAATTGATCTATTTTTAAAATTCTTTTTGGAAAACTAATTTGATTCTTGGCTTCTCTACATGATTATGATTGTCTAGGTACAATTTTTCAAATTTTTCAAAATTGACGATTTTTCATATGTTCTTGAGTTGGTTTTGCACAGGACACTTTCTCAAAACTCAGAGTGTGATGACCTGGATCTCTGCAGAGCTGTGGTAGAGTCATTGGTGACTTCGGGGGAGCCTGTACTATATTTCGGGAAGTGGTTGTGCATGATTGGACACAAGTGTTGGACCTCGAGCCTTATTGGATCACGTGGGTGATCGGCTGACCCCGTCGGATGTTTAGAGGTGGTTTCGCGCGAAACGGTTATCAAATTTGGATTCAGCGCGGAAAAACGCTTGGAAATGGCTTTTGTTTGCTCAATTCTGAGTCCGGATGTCCAAAAGCGGACTCCCGGAAGTTTTGGGTAGTTATGGTGCTTGCGGGAGCCTCCGGCAAATTTTAGAGGCGGATTTTGGCGAAACGGACATCGTTTTTGGAATCAGCGCGCGAAAACGGTCAAGATGGACTACCTACTTGATATTTTTGAGCATCAGTTACTGTTCACGGCCGGAACAGTGTTTCCGGCGATCGCCGGCGGCGGCGGGCAGCGGCGGACGGCGCGGAGGGCGCTCGGGCAGGCGGCGCGCGGCCGCGGGCAGGCGCTGAGGGCGCGGGCAGGCGCGGCGGAGGGCGCGGGCAGGAGCGCGGTCCACCGCGGGGGTCGTGCACCGGAGGCGGGCCACGTGGCGCCTTCCGGTTGGCCGGCGCAGCAGACGCGGTCCACGGAGTTTGGGCCGGGTGCACGGTAGACCGGGTGGACACGTGGCGAGGTTTGGTTGGTTCGGTGTTGTGCTCCCGGTCCACGCAACCTACGGAGTGGTTGGCCGGGGCAGGTGCCGTACGCGGGCAGGTGACCGGGAAACACGGCGACGTGCGCGGTGCACGGCGCGGCGTGCGCGGTGCACGGGCGGCCGGGGACACGTGGCGCGTCGCCATTTGCGGGCGCATGTGCTCCGGGTGCAGCGGGGCTCGGCAGTGTGGTGGGCTGGGCCGTGTGGTGGACCGGGCCGCACTGTGCGCGCCCGGAAATCATGGGCCGGGCCGCACTGTGTGCGCCCGAAACTTTTCGGGCGCCCGGAAAAAGGGACATGTTGGGTATTTCTTCAATTGTTCTTTTCAGCCTATATAAGCCTCCAACCCGAGCTCCACTCTTTCCTCTTTATCTCCCAACCCATTCACCTTCAGCCCGAGCACCCTTAAGCAAAGATTTTCATCTCTAAGTGCTTGATCTCCCTGCCAAGTTTCAAGATTTTAGGAGGCACGAATCCCGAGGTTCCCCATTTTACGGTGCGGCGCGACGTTGCTTTCTAGTGTTCTTCTTCGGCGCAGCGATAGTATTTTTGCTCCCCTGGGCTACCCCGACATCATTTTCCTGTGATTCTTGCACCAGTAGACTCCTAAGAGGTAGGACTTCATCTTTCGTTTTGGTCGCGCTTTCCCGTTTCGAGGTTTTGGCACGGATCCCGAGGCAAACAGTGACCCCATTTTCTGTGTGGATTTACTTGACAGCAGCGGAGTATTTCGGCCATATCTTTGCGCACGAGCGTCAGACGGAAACGAGCTTATACAACTTTTTCATCTACGGATCGCAAGGAACGCGCTCGTATTTTTATTGGATTTTTGTGAATTTTATTTCGAGGTGAAAATTACTGTTTTCTCAGTGAACAGTAATCTGTCCTTAATACAGATTTTTGTATGAGTGTGCCCCCTTGCCGAATTTTTATCTTGATGTACAGAACTCAGATTTGGGCGTGCAAGGTACCGTTTCGAAGCTATCGACGCAAGGATCGCCGTGATATTTTTATTGGAATTTTCTGGGCAATTTCTGCAGGTGATAATTTAACAGTTCAGAATTCGAGGTTGTATGTGATTATTAGTGCTATAATTGGGAGCCTAAGTGTAATTAGTGAGCTTTGTACTGTACCAGGAATATTTCGGGTGTGCTGAAATTGTGGAAGCAAGGATTTGGAGTTTTGGTATTTTCTAGCTGTACGGACTTGGACAGTTGCACTTCAGGTGGGTGGTCGTTGTTTACCTCTATTTTGACATGCTCACTAGGAATATTAGAGTAATTCCTTTATCTGGACCTGCATGCTTTAAAATAATATAATTGTGAGCCATCACATGAAAAGTACTATTGTGGATATCTGATAATGGTTGGGACTTAGAGATGTTGTATGGATAGAATTTTAGCACTCAACCTTGCATGTGGAATTTACTTTCATGATGGGATAATATGAAATGACTTGTAGGAGAACACCACTTGAGGATCTGTTGTACATGCATAGGTGGATGATTTATGTGAGATTAATTTGGTGGATATAGCGTGTTGGAACAGGATTATTGGGACACATTCTTTTATCGCTCCTGAGAACTTATGCATGCTTGTTTGGTCACCTAGATAGGCCACCTTTTGCTGCTACACTATCATGCTGGAATTGACATAGGAGAAACCATGTTTGTTTTCTTTTCTCCTTCTTATTTAGACCTTTGAGTCTGGTTGCTCGGGTTCGAGCAGGGATTTGGGATAGTGTAGCGAGGACCTGATGGTCGGTGATAGGTTGTGTTTGATTCTGGGTTGCGGGATTATAGCGGCTACCGCGGACAGTAGGCGGTTGACCGGATGTCGAATGTAGGACATGATTGTGATTGTGGGTATTGCGGCGATCGCGGATTTTGGGCGATCGACCGGATGTTCATTTGTGCATCAGATTGGGGGATCTGTGTTTCTTTTAGTGGAGGGTGTGTTCCACCGGGGCTTTACAGTTGTGATTTACTCCTGCTTTTGGTACTTATTTTACCGGCGCGGTTATTGCCCGGTAGTGCTTTCCTCGAGTGGGTCGCTCCCCTCGAGTTCCCCTCCGGAGGCCGGGGCCAGACTGTTATTGACGGATTCGCTATCACATCGGCGCGGCTTATTTGCCCGATGATGAGGGCGGCGGCAGGAGCTTTGCTATCACATCGGCGCGGCTTACTTGCCCGATGATGAGGGCGGTACAGATGGGTTAATCTGGGACGGGTGGTTATTGTTGGATATGGTTATTCCAGTTTAGGACTGCATTTTTAGAGGCATAGTAGTGGTAGTTTCATTTCTTCGGTAGTCATTATTTCTTACCACTCTTCTTTCCCCTTTTGCCTCTGGTAGACCTAGTGGGTGTGTCAGAGTTTGAGGTTTTACCCACTAGGGGAGGCTACTGGTTTACTAGTAGTTCTCACCCCCATTCTTCTTTCTCTTTTCTTCTCCTTTGTTTTGCAGAGCCTTCTGCGGGTGCTGCTGGGCTTACAGCGGCGGGTCGAGGAGAGAGGACGGCTGAGTAGCTAGACAGTGGACCCGACAGTGAGTTAGCTAGACTTGTACCTTTCATGTATCTTATCTCAGACTGTTGTACTTTTACTTTTGGGGTCTGGCTTCTGCCAGCTGTTTGTATTATAGTGGTGAGCTGGGAGAGACATCTGTATTTCATTTTACTGTTGTACCTTTTACTTCCAGCTTCTGTCTGAGATACAGTAGTTTTAGTTTAGCTCTGATTATTATTATGCTCTTTTATTGCTTTTTCTTATCTGAGCAGGTTACCGACGCTTCGTGTATGTGGGAAATACCGCATGCACGGCGGATCTGTAGACGGGCCCGGGTTCTGGTTTACACCCGGGGCGTGACAGATTAAGTTGGTATCAGAGCTTAGGGATAGGTCAGTTGGGACTTAGGAAACCCTAGGCTTTTGGACAGACCCTAGGATTATAGGGCGTGAGTGGCGTGACTTGTTGCGAAAGTCGGTGATTTTTATTGTTAACTCTTCCTGTGAGTGAAGAGGGATCGACATAGTCTATTTCTGTTGAACCATTATGTTGGCTGCAGACAACATAAGGTTACAGAAATAGGGGGATGTCTTTGACTTTCGCCAGATTGGGTCGTGTGGGGTTTTGTGGCTGATGTTTGGTTTCTTGTGGCAGGATGCCTCCACGACGTCGGATTCCCACCCGGGGTGTCCCTTCGCCCCCTGTTGAGCCAGAGCAGCCTACACCCCCCGAGCTTACTGAGTTGAGGGCCTTGGTGGCCCAGTTGGCGGAGGGTCAGCGCCGCCAGGAGCAGAGGATTGATCAGCTGCTTGCTCAGAGGGAGGCACCACCCCCGGCTGTTCCTGAGGCCCCTGTGCCTCTTGTTGCACCTTTTGTGCCGTCGGCACCATCTTCGAGTAGCGGGGCTCCTGGAGCTATTCGGCCTTTGACTGCGGAGGAGGAGCAGGATTTTGCTGACAAACTCTCCCAGTTTGTTAAGCGGGAACCACCTAGATTCTCGGGACGGGATGCTCAGCCCCGGGATGTTGGGAGATGGCTTTCTGCGATGGAGAAGCTTTTTCGGGACTTCTTCATCGACCCGAGGTATCGAGTGCACATGGCGGTGCACTGTTTGGACGGAGATGCTGATTTTTGGTGGCAGCGGGTAGAGCCACTGGAGTTTCGGATCACTCGGCAGTTGCCTTGGGAGGAGTTCAAACGGATGGTGTTGGACACCTATTTTTCTACCAGTGTGAAGAAGAAGTTGGAGGATGACTTGAAGAATCTGCAGCAGGGCGACCGGTCGGCTCATGCCTATTTCCAGGAGTTCATGGAGTTGCTGAACTGTGTTCCTTTCGTCGCCCGTGACGGTCCGCACCAGGTAGAGTTGTTTGAGGCAGGCCTTCGTCCAGAGACTTACACACTTGTGCATGCTCAGAGATTTCAGACCTTGGAGGCAGCCGCAGAGCATGCACAGTGGGTGGAGAGAGGTGATCAGGAGGTGGCTAGACGGAGGGCCGCGGTCGCGCAGAGTTCCGACAGGAAGCGACCAGCCCCAGAGGACGAGGGACAGGCTAGTTCATGGAGACCATCGCGGCCTCAGTTATCTAGCCGTGGGCGTGCGGAGCAGCGAGAGCCCAGTGGACCCCAGAGGTCATCGCGGCAGCAGCCGGAGTCTCAGCATCAGGCACAGAGACAGCATCAGTCGGGACAGCCACGGTTTCGCGACAGAGACAGGTGTATTTTCTGCGGGGAACCCCATTTGTCGCACACCTGTGATCAGAGGTGGGGTCGTTGTTATAAGTGTGGACAGCCAGGCCACATTCGAGCTTCGTGCCCCTTTTCGACTTCAGCGGCACCGTCATCAGCATCGGCCCCTTTTCCGCCTCAGCAGCAGTTGTCAGCTCAGCGGCTGTATGCTCCAGCGAGCGGTTCACCATCTTCCTACCCTGCGGATCATCGGTCGCCTGCTCTGAGCGGTCGGGTCTATGCCGCTCAGGTGGAGGACTTTGCAGCAACCGACCATGTGGTGGCAGGTATTATTTTGTTTTGTTTACTGGCTTTGGTCTTGCATTGTTTTGCACTTGAGCATCCTTGTCCTTTGTTGGGTGTGCATGTACTTCTTGCATGGGTTAGGGGTAGGACGGTTACCTTGTGTTCGGGAGGTTTATATTCCCGATCTTTGGCACGTAGGGGCGTGTGGTTGGTCCTGCCCGGTGCAGTTGCGTCTTCGTTAGTACCGGTGGACCTGATGGTCTTAACCTGGTGGCGGGACTTGGTTTGATTTTGTGCGTGAAGCGGATGTTTCGCAGTGGTTGAGTAGCCTTTTTGGCTGGTGTGGCTGAGGGACTTACATTGGATATCGCGGGAAGTAAAGAGGTACTTGGATCGAGCTAGTGTGCCGATGGACTTGTGGTTGGATTATCTGAGGCTGAGGAGGAGCGGATGCGTATACCGATGTGGACTACTTGGTAGCTCGAGCGGTTAGTCTAGCTGTACTTGGGTGAGGTAGTACGGATTCTTGGAGTGCTCACCTTTATTTTTGTTCTTGTTAGAGACCCGAGGATTGTATCGTGCCCCTGGAGGAGGTATTGGACAGCTTTGGGAGCTTGAGTGGCGGATGTTCGGATAATTACCCCCTCTATTTGGTTGAGATTTCGTGTTGAGGAACGACTTTAGTTTCGAGGACGAAACTTTCTTTTAGTGGGGGAGGATGTGATGACCTAGATCTCTGCAGAGCTGTGGTAGAGTCATTGGTGACTTCGGGGGAGCCTGTACTATATTTCGGGAAGTGGTTGTGCATGATTGGACACAAGTGTTGGACCTCGAGCCTTATTGGATCACGTGGGTGATCGGCTGACCCCGTCGGATGTTTAGAGGTGGTTTCGCACGAAACGGTTATCAAATTTGGATTCAGCGCGGAAAAACGCTTGGAAATGGCTTTTGTTTGCTCAATTCTGAGTCCGGATGTCCAAAAGCGGACTCCCGGAAGTTTTGGGTAGTTGTGGTGCTTGCGGGAGCCTCCGGCAAATTTTAGAGGCGGATTTTGGCGAAACGGACATCGTTTTTGGAATCAGCGCGCGAAAACGGTCAAGATGGACTATTTACTTGATATTTTTGAGCTTCGGGTACTGTTCACGCCGGAACAGTGTTTCCGGCGATCGCCGGCGGCGGCGGACGGCACGGAGGGCGCTCGGGCAGGCGGCGCGCGGCCGCGGGCAGGCGGTGAGGGCGCGGGCAGGCGCGGCGGAGGGCGCGGGCAGGAGCGCGGTCCACCACGGGGTCGTGCACCGGAGGCGGGCCACGTGGCGCCTTCCGGTTGGCCGGCGCAGCAGACGCGGTCCACGGAGTTTGGGCCGGGTGCACGGTAGACCGGGTGGACACGTGGCGAGGTTTGGTTGGTTCGGTGTTGTGCTCCCGGTCCACGCAACCTACGGAGTGGTTGGCCGGGGCAGGTGCCGTACGCGGGCAGGTGACCGGGAAACACGGCGACGTGCGCGGTGCACGGCGCGGCGTGCGCGGTGCACGGGCGGCCGGGACACGTGGCGCGTCGCCATTTGCGGGCGCATGTGCTCCGGGTGCAGCGGGGCTCGGCAGTGTGGTGGGCTGGGCCGTGTGGTGGACCGGGCCGCACTGTGCGCGCCCGGAAATCATGGGCCGGGCCGCACTGTGTGCGCCCGAAACTTTTCGGGCGCCCGGAAAAAGGGACATGTTGGGTATTTCTTCAATTGTTCTTTTCAGCCTATATAAGCCTCCAACCCGAGCTCCACTCTTTCCTCTTTATCTCCCAACCCATTCACCTTCAGCCCGAGCACCCTTAAGCAAAGATTTTCATCTCTAAGTGCTTGATCTCCCTGCCAAGTTTCAAGATTTTAGGAGGCACGAATCCCGAGGTTCCCCATTTTACGGTGCGGCGCGACGTTGCTTTCTAGTGTTCTTCTTCGGCGCAGCGATAGTATTTTTGCTCCCCTGGGCTACCCCGACATCATTTTCCTGTGATTCTTGCACCAGTAGACTCCTAAGAGGTAGGACTTCATCTTTCGTTTTGGTCGCGCTTTCCCGTTTCGAGGTTTTGGCACGGATCCCGAGGCAAACAGTGACCCCATTTTCTGTGTGGTTTTACTTGACAGCAGCGGAGTATTTCGGCCATATCTTTGCGCACGAGCGTCAGACGGAAACGAGCTTATACAACTTTTTCATCTACGGATCGCAAGGAACGCGCTCGTATTTTTATTGGATTTTTGTGAATTTTATTTCGAGGTGAAAATTACTGTTTTCTCAGTGAACAGTAATCTGTCCTTAATACAGATTTTTGTATGAGTGTGCCCCCTTGCCGAATTTTTATCTTGATGTACAGAACTCAGATTTGGGCGTGCAAGGTACCGTTTCGAAGCTATCGACGCAAGGATCGCCGTGATATTTTTATTGGAATTTTCTGGGCAATTTCTGCAGGTGATAATTTAACAGTTCAGAATTCGAGGTTGTATGTGATTATTAGTGCTATAATTGGGAGCCTAAGTGTAATTAGTGAGCTTTGTACTGTACCAGGAATATTTCGGGTGTGCTGAAATTGTGGAAGCAAGGATTTGGAGTTTTGGTATTTTCTAGCTGTACGGACTTGGGCAGTTGCACTTCAGGTGGGTGGTCGTTGTTTACCTCTATTTTGACATGCTCACTAGGAATATTAGAGTAATTCCTTTATCTGGACCTGCATGCTTTAAAATAATATAATTGTGAGCCATCACATGAAAAGTACTATTGTGGATATCTGATAATGGTTGGGACTTAGAGATGTTGTATGGATAGAATTTTAGCACTCAACCTTGCATGTGGAATTTACTTTCATGATGGGATAATATGAAATGACTTGTAGGAGAACACCACTTGAGGATCTGTTGTACATGCATAGGTGGATGATTTATGTGAGATTAATTTGGTGGATATAGCATGTTGGAACAGGATTATTGGGACACTTTCTTTTATCGCTCCTGAGAACTTATGCATGCTTGTTTGGTCACCTAGATAGGCCACCTTTTGCTGCTACACTATCATGCTGGAATTGACATAGGAGAAACCATGTTTGTTTTCTTTTCTCCTTCTTATTTAGACCTTTGAGTCTGGTTGCTCGGGTTCGAGCAGGGGTTTGGGATAGTGTAGCGAGGACCTGATGGTCGGTGATAGGTTGTGTTTGATTCTGGGTTGCGGGATTATAGCGGCTACCGCGGACAGTAGGCGGTTGACCGGATGTCGAATGTAGGACATGATTGTGATTGTGGGTATTGCGGCGATCGCGGATTTTGGGCGATCGACCGGATGTTCATTTGTGCATCAGATTGGGGGATCTGTGCTTCTTTTAGTGGAGGGTGTCTTCCACCGGGGCTTTACAGTTGTGATTTACTCCTGCTTTTGGTACTTATTTTATCGGCGCGGTTATTGCCCGGTAGTGCTTTCCTCGAGTGGGTCGCTCCCCTCGAGTTCCCCTCCGGAGGCCGGGGCCAGACTGTTATTGACGGATTCGCTATCACATCGGCGCGGCTTATTTGCCCGATGATGAGGGCGGCGGCAGGAGCTTTGCTATCACATCGGCGCGGCTTACTTGCCCGATGATGAGGGCGGTACAGATGGGTTAATCTGGGACGGGTGGTTATTGTTGGATATGGTTATTCCAGTTTAGGACTGCATTTTTAGAGGCATAGTAGTGGTAGTTTCATTTCTTCGGTAGTCATTATTTCTTACCACTCTTCTTTCCCCTTTTGCCTCCGGTAGACCTAGTGGGTGTGTCAGAGTTTGAGGTTTTACCCACTAGGGGAGGCTACTGGTTTACTAGTAGTTCTCACCCCCATTCTTCTTTCTCTTTTCTTCTCCTTTGTTTTGCAGAGCCTTCTGCGGGTGCTGCTGGGCTTACAGCGGCGGGTCGAGGAGAGAGGACGGCTGAGTAGCTAGACAGTGGACCCGACAGTGAGTTAGCTAGACTTGTACCTTTCATGTATCTTATCTCAGACTGTTGTACTTTTACTTTTGGGGTCTGGCTTCTGCCAGCTGTTTGTATTATAGTGGTGAGCTGGGAGAGACATCTGTATTTCATTTTACTGTTGTACCTTTTACTTCCAGCTTCTGTCTGAGATACAGTAGTTTTAGTTTAGCTCTGATTATTGTTATGCTCTTTTATTGCTTTTTCTTATTTGAGCAGGTTACCGACGCTTCGTGTATGTGGGAAATACCGCATGCACGGCGGATCTGTAGACGGGCCCGGGTTCCGGTTTACACCCGGGGCGTGACACAGAGCACTCACACCAATGGCACTCTCCTGGTTAATCCTGCTACTGGTCACGATGGTGCACACGAGCACATCCGTTAAAGAAGAACCAGGTGTTTCAACTCAAGACAAAACGAACGAAGCCAAGGAGGACAGCTCGGATTACGATGAGGAAGAATGGGACGAATTCTTCAAAGATGTTCAACGAAAAATTGATGAGGAGGACAGGAAATTTACCAAAGGAAAAAGATTAATGAGATCTGCCTCAACAACCAAACAGTATACGAGAAGGAAAAATGTCCAAAGAAGTGCGAGTCAACATAGTGGGCCTCTCACCAGAGCACGCTCACTTTCTGGAATTCTGCAAACTGAATCTCCATGGGTTTCGGGACTGGATGCACCATCTGCATCTACACAGCATCCTTCACACTCAAAGACACGGACAACTGACACAGAGATTTTGGAATCGATTCGTCGGGAACAACAAAGACTCTCTGCTGCACAAGAGAGAATATCGAAAGAATTTCAGCAGATTTCCTCTGAACACAAGAAGATCAAGAAAAAGTACTCAAATATTAAGAATTTGCTTAAAGGGATTTTGAGCAAGCTGAGTTGTACTAGTTCAGATTCTTCAGACTGAGCAGCACCTTCTGTTCACTTTTTCTATGATCTTACTCTCTTGCAGTTCGCAGTTCTTGGTTCTTAGTTTTCAGGACTTAGTTTTTCTTCTTACTTTTAGTTTAGTTCTCAGTTTGTGCATATTAATAGAACCTTTTTTTTTAACTCTCCTTACATATTGTAGCTCTTGCTACGTTTTGGCTTTGTTTTGTGACAAAAAGGGGGAGAGAGTTAGCGAGAACTTAGAACAATGAATGGATGATTGTGAATATCAGCTTTGTGAACATTAAGGTAAGTATGACTCCAACTTCAACTTTGGTTTTTCTTATGTGATTTGTGACATGCCTCTATACTAACTATTCGACTAACTATTTGGGCATGTAATATGACTAACAAGTTGATGTTGGACTAACATACTTTGACATTTGGTTTTTGATTGCTTAGAAGATATGTTGGTTTTAACTATGATTCTCTTACATATCTGAATTTTTCAAATGTCATGATGAGAATAAACTCTATCTCTGTAGTTGGTTTTGAATGTTTCAATTCTTGAGGTATCTAACGATTTTGTTTGTCAAGAATGCCTTCTGTGTGCAGAGATTACAGATGTCTAAGTCTAGAGTCTGTTCTAGGAGTTTATCTCATGTTTTTAATTTCTGGATCTCTTTTGTAAATTTTTGTTGTATGGTGATAGCAACAAAAATATCTTTTTGAATTTTCTTTTGTGGATTTGTGTTTTGTCACGAAACCGCCAAAGGGGGAGATTGTTACGGAATTTGAGTTGGCGTATTTCGTGAATGTATTAAGTCTTGAAGATTGAAGATGAAGAAACTTTGGATCGTATACCTCAATCTCAAGAAAGAAGAATTCAAAAGGATCAGGTACGTTTAACTAAAGAATTTTGATGATCCGAATACTTCTTATAGTGTAGAAACACCTGGAAGAGGTTTTAATTGCTTAAACATCAAAAACTGGACATGGGACATGTTCAGGATCCGGATCGAGCTCGGCAATCCGGATCCCGAAGGGTGTTGGTTCATACACTGGTTCAATCCGGATCGCAGCATCCTCTGATCCGGATCCCGAACATTAGTTTTACCTGTTGCTTTCTCGATCCGGATCAGGAACTGCAATCCGGATCCCGAACATGATGTTTTGGTAAAACTGTATGAACGATCCGGATCGGGGACTACGATCCGGATCCCGAACAAGCAATTTTCTGGAAACCGTCTTTTGTGCTTCTGCAATCCGGATCGCCAAATCCAATCCGGATCGCCGTCGGTAAATCTTTCCAGAAAAGGCTGTTTTTGATCCGTATATTCTTCCTAGGGTTTCTAACCTATAAATAGGCCCTGTATTCATTTCTAGGGCATCCGCTATTACAGAAGAAAATAGCCGAAAAGAAAAATCCACATATATAGAGAAGAAAGGAAATCAATAGATTCATTCTATGTTTCTTCATCTATATTGATTGATTTGATTCTAGGTTTTCCATACTCACATTTTGAGTAGAATCAAATCAATGAATACTTAGATGGTATTTCCGATCTATCTTTAATCTAAGTATTTGGCGGATCATCACCACCCAAACAAACAACGATTTACCCCAAAATCGGCGCGTGGACTCGCGTGGCCTTGTGGATTCAAGGTGCAACCGCTCTCGTGGATTCGGAGCGAGGTACGTTCGTGGATTCGAAGCGTGCCACTGGGTGAAGACCGTGGATTCGGTCGGACGTCGTGGACTCGACGTTGGACGCTGTGGATTCAGCGTTGGGCGCGGATCGTGGATTCGAGAAGCGTCGTGGAGCGAGCGGGAAGATCTACTAGGAGCGTAAGGTAAAAGGTTGAGTCGTCAGTGAGTACGTTATATCACCTTGTACGTGTGTTAATTCTAGTGGATTTCGCCGTGTTATCGGTCCCGTGGTTTTTTTACTCCGGTTTGGAGTTTTTCCACGTAAAAATCTTGCGTGTTCTTTTATTTTTCCGCATTGGGTTTATTTGCGCAATGATTTTTTGAGTGTTTATTGTTTACACCTATTCACCCCCCTCTAGGTATTTTTTCCCCTATTTAGATCCAATTACTTATAACCCAACACTTCTCTCATGGACGGAGTTTCGCAGCCTTCTTCTAGGAGCTTTCTTTCCTGAGAGTGTCCGACAGAGACTGGAGGAGCGGCTGAGGACCCTTCGTCAGGGAGATCCGCCTGTGCAGGTGTACATAGCTGAATTTAACCAGCTGTTGGCTAGTATGCCTCACGTGGCCAGGGACGAGGCACATCAGATTTACATGTTTGAGCGAGGGTTGCACCGGGATATTTATCAGCATGTTCGTTCCAGCAGATCGCAGACTCTTGAGGCTTCGATGGAGCAGGCCTTATATGTTGAGTCTGGAGAGGCAGTGATGGCGGAGGTGGCGCCAGCCCCAGCAGTGACTCCGGGGGCAAAGCGCCCAGCACCAGTGGATGAGGGGCAGTCAGGTGGACAGGGACCCCCGAGACCTCCGCGACCTCATACGCACGGTCGTGGGCATCAGGGGCGCCAGAGATCAGGAGCACCCCGTCCGTGGCAGCAGCAGCGTCGATCATCTCGGCAACAGTCTACACAGCAGCAGCAGTCGCAGCAGCAGCAGCAGCCACGACGACAGCCACGACCAGACCGATGCGTCATTTGTGGAGGGCCGCACTCACCGCCTCAGTGTTCCCAGAGTCAGGGCCGTTGCTTTCGATGTGGACAGACCGATCATTTTCAGAGAGCGTGCCCCAGAGCAGGTCCTCCAGCTCCTTCCTCGGCTTCGGCACCTACTGTTCCGTATCAGTCAGCAGGGCCTTCTGTGGCCTATGGTAGGCCTGATCATGCTTCATCTTCCTCTCGACAGCCAGATCGACGACCACCAGCACCGAGTGGGCGAGTTTATGCGGCACAGGTGGAGGATACTACCGCCGCGGAGCATGTCGTCGCAGGTATCATTTTGATTTCCGCAGTTCATACTCGAGCTCTTTTTGATACGGGCGCATCGCATTCATTCATTAGTAGAGATTTTGCATCCCTACATGGTATAGAGGTAGTGTCGTTATCGCATGCAGTAGAGGTTCAGGTTCCAGACCATGTTCTGCATGTCGTGGAGTATTGTAGGGAGTGCCCTGTACAGTTGGGACCCTGGATTCTGCCGGCAGACTTGCTCGTGCTGCGGCAGCTCCGGGATTTCGACGTGGTACTTGGGATGGACTGGTTATCTCGATATTGCGCCACTATAGATTGCAGGGAGAGGACTGTGACTCTTCGTGAGCCAGGGCAGGAGGAGTTCGTATTTAGGGGCTGTCAGAGTACCCTTTTTGCGATGACTATCTCGTCATCGAGAGCTCGGCGGATGATGAGTAGGGGCTGTATCGCTTTCTTGGCGACGGTCGTAGAGGTGCCTACGGCGGCACCGGGACTCGAGGATATTCCTGTCGTCCGCGAGTTCCCGGATGTATTTCCCTCTGAGCTATCGACTTTGCCGCCGGAGAGGGAGGTTGAGTTTGTGATTGATGTGGTTCCAGGGACCGCACCAATCTCAAAGACACCTTATAGGATGGCCCCAGCGGAGCTGAGGGAATTGAAGGCTCAGTTGCAGGATTTGATGGATGTAGGCTTTGTGAGACCCAGTGTATCTCCGTGGGGAGCGCCTGTTTTATTCGTGAAGAAGAAGGATGGATCACTTCGCTTGTGCGTGGATTACCGAGAGCTAAATAAGGTGACCATCCGGAACAAGTACCCGCTACCACGGATTGATGATCTGTTTGATCAATTGCAGGGTGCATCAGTGTTTTCAAAGCTGGATCTTCAGTCAGGTTACCACCAGTTGAGGGTGAGGGCCGAGGACATCCCCAAGACGACTTTTAGAACCCGGTATGGGCATTATGAGTTTACAGTCATGCCTTTTGGACTAACTAATGCCCCTGCTGCATTCATGGATTTAATGAATCGGGTGTTTCAGCCGTACTTGGATCGGTTTGTCGTTGTATTCATAGACGACATTTTGGTCTACTCCCGAAGTGAGGTAGAGCATGAGGAGCATTTGAGGATCGTGCTACAGCTTCTGCGAGAGAAGAAGCTGTTTGCCAAGCTGAAAAAGTGTGCATTTTGGCTTCGGGAGGTTGCTTTTCTAGGCCACGTTATATCAGCCGCAGGAGTGGCAGTGGACCCGACGAAGATTGATGCAGTTCGGGATTGGCCTAGACCGACGACGGTTACTGAGGTCCGTAGTTTTCTTGGATTAGCAGGTTATTACCGTCGATTTGTAGAGGGCTTTGCGAAGCTCTCTACTCCCCTGACCAGTTTGACGAGAAAGGGGGTGAAGTTTATTTGGTCTGAGCGGTGCCAAGAGAGCTTTGAGGAGCTTAAGAGGAGATTGATCTCAGCACCAGTTCTAGCTCTACCCGTGATGGGCGACGGATTTGTGATTTATAGTGATGCCTCGCACAGCGGCTTGGGTTGTGTCCTGATGCAGCATGGTAGGGTAATTGCCTATGCTTCACGGCAATTAAAGGATTATGAGAAGAATTACCCTACTCACAATTTGGAGCTTGCCGCTGTGGTGTTCGCCCTGAAGTTATGGCGGCATTATCTCTACGGGGAGCACTGTGAGATTTATACAGACCACAAGAGCTTAAAGTATCTATTTACTCAAAAGGAGCTGAACTTGCGGCAACGCCGGTGGTTAGAGCTGTTAAAGGATTATGATTTGAGTATCCTTTATCACCCTGGCAAGGCCAATGTAGTTGCAGACGCTTTGAGCAGGAGATCAGCACAGAGTTTGAGCATGATGATTACTCAGCAGGCACCACTTGTGGAGCAGATGAGGCGTCTACAGATAGAGGTAGTTTCCCCTGGGGTCTCTGCTAGACTCTTGTCCATGGTCTTGCAGCCCACTCTGTTGGACAGGATTGGTGAGGCACAGAGTGAGGACCCCTACTTGACGAGGATCAGATCGCAGATTCAGGCAGAGCAGTTAGGGGATTTTTCAGTGGATGGCTCGGGAGTACTGCGGTACCGGGACCGAGTGTGTGTGCCTATAGATTCGGAGATCAGGGATCAGATTTTGAGAGAGGCTCACTATACACCTTATACCGTCCACCCTGGAGGTACTAAGATGTATAGGGACCTTAAGGCACTCTTTTGGTGGTCTGGCATGAAGCGGGATATTGGAAGATTCGTGGCTCAGTGTTTAACTTGTCAGCAAGTGAAGGCAGAACATCGGGTACCTGCTGGCAAGTTGCAAAGTCTTCCAATTCCTGAGTGGAAGTGGGACCACATCACCATGGACTTTGTAGTTGGATTACCGAGGGCGCAGAGTGGAGCCGACGCGATTTGGGTGATCGTTGATAGACTCACCAAGTCTGCTCACTTTTTACCTGTTCAGATGACCTGGTCGTTGGACCGTTTTGCCCGGCTATATTTGGATGAGGTGGTGAGGTTGCACGGTATACCCGCCTCGATTGTATCAGACAGGGACCCGAGGTTTGTGTCGCATTTCTGGACGAGTCTACAGACAGCTTTGGGGACCCAGCTCCGTTTCAGCACAGCATTTCACCCACAGACCGATGGGCAGTCAGAGCGCACCATACAGACCCTGGAGGATATGCTTAGAACGTGCGTTATGGATTTCGGAGGAGGGTGGTATCGGCACTTAGCATTGGTCGAGTTTGCGTACAACAACAGCTATCAAGCGAGCATCCAAATGGCTCCGTTTGAGGCGTTGTATGGACGCAAGTGTCGGTCGCCCTTATATTGGAGTGACGTGGGTGAAAGGAAGACTTTGGGACCGGATTTATTGTTGGAGGCAGAGGAGAAAGTCAGATTAGTTCGCCGACATCTTGAGACAGCCCAGAGTCGTCAGAGGAGCTACACTGATCATCGGCGGCGAGATCTTGAGTTCCAGATTGGGGATCATGTCTTTTTGAAGGTTTCGCCTTCGAAAGGGGTCAAGAGATTTGGAGTTCGGGGAAAGCTTAGTCCTCGCTTTATTGGACCCTTCGAGGTACTGGAGAGGATTGGCCCTGTGGCCTATAGAGTTGCACTTCCACCGCGCCTGGCCGGAGTCCATGATGTTTTTCATGTCTCACTTCTCTAGAGATTGGCGAGGATCTTGGTTACGAGGAGCGGCCATTGCGAATTCTGGCTCGTGAGGTGAGAGAATTGCGCAACCGGGCCATTTCATTTGTGAAGATCCAGTGGAGCAACCATGGTGAGCGAGAGGCTACATGGGAGCTGGAGACGGTGATGCGGGATACCTACCCGTCTCTGTTCGAGATTCCTGATTGAGGTACGCAGGTTTACCTTCCTTTGTTTCGAGGACGAAACTCCCTTTTAGTGGGGGAGGATGTGGAGACCGTAAATCCCGTGCAGCTTTCCGACTGAATCTACGGTTTAGAACACCTATTGTTGGTGTATCTGGCCCAAGGTGCATCAAAGAGGTGCTACTGTTGGACCTGGGATGTATCTTTTACTGTTTTGGCCTTCGGCTGTGGTTGCCGAAATTTCGGAAAGGATTTTGGCCAAACAGATGTTAGAATTGGATTCAGCACGGAAAAACACTTGAAAACGGCTATTTGTTTGCCAAATTTGGAGTCCGGATGACCAAAAACGGGCTACCGGAAGTTTCGGGGGAAAAACGGGTGCATGGGAGTGACCGTGGACCGGCCGGTGCCACGTGGCGGCTTCTTATTGGCCGGCCCACGCCGCTCGGTCCACGGGAAAGGCGCGCGGGTGCATGGACCGCGAGGCGGGCCACGTGGCACAGCGGGATTGGCGGGTGCGCGCGGCTCGGTCCAAGGAAAAGTGCGGAGCGGCGCGTGGACCGGGCGCAGGACGCGTGGCGCCCGGGTATTGGCGGGTCCACGTGCTCCCGGCCCGCGGGGCCTTCAGCGGTGAGCGGGGGCGGCGGAGCGGCCGACGCGTGGCATTGCGCCACGCGTCGCCACCCGCGGTGCCCCGCCGCTGTAGAGGAGGGGGCACGCGGCGCGCGCGCGGAGGCCCGCACGGCTGTCCCCTGTTTTGGGGGTACGTGGCGGGCGTCCGGGCGCGTCGGACGGCGGCTGGTCCGACCCGGGCCTCGCCGGATCGGTTCCGGGTTAATGGGTTTGAACCAGAACCCGTTAAGCCCTTATTTAGGCTTGTTTAACCGGTTTAAACTCATTTTTCACCTCTTTTCTTAGGGAATTTCGCAGTGGACCCTTAAGGAGAATTGTTCCTCTGCCAGAGCTCAATCCAACTGTAGCTTGCCGGATTTTTGGTGGTGCACGGTTTCCGAGGTTGGCCATTTTCCGGCGCGGCGCGCTTTCGTTCTTTATAACCCGTTTTGCGTCTTCTCGGTGCGCAGACTCTCCCGGTTTCCTCCGACACCCGATTTCGGCGATTTTTGCGCCGTTAGATTCACGACAGGTAGGACTCTTACTTTGATATTCAAAGTTTGCCCAGATTCTTTTCGGATTTTAGAGGTATTTGAGCTTTCTGTTGCCTCTTTTTATTTGCGGATTTTTGGACAGCGACACAGTGTTTCGGCCATATCTTCGCGTACCGACATCGGATCAGGGTGATTCAGGAGGCTAAATTCATCTACTTCTCGTAAGGAATCTCCTGGATTTTTCGCAAGATTTTAGGAGGTTGCCTCGAAGGTGAGAACCTTCCCTCTTCCCGAATGGTTATCTGGGGAAATTTCTACAGTTGGGTTGGAGGTTATTTTCTTGCCGGATTTATTTCTCAGCGTAGAAAACTCGGATTTGAACGTGCAGGTAGTCGTTTCGAAGCTATCGACGCGTAGATCGCGGGCATATTTTATTCGGATTTTTCTGAGGACTTTCAGCAGGTGATTTTTGCCCATCTTTGCAGCTGAATTAATGTATATTAAATCCGACAGTTTTGGGAGGATTATTGCATAACGACAGTTCGGTTTTTGTACCCAGGAGCAGTGTGGACTGTGCTGGACCCAGTGGACTCTGTGTAGCTGCCATCTTTGGTATTATCAGCTGTAGGACTTTTGACAGTGCGACTGATCAGGTGGGTGGCCTCGCTTTCAGGAATTACGATCTGTTCACTAATTCTAGCTGTATAGGGTTATACATGTTTGGTTTTATCTTCGGTGTAGCATGTTAGAGAGCATGAGTTGGGATTGTTTATGGGGTCAGTTGGCATATATACCTTATCATGATTCTCCACACCTTTATTTATTGCTATTATTGGACTTGACCTAGCACCACTGTCATATGCAGCATGTCTAACCAGACTAATAGAAACCTTCAACCTGGGCTAGGTTACTTTATTGTTTTAGACACTCACACTATCATTATTGTTTCCTTTGAGACATAGATTCCGCCTCGCCCAGATAGAGGGGCCGAGGGGTCGGGGTGTTGTGGGGTGCATTTACACTCGTGTCAGGGGACCGAGTGGAGTCAGGTAGTGAGTGATAGATCAGAGCGTCTCTTGATCTCTGTCTGAGAGACAGAGGGGTCTCGGCTGTGTTGTGTTCCAGCCAGTGAGTGAGACAGGGTTCGTTGGTTACAGTCGATCTGGTTGATCGTGGATTTGGATTATAGCCTGCATGGGCCACATTGAGCTCGACATAGATGCGCAGATACTTGACTCGGTGGGGTCGCGCCCCTCGAGTGCCACTCCGGAGTTAGGCGGGTTACTTGCTATTGCGGCTTTGTCGATGCAGTCCCTCTGGCTGGGTCCTCTTTGGCAGCCACGGACGTCCTACGTAAGTCCGCTCCTCCGGGACGTAACGGCAGTAGGTTGGCGCAGGTTTGACTGGACCCGAGGTGGCAGTCAGTGTAGATTGGGTGATTTGAGTCGGGAGTTAGTAGTGGTACCAGTTTTCTCCTGTTTCATCTTGAGCATCTAGTTAGAGGCATAGTAGCTGTAGAGTTATTTTACCAGCATTTTCTTTCCAGTATAGCATATGTTACTTTATGCCTCTAGTGGACTTAGTGGGCAGACCGTCGGGCTTGTTGGCGGCTCCCACTGAGAACTACTTGGGGATGTAGTTCTCACACCCGTCGTGGTGTATTTTTCCCCAGGGACCTCTACTTCTGTTCCTGCTGCACAGGTGGCTGATCCAGCTGATCGAGGTAAGGGAGTCGCGAGTTAGATCCCTACCAGGTGTCCCCTGAGAGTAGCTGTACCCTCACCTTTTGAGAGATGTGTCGAGTGATCTTGTAGTGAGGATCGAGTTGTACTCTTCTTTATTTTGGAGCGACTTATGTATGTATGTGAGGACTTGGTCTGTACTTATACTTAGAGTGGTTTATTTCAGTTCAGTATTTTCACTTCATCTCTGATACCTGTATAGTATAGATGATCATTTGCAGGTTAGACGCTACGTTTCTACGGGGCTTCCCGTAGGGACGGCGGATCTGTTGGCGGGCCCGGATCGCAGTTTCGATCCGGGGCGTGACAGAGGGAGACTTTTCGGAAGGGACGAATGGTATACTCCGGTTCCGTGGGCGGATATGCGTGCCCGATTTGCCAGAGCTGAAGAAGAAAATCTTGACCGAAGCGCACTGCGCCCCATACGCGGTACACCCTGGAGGCACCAAAATGTACAGGGACCTCAGACAAACCTTTTGGTGGCCGAAGCTGAAAGGGGATGTGACACAGTTCGTGGCACACCGTTTGATCTGCCAGCAGGTAAGGGCGGAGCACCAATGGCCGGCAGGAAAGCTGCAGCCACTCCCAGTACCGGAATGGAAATAGGAGCAAATAACCATGGACTTTGTCACCGGGCTCCCACGATCGCAACAAGGACACGACGCCGTCTGGGTCATTATGGATCGGTTGACCAAGTCAGCTCACTTCTTGCCCATCCACACGACCTGGACACGCGATCGACTGGCTCAGGCCTACATCAGCGAAATTGTGAGACTACACGGGGTACCAGCATCAATCACCTCGGACAGGGACACGAGGTTTGTTTCGAACTTTTGACAGAGCTTACAATGGGCCTTGGGAACCAAGCTACACTTCAGCACAGCCTTTCACCCACAAATGGACGGACAGTCCGAGCGGGTAATTCAGATCCTCAAGGATATGCTCCGAGCCTGCGTACTTGACTTTGGAGACGGAGGGTCGCGCCACCTACCACTAGTGGAGTTCGCCTACAACAACAGCTACCAGGCTAGCATCCGCATGGCACCGTACGAAGCCCTGTATGGCAGGCGCTGTAGGTCTCCGATCTGTTGGGACGATCTAGGGGAGCGAAAATTGTTGGGGCCGGATCTGGTGGCAGAGACCGAGGAAAAGGTGCGCCTCATCAGGCAGTGGCTGGTGACCGCCCAAAGCCGACAAAAGAGCTACGCAGATCAGAGGCGCCGCGACTTGGAGTTCCAGGTGGGGAAGCATGTGTTGTTGCGGGTGTCACCGTCGAAAGGGGTGAGACGGTTCGGGCTGAGAGGCAAGTTGACCCCGCGCTACGTAGGGCCCTTCGAAATCCTAGAGCGCGTTGGTCCAGTGGCCTATCGCCTCGCCCTACCGCCCCACCTTGACCGGGTGCACGATGTGTTCCACGTGTCCATGCTTCGGAAGTACCTCCCCAACCCGTCACGGGTGCTCGATGTCACCGCGGTCGAGCTCAAGGAAGACCTAGGCTACGAGGAAGTGCCAGTGCGGATCCTAGCGCGAGAAGACAAAAGACTACGGAATCGATCCATCCCCTATGTTAAGGTACTCTGCAGCAACCAGGAGGAACGCGAGGCGACCTGGGAACCCGAAGCGGAGATGAGGGAGTGCTACCCGGACCAGCCCGCCGCGGAGGGGAATTAAGTTTCGAGGACGAAACTTGGTTTTAGTGGTGAGTGATGTAAGACCTGCTCCGTCCATCCGGTTTATCACTCCTCTTTCCGCGGGCGGGACATCCGTCGGCCGTTTTCGCTCGCTCGACTCCGGGCGACCCATTGAGGCTCGCGGGTAATTTTAGGTGGTGGAGCTCGCGAAACAGACAACGGCAGTGCGATCGGATTCGGATTCCGACCCCAGGATCTCCCAGAACTAATTTCGGAAATTGGCCCCCTTTCGGGCGTGCCGGGATTCACGTGGGCGATCCACACGCTTTTCGAGGTAACGAGCGACCGTCGAATTATGTTATTATTATTATTATTATTTTTTTTTTTTTTTTTTTTATTATTATTATTTTTATTATTATTATTTTTATATTTTATTTTTACTTTGTACGGGGGTTATAAAAGCCCGACTTGGATTAGGGTTTTCCCCCGTACACCCTTTCGTTCCACCTTTCTCCTCCCTCCTTCGGTTGTGCGGCTAGGGTTCCTAAAACGATCAGAGCGGAAGAGCGGGAGGAACCGACGACCGAACCCCTTTTTTGCCTTCGTTCGGAACCCCTCCGACGCAGGGATCCGCGACTTCTTCCTCTCACATCTCCCGCGTAGTCCGATCCGGTAAATATCATTTTTATTTTATTTTATTTTATTTTTCTTTTTAGCCGGGGGTGTCGGGGTGGAAACCGCCGCCGTCGGGGAAGACGGGGCCGCCCGCTGGCTGGGCGCCCGCGCGGCGTGCAGTCGCGCGGGGCCGCCCGCGGGCGGGGTGCGCCCGTGCGGCGTGCAGCCGCGCGGGGCCGCCCGCGGGCTGGGCGCCGCGCGGCCGACGCCGCGCGAGGCCGCCCGCGGGTTGGGCGCCGCGCGGCGTGCAGCCGCGCGGGGCGCCCGCGCGACCGACGCCGCGCGGGGCCGCCAGCGCGCTGGGCGCCCGCGCGGCGTGCAGCCGCTCGGGGCCGCCCGCGCGGTCGATGCCTCGCGGGGCCGCCCGCGGGCTGGGCGCCGCACGGCGTGCAACCGCGCGGGGCCGCCCGTCGGCGGGGTGCCCGCGCGGCGTGCCGCCGTGCGGGGCCGCTCGCCGGCGGTGCGCCCGCACGGCCGATGCCGCGCGGGGCCGCCTACGAGCTGGGCGCCCGCGCGGCGTGCCGCCGCGCGGGGCCACCCCCGGGCGGGGCGCCCGCGCGGCCGATGCCGCGCGGGGCCGCCCACGCGCTGGGACCCCGCGCGGCGGGCAGCCGCGCGGGGCCGCCCGCAGGCGGGGCGCCAGCGCGACCGTCGCCGCCCGGGGCCGCCGCGCCGCAGCTGGTGCGACGGTGCGGCAGGTGGTCTGGAGACCGCCGCGGGTGGACTGGGGCCGCGCGGAACTGTCCGTGGGGTGAGTGTGTGACGTACGGGTCGGTGCCGTGCAAAGGTGGATGTCGCACGAAGTCCGGGGATCGCGTCGGGTCTCTCGTTGTTCGGTGTTTTAATCGGCTTTTTAGTCTTAGTAATTTAAGTCTGAGCTTTCTGTGTTCCACCAGGAGTACGGGACATCTTAAGCTCGACGGGCGTGAAGGACGGGACGAACCAACCGCTAGACCTCCCCTCAGGTGGGTACAATTCCAGGGTATATGGAAAAGGGTGTAAGTTATACAATTTGCATGATTGGGCAGGGGTGGAGCATAAGTAGTCATTGGTTATGATACTAACCCTACATATATACCATAAATTATCTAATTATTATGAGGCTCTTGTATTGCTACACGCACACCGGCGGTTTGGCCACCGCAAGGGTGTGCTTTTTCGGAAAAGTGGTACGTTGACCCGTGTACCCCACGTGATGGTGACGTTAGGTAAGGGGGCCCCCGCGGGTGGGGGGTGTGAGCGGTGATGCTCGGGCGGGTGCCCGGCGGCCGAGGCAGGGGCTCGGCAGGGGACACCGGGGTAGGCGCCCGGTGTGGTGGTCGGGAAAGGTGCCCGTTTCTGTTTGATTCAGGGTAGGTCAATATTGGCGTCGACCGTACTCCGAGTCAAAAAGGGGTTGCTCCGGATATTGTGGTTTGAATTATTTTGCCCTTATTGCATCTTGTATCTTTTCTAGTCACTGACTTCCCACTCTGTGACAGGTTCGTCAGGGGGCGAGCGTAGTGACGCTGGTGAGGCCACGCACGCGACGTTCAGAGAACTTTGAGTAGCACGATCTTAGTGGACTCATTTTCCCTTTTTACTTTGTTAAACATGCTAGCTAGTTGTGGTGTGCGATACCCCCGTGGGAACGACGTGGATGTTGCCCATCTTCTTTTATGACTGATGCATGAGTGTGGACTTTATCTTTACTCTTGGCCGTTTTAAAGTAAAAGCACAAATCGTTTGCGAAAACCGTTTTCAAGAAATATGAGCGTCGGGTGGACGCCGCTTTCAAAACCCTGCGATGTTTTATCCTTTACAATCAGTTGGCCTCTTTTCGAATAAATCAGTAGATGGGCGGTGTGGTTGTATGATGTATGCGCCTGTGCCTTGAACTAATGTGGTTAAAGCTATACGAGTTGTGTTATGTAATTAGAATGCCGTGCATGTGCAAAGGAGACTCCGCCCGTCAGCGGGGTGAATTTGCATATGCGGCGGGTCTATGCGCGCACCGGG
The DNA here is from genome assembly GCA_029168755.2 of Tillandsia fasciculata. Lineage (NCBI taxonomy): Eukaryota > Viridiplantae > Streptophyta > Magnoliopsida > Poales > Bromeliaceae > Tillandsia > Tillandsia fasciculata. The sequence goes on from JAQOTM010000330.1 coordinate 165,643, forward strand.
GCGGATTCTCAAACAAAAAAAAAGATACGCTATATCGGGAGCATTGGTGGCTCTAATCTTCCGCGCGTTAGAACCCCCGGGGCGTGACACAAAGCTAAAACTTGTACCAAAACCGCTTGGCATAAAGCTTCTTCCTCACAGACCTTGTCACACCATCTACAAATGCTTCACAAGCTCTAAATCACTCAGGGAGGGGGTAAAACCAAAATATCCCTGGAGAATACCGCTATCAATCCATTCAAGTCCAGCTGGAACACAGAATTCCTCAATCTTGAAGGCAACAAGGCATTAGTCATTCCATTGGCCTCACTGTATTCACAATGCCCCTAGCGTGTCCTGAATGCCATCTTGTCGAAATACTCAGCTGTAATTCCAAATTGGTGCAGGCATCATAATCGATCAACTGCCGGAGCATAACTCCATCAAAAGGTCCTAAGTAATACCTGGACCTACTTGGGCTCCAATCACAAAGAGCTCTCACAGTCGTGTATCAACGACACGGCACTAGGTCAAACAAACTCTCTATCCATCAAATCCACGCACCTATGCCCACAACTCTCACAGCTCTACAAATGATATTTAACGAGGTGCTATCGAGGTAGGCGCGGTTCCCAGAACCACGTCAATCGAAATCACAATCTCCCTAACCAGCGACATCATCATCAGCTCAGGTGGAATCACACCCGGGATCTCAAGGGCAACAGGAATATCCTTACGTCCCGGTGCCGCCGTAGGCACCTCTCGCACTGTCGCTGTAACCTGAGTACCCAAACAGTCTCAACAATAAGCCTTCCATTGTTTGCCTCGCAGAAACAAAGTCCTTTCTCTCAGCAGTCAAACATCCTGTGGCACTATGCTAACCAGTCCCAAGCACTGGGTCAAGACACCGAACTGTCACAAATACCAATAAGTCTGCCGGCATAACTCACGGCCTCTACTGCACTGGACATGATCCACAAGCCTTCCCCACCTGCGCAATACCAACAGTAACATGTACCTCTAGTGCACGGGATAACAACTCTGCCTCTAGTCCATGCAGGAATGCAACATGCTCTAACTCCGACTGTTGTGATGAAATCACACCTGCAGCAACTCAATCCACTACCGTGGCGCCCTCCAACCGGGCAGCACAGATTCATCCACTCGATGCAAGTGGTCGTCGCTCAGCCTGCCAAAATATCTAGACCAATCACAAAGGGAGCACGACCTCTATCCATGCTCACACTGAGGTGACGAATGTGATCTCTCGCAGACAACCAATCCACGCTACCACTGCGCCACTCTGATAAAAGGGCTGATGCTGTGATCGGGGTCCACCCAACCTCTGACGTCTCAGAAATCCACCTGGATATCATCGTCATACGACCAAGCACAATTGATTCATGCAATTCCTTATACAATTATCCTTACTAAGCTCACCCCTCAATCACATATATTGCACCCCAAACATGCCAGTTATCAATCACACAGGGTAACATCCCCCTTGGGTAAGCTTTACATAATCCATCCACAAGGATATCCACCATCCTGGAAGGAAAAACGAAAATGTCTCCGCCAGCCGATCTGTCCTCCAACACCTAGCGCCAAGCGCCTCTATCCAAGACTCGCCTCTGGCGGCAGACCCCTATCCAAGGGAACTGCAACGCTACGCGCCATACACAATGCCTACTCCATCGAGGCATCCAAAATCCAAAACGGGGGAAATCAAATAACCTGAAAGATATCCTGACGCAATCCACTCACAGTCACGCATATCCTATGCGCCATGTCCCTCAAATCATAGGGCGCGCAGCTCGATAACTGCGTAAACCTTTTGACACCAGGAGGCTCTCAAGTAGTCTCTCCATCACCACCAACCACGATTCTACCCCAAGAGGCTCCAAACTTAATCCTATGAATCGGGGTGGTTTATCTGCCGAAACTGGTTCAACTGATCATTGGTGTCCCATAGCTCATCAGCTGTCAATTATCCACCCTGCCTCGGCGCCTCGGCACTAAACATTAGCAAGGAGGGGGCTACTCACTCCATCGGTACCACAGAAATCCCCGCCCCTGAGGATACTGCAATCGTGTGGTCTCAGAAAGAAGCACTGTCGAGCCGCCCGCTGCTCCGACAACTGTGTCACTAAAAACCAGATGCCCGCCCACTCTACCATTGATAAGCCTCTGGCAATCCTGTCATCTGGGTCCAGAGTCCTCTGACCCCAATCCGGTATTCTGGCCTGAAACAACTAGCTCAGACCCAACTGCTGCACCAAAGTGCGCCCGGGTCAAGGCCCAACGTCGGGGAGACACCGCTAGCCACGACAAACCGCAAATCAGCACACCCCAAACACTCGACCCAATCTAGCGAAAGTCAAAGACATCCCTCTATTTCTGTAACCTTATGTTGTCTGCAGCCAACATACTGTCCCACAGAAATAGAATATGTCGATCCCTCTTCACTCACTGGAAGAGTCAAACAAATAAATCGCCGACTTTCGCAAAGTGTCACGTCCATCGCGCCCTATCATCCGAGGGTCCGCTAAAAGTCTAGGGTTTCCTAAGTCCCAACCGACCTATCCCTAAGCTCTGATACCAATCCAATCTGTCACGCCCCGGGTGTAAACCGGAACCCGGGCCCGTTTACAGATCCGCCGTGCACACGGTATTTCCCGTGTACACGAAGCGCCAATAACCTGCTCAGATATATGAGATATAATAAAAGAGCAATAAAAACAGAGCTGAACTAAAACTAACACATCTCAGACTGAAGCTGGAAATAAAATATAATACATCTGTAAAAATAATACATCTGTCTCTCCCAGCTCACCAAAATAAATACAACCTGCTGGCAAAAGCCAGTCCCAAAGTAAAAGTACAATCGTCTGAGGAAACATGGGTACACCAACAGTCCAGCTAACTCGCTCATCCTGCCTCGAGGTCTATCTACTCAGCCGTCCTCTCTCCTCGACCCGCCGCTGAAAACCCAGCAGCACCCGCAGAAGACACTCCAAAACAAGGGAGAAGAAACAGAGAAAAGAAGAATGGGAGTGAGAACTACTAGTAAACCAGTAGCCTCCCCCAGTGGGTAAAACCTCAACTCTGACACGCCCACTAGGTCTACCAGAGGCAAAGGAAATGAAGGTGGTATGCTATGAATATGACTACTGACGGAAAGCTACCACTAGTATGCCTCTAAATACTGAGCTAAAGGAATAGCTGAATGTATGCATCAGAATACAAATGCCTGCCTGAATAAACCCAATCTGACCACCAGTAAACACTGGTACTGCCTGCTGTGCCTGCCAAATCGGGTATGCTGGCCAACGCATAACACCGATAGGGGATGAGAGTATCAAGGACTCGAAGCCTGTCTGCCGTGCACTCCGGAGTGGCACTCGAGGGGAGCGACCCACACCAGTAAAGTATCTCAGTATCCAGTAACATAAGTATCATAAATCAGCAGGACTGGATCATGACTCTGATCAAAGTGGGAAAACCCATCCACTAAAGGGAGACCCGATCTCAACCTGATACAAGATAAACAAAAAGTGGGAAACTCCATCCACTAGAGACCTGATACCCAATCTGATGCATATGCAACCTCCGGTCAACCGCCCAGGTCCGCGGTTGCCGCAATACCCTGCCATCAAGCCTGCCTATCCCAAAACCCAAGATCCTGACTACACTATCCCCAAACCCCCTGCTCGCGCACGAGCTACAAATACCCTGAGCCTCAAATAAAAAGAGAAAAGAATTATAAAAAGGTTTCTCCTATGTCAATTCCAGCATGATAGTGTAGCAGAAAAAGGTGGCCTATCTAGGTGACCATACAAGCATGCAAATGTCCCAAGATGATATAAAATAAATAGATGTCGATAACCTTTATAATGTTAGAGCATGTAGAGAACTGTATGAGAAAAGTAAATATGAGATAGCCTGTGCCTGCCTATGCCACATACCCAAAGCCCACAATTATTGATTAGCCTTATCTTTTAACATGATATTACTGCTCTACAATCATAATCCCCAATCAAGCAAGTACTAACAATATCCGTTTTAGTCTCAATTAAGCCTGCCATTGCCACACATAAAGTGCATTTAGCCTTTTAACCACAGAAGCTACTCAAATGCCTAGAGGGTAATCAAAAACAAGGGGTTCACAACAACACCCATAATCACAAACATGTCCCACATCCGACATCCGGCCAACCGCCTACTATCCGTGTCACGCCCCGGGTCGAATTGCGACCCGGGCTCACCAACAGATCCGCCGTCTGTACGGAAACTGCCGCACAGACGAAGCGTCCAGCCTGCAAAGGAGATCTAGCTATACAAGTATCAGAGCAGAAAGGAAGCTAAGCTGAAAGAGCAAACTGTGAACAGGAGTCACTAAGTAAAGAGTTCAGGTACAATATGTTACGGAATTTGAGTTGGCGTATTTCGTGAATGTATTAAGTCTTGAAGATTGAAGATGAAGAAACTTTGGATCGTATACCTCAATCTCAAGAAAGAAGAATTCAAAAGGATCAGGTACGTTTAACTAAAGAATTTTGATGATCCGAATACTTCTTATAGTGTAGAAACACCTGGAAGAGGTTTTAATTGCTTAAACATCAAAAACTGGACATGGGACATGTTCAGGATCCGGATCGGGCTCGCAATCCGGATCCCGAAGGGTGTTCGTTCATACACTGGTTCAATCCGGATCGCAGCATCCTCTGATCCGGATCCCGAACACTAGTTTTACCTGTTGCTTTCTCGATCCGGATCAGGAATTGCAATCCGGATCCCGAACATGATGTTTTGGTAAAACTGTATGAACGATCCGGATCGGGGACTACGATCCGGATCCCGAACAGGCAATTTTCTGGAAACCGTCTTTTGTGCTTCTGCAATCCGGATCGCCAAATCCAATCCGGATCGCCGTCGGTAAAACTTTCCAGAAAAGGCTGTTTTTGATCCGTATATTCTTCCTAGGGTTTCTAACCTATAAATAGGCCCTATATTCATTTCTAGGGCATCCGCTATTACAGAAGAAAATAGCCGAAAAGAAAAAATCCACATATAGAGAAGAACGGAAATCAATAGATTCATTCTATGTTTCTTCATCTATATTGATTGATTTGATTCTAGGTTTTCCATACTCACATTTTGAGTAGAATCAAATCAATGAATACTTAGATGGTATTTCCGATCTATCTTTAATCTAAGTATTCGGCGGATCATCACCACCCAAACAAAACAACGATTTACCCCAAAATCGGCGCGTGGACTCGCGTGGCCTTGTGGATTCAAGGTGCAACCGCTCTCGTGGATTCGGAGCGAGGTACGTTCGTGGATTCGAAGCGTGCCACTGGGTGAAGACCGTGGATTCGGTCGGACGTCGTGGACTCGACGTTGGACGCTGTGGATTCAGCGTTGGGCGCGGATCGTGGATTCGAGAAGCGTCGTGGAGCGAGCGGGAAGATCTACTAGGAGCGTATGGTAAAAGGTTGAGTCGTCTGTGAGTACGTTATATCACCTTGTACGTGTGTTAATTCTAGTGGATTTCGCCGTGTTATCGGTCCCGTGGTTTTTTACTCCGGTTTGGAGTTTTTCCACGTAAAAATCTTGCGTGTTCTTTTATTTTTCCGCATTGGGTTTATTGCGCAATGATTTTTTGAGTGTTTATTGTTTACACCTATTCACCCCCCTCTAGGTGTTTTTTCCCCTATTTAGATCCAATTACTTATAACCCAACAAGTGGTATCAGAGCGGGAATAGGGTTGTAAACAATGGTTGAAGGTGGAAACATCAATCGACCCCCTTTCTTTGATGGAACAAATTATGCGTACTGGAAAGTACGGATGAAAGCCTTTTTAATTTCCATCGACGAAAGGGTGTGGCAATCAATTGAATTAGGATGGTCTAATCCAACTGAAATTTTAGATGATGTTCGCACCTTAAAACCTAGGTCGAAATGGACCAAGGAAGAGATAGACTTATCTTCTTACAATGGCAAAGGAATTAATGCTCTATTTAATGCTTTGTCACAAACTGAGTTCTCTCGCGTCTCGGCATGTGAGACTGCGAAAGAAATCTGGGATGTTCTTCAAGTTACGCATGAGGGAACTAACCTAGTGAAGATTCAGAAACTGCAAATGCTCACGAGCAAGTTTGACTCTATCTCTATGGCAGAGAATGAATCCTTCACTGATTATTACACACGATTGCAAGATATCGTAAACTCATGTGCTAACTTGGGAGAGAAGATTCCAGAATTTAAAGTTGTAAGAAAAATTCTAAGAACTCTTCCTGAACGATTTCGCCCGAAGGTCGCAGCCATTGAAACAATTAAACACCCGGACGAAATGCGTGTAGAAGAATTAGTAGGTGCTTTGCAAACTTATGAAATGACATTTCCTACTAACTATTCTTCTGGAAAGGCATCCTCTTCTAAGTCTTCAGGTTACGCATTGAAAACTACGAAGGAAGAATGTAGAGTACCGGGATTTCGGATAGCGCACCGACCTAGTGAGATGGCGTGGTGTGGATAAATCGCCGGCGCGTGTTCCATATTGGGTTACAGATGAGTTCGGGTCGACTCGGAATCAACGCGGAAGCCCCGACTTAATTCGGAGTTTTCCGGGCGTTGTGAGCCGATAGAGGACTGGTTTCGGGGGAAGCATCGACTCCACAGTGGAGTGCAGAAAATTTGGAATACTTGGAACAGGTATACTTTCTGATTACAGCGGAATTCGGGAGGTTCCGGACTGGTGCGGAGGTCCCGAGGGCAAAAAGTGAGTTGGAACTGGCAGTTTTGGAGCCGGCTTTCGGATTGAGCACGCCGACTCCACGGTTGAGCTTTTTGAGGAGAAAAAGTTTTGAGCATGTGTATTTTCAGATTACAGCGAAGTTCGGGAGGTTCCGGACCGATGCGGAGGCCCCGAGAACAAAAAGTGAGTTGGCGGGGGCTTTTGATGGATTATTTAATTATTAATTTTAATTATTTGTAAATGTTGCTTTACCTGTAATGAGTTTAGTGTATAAAAAGGGTTGATTTGGAATGAAATGGAATTAAGGTGTGAGTGAGATATTTTTTTTTAGGGGGTGCATTTATTGCTCCCAACCACCCCCCTCCCCTCCCCTTAATTAGTCTGCCACTAATTAAGTCGCCACCTCACCATCCTCTTCAACAAGCTAAAACAGAGGAATGAGATAGAAGCAGAGGAAAGAAAGAGAGGAGAAAAGGAGAGAAAGAAGTAAGAGAAGAAGAAGTAAGAGATGAAAGAGAGATGGGAGGATGAGTAGTGGTTGATGTTTTCTGCTAGAGGCCGCTTGGAGCGAGCGGAGAGCGCGTGTCGAGCTCGGCGAGGTAAGTTACAGTTTTTATTTTGTTGGAGAAGAGCTCGTTTTGGGTTTTTTTTTATGTTGGATTTCCTGTTTGGAGTTGCCTATTGGAGTTGGAGTTTTTGTAGCAGGGTTTGGAGGAGTTGGTGTTGGTTGGTGGCATACTGTCCTTGGTTGGCGGACAGCATGCAACGGGGAGCGCGCGGGCGAGCGGCTGCGCAGCATGCGCCGCGCATGTGCGCGCGTGGCGCTGCGCAGGCGCCGCGCTTGTGCGCGTGCGGGCGCTGCGCAAGAGCCCAGGCGCGCGCGTGGCGGGCTGGGCCGCTGCGCGGCCGGTCCATGCGCCGCGCAGCGCGCCCAGGGCGCGGCGCGGCTGAAGGGGCAGCGCCGCGCGGCTGCTGCAGCAGCGCCGCGCAGCTGCTGCGGCAGGCGGTGGGCGCCGTGCGGGCAGCTGCTGGACCGCGCGTTTCGGCGTGCGCAGGGCGTTTTTGCGCGGCGTTTTCGTCAACCCCGTGGCTTTTCTCCTTGTCATAGAACGCGTGCAATTTTTCTTTTTTTTTTTGGCAGAGCTTGTATGACAGGTTTTCCTTTTTCCTCTCTCTGTGTTGATGCAGCACCTTGAGTGCTCGCGGCGAGCTCGGTGTCGCGCGAGCTGTTGGTGCCGACGGTGACGGCACGTGGATCATCATCAGATTCTGGAGTCGCGGCAGTATGGGAGCCTTCGCTTCTTGAGAGTGTGCTGTGGAGTGGTGAATTGTGGTGGATTTTGTTGAATGTAGTAATGGTTGTAAGTGGTGTGTTCAGGTGATGATGCTTGAGAGTGTGGTGGATTGGTATAAGTGTGAAAGTGTGTATTTGGAGCCTGGCAATGTGTAATTGAGCAGTGAATTGAAGTAATTTGTGTATGTGAGCATTTTCTTGGAGTGCAGAACTTGTGTGTGTGTGTGTGTGGGATGATTTAAGTAAATGGTGTTTGGGTGAACATGTATTGTTAATGTGAGTTGTTAATGGGAGCATGTAGAGGGTAAGTGGATTTATGTGGGTGTAATTGAGTAATTGTGATTAAGTGCACAGTAGTTTTAGTTGTGATGGGAGCTTAAGAGTTTGTGTTGGAACTTGAGTGCTGTGGGTGTGTGGAGTGTACATGAGAGATGAACATAAAAGTTTGGTGAGTGTGTAATTGTGGTTGGATGAACATTTGTTATTAGTGTGCTGCTTGTTGCCTGGGGATATTGTGTGTGTGTAGAGGAGACATGGAGTGTGCTGTGTATGAAACTTTTAGTGTGATGTGAGCCTAATGAGAGCTGTGTTGGTGCTGAGGGATCTATGTGGGTGTGGCTAAGTGCTTGTTGAGGGTTGTGAAAATTTAAGTATTTGGGGAATGCTGTGGGCAGAGGCTTAATGTTGGTGCTTTGGTGGTGGATTTGTGGTACTTGAGCCCTTGTTTGCTCCTTGATTTGGCCGTGGAGTGAGACGGTTGCACGCAGATTTTTGTAGGAACTCAAGGAATTTATTTCAGTTTCCAAGGTTTCTTTTTCGTGCTTCACGGCAGGGTGTGCGCGCGCGGCGCGGTTTGCGAATTTTCATCCGTTGAGGGTGTGGCACTTCACCGACTTCAGCATTGCCTACGGAAAGCGATCCAGGTGGGTTGGAATTTCTTCGAGATTTATGGAATGCCCTCTAATGCTTCTGTAAGCATATTGATCATGTTTAGCTTATTTATCATATATTGATCATGTTTAGCTTATTTATTATATATTGATAAATCTGATAGTTGCCTAGAAAATTGTAGAATGACATTCTTGAGCCCCAGACATTTTTAGTATGATCTAGAGGTTATTTGACACTAGACTGCATGTTCATTTGAGATTCAAGCTGCATCTGGACCTTCATATATTTTTAGTACCCCGTTTTAAGTAAAACTCCATTTTTTAAAAGGGTTTTTAATTATTCAGAACATTATGAATGGTCCAGATTGTTCGAATTGATTGTGTACTCGTGCCAGAGGGCCGAGGGTATTTTTAGAGCATCGTCTGTCGAGTTCTAGTGTCATGAGAGTTCTTCTTCCTTGTTGGGATCATGGGTTGTGTTTATGATTTAGTGGCGGAGGTAGTTCTCCCACTTAGCTTTGAGGATATTTGGGGTTCTGGCAGATCGAGTCGTGGAGGTTTCCCGACTCAGCCATGGTCATGCATTATCAGATTGAGTCGTTGAGGGTTCTCCGACATAGCTGTGAGAGTGTTTGGGCTATTCCTGATTTAGTCGAGGTTCTTTTCCGACTGAGTTGTGCTTTGAGCTTGAGGTACCGATCTGTTTGATCGTGGACTATAGCCTGCATGTGCCGCTTATTGAGACAGTGAGACAGATGTGATACTTGAGTTCGGTGGGGTCGCTCCCCTCGAGCTACACCCCGGGTGCGATGATGATACCGAGCCTGACGAGGCTGCGATGATGCGACTAGTTGATACACTAGAGTTCGCTTGAGATAGTCCGTGTAGGACGCCCTACATAAGTCCCGTCCCAGTGTGGATGAGGTGGCAGTAGGTTTGGCGCAGGCTTGACTGGACCCTATGAGGCAGTCATTGAGATTGGGTGACATTGAGAGAGTGATGGCATAGCATGTTCATAGATGAGTTTCCCTTGAGCATAGTACTTGAGGCATATTATTAGCAGTGTTAGTGTATGCATAGCAGGGTCAGAGTAGAGTTCCTTCAGCATGATGTTGTTACTTATTAGCTGTAGTTCATTTCCTGCTTTCCTTTTATCTATCTATCTACATACCTATCTGTTTTGCCTCCAGTAGACTTAGTGGGCATACCGTGGATATTGGGACGGTACCCACTGAGATCTGCCTTCTGCAGTAGATCTCACACCCGCTGCGGTGACAGGTTTGAGGCAGCTGTTCCGGCTTGGATCGCACGGAGACAACAGATCGAGGTGAGGACGCGGCCGATTAGTTCCTTACCAGCATTGAGAGTCTGAGGTAGATGTACCCGGGGTATTTTATGATTCCACTTTTGTACTGGACATTCTGAGAGGCTTGTGAGGATTGTTTCTATTTCTTATAGCTAGACAGACTTTGTATTGAGGACTTTTATTTTATCCAGATGTTCAGTTGATATATGTAGCTTCTAGTTTTATTTCAGCTCTCATACATGTTTTTAGCTCTAGATCTGACTTGCAGGGTAGACGCTTCGTCTGTGCGGCAGTTTCCGTACAGATGGCGGATCTGTTGGCGAGCCCGGGTCGCAGTTTCGACCCCGGGGCGTGACAAAGAAGACGCGGATTCATCCTCCTCGGACGACAACGAGAACCTTTCTATGGAGGACTTTGAGAAGCAGCTCGCTCTCTTGACAAGGAAGTTTCGCCGCAACTTTCGAAGGGGTAATCCAAGCAAAACTCCATCCTTCGGAAAGTCGAAGAAAGGCAAGGGTTCTTCAACTTACAAGTCAAGGAAGCAAGAGAACTTCTCAAAGGATAAGACAAGTTCAGAGGGACAAGTTCAGTGCTTCAAATGTCGAAGCTACGGCCACATTGCAACAGAATGTCCCAACAAGAATCCGGCTAAGAAGAAAGCGATGCAAGTTGTTACTTGGGATGACAACTCCACGTCAAATGAGTCATCCTCAAGTGATGAAGAAGACAACGCGACAGCTTTCCACGCGTCCACTACATCTTCACCCTTCATGTGCTTAATGGCAAGTACATCCGACTCACTGTCCAACTCCACTGTTGAAAAGATTGCAACGGACGATGAATCAGATGATTCGGAAGGTGAAGATTTTGCTCTAGCCTACCACAGACTGTTGAGGGATTCAAAGAAACTGGCTAAGCAAAACAAGGGGTTGAAAGGGAGATTGCAGGATCTCGAAGAAGAAGTAAAAAGGGTAACCTCTCTCTCAACCGATCTTGAAGTGGAAAGGGATAATTTGATTAAAACAAATGTTTCCCTTCAAGAGTCCAATGAGCAACTCGAGAAGAATTATATGGATATGGTGAACAAAGCGAATTACTTCTTGAAGCTCAACGGCGAGGCTCGACAGGAAAAATTGGAAATGACGGAGACCATACGCCAACTGAAGGATGACTTAAAGAGATTTTCTTCTGGAAGGAGTAAGTTGGACAGACTTCTTGGTCTTGGTCAAAGAAATAAGTTCGGCCTCGGATACACTCAAACTGGAGACATTCCAAGTTCGAGTGGTACAGTATTTGTGCCTCAGTCGGTATCTCCTCCTCCGACACCGGAATTCACGACAAGCAACGACAACAAGCCTACTACATCTCCTCGGGATCGTCAAGACCTAAGGTATGTTTTCGTTGTGGCATTTCAGGGCACATAAGGAGAAATTGCAAGACGGAAGCCAAACGCACACCTCAAGCACCTCTTGCAATGACTACCAAAAGGCTATTCCTCGAAAAACAACTGCAAACTATTTGAAGGAAAAGAGCCTTGGTAGTACACCGCTCAAGACGACATCATCAAGGAGCAGCAATTCTTCAAGCAAGACGCTCTCACCTAGGAAATCAACTTCACGATCATTACCGACGCACTCCAAAAAGGTTTGGGTGCGCAAAGGTGAAATTTTCCCTGTCTTGCTACCAATGTTTCCTTGCATGCATATGATAGTTCGTCTTGGTACCTGGATAGCGGGTGTTCCCGTCATATGACCGGTGACAAAAACTGTTTTCAAACATTTGAGAAAAACTCCGGAGGACTTGTTGTTTTCGGAGATGGTCGGTCTTCCAAAATTGTTGGAAAGGGAACGGTAGCTATTCCAGATGGCCCGGTTCTAGATAATGTGTTATTTGTTCATGGCCTTAAGACTAACCTCATAAGCATAAGTCAACTTTGTGATAGTGGTTATTCAGTTAATTTTTCTTCTGATAAATGCACTGTAACTGACATGAACCATGCTTTCTTTTTAAAGGGGGTTAGATCAGAAAACAATTGTTATGTAGTTCCTCATAAGATTTCTGAAAAATGTAACCTAGCATCCTTGAAAAATGAAACACTTTGGCATGAAAGGCTAGGTCACATAAACTTTAAGGAACTTGCTAGAATTTCGAACAAAGATGTGGTCAAGGGGGTTCCGAAACTTTCTTTTGAACAAAACCTTGTGTGTGGCGGTTGCCAAAAAGGAAAACAGTGTGGTGACCCGGACCGTTGCAGGGCTTCTACAGTGTGACCGGCAGCTTCGGGAGGCCTACGGGGCATGTCAGCGGTGTTCGCGCGCCAATTTGGACTCAAGTGATGGATTCGGGGCTTAATTAGATCACGTGGATAACCGGAAGACCCCGTTGGATGTTTAGAAGTGTTTTCGCGCAAATCGGATACCAGATTTGGACTCGGCGCGAAATTCGGAGTGAAAATACCTTTCCGGGAGCCTCCGGCAAATTTTAGGATTGGAATTTGGCGAAACGGACCTCGTTTTTGGAATCAGCGCGCGAAAACGGTCAAGACGGGCTATTTGCTGGTCAAATTTGTGCTTGGGTTACTGTTCATGCCGGAACAGTGTCGCCGGCGATCGCCGGCGGCGGCCGGCGGCGGCGGGCAGCGTCGGCGGGCGGCGGCGCCGCCGCGGGCAGGCGGCAGGCGGCGGCCCAGGGCGCGGGCAGGCCGCGGGCAGGCGCGCGGTCCACCGCGCGGGGCGTGCACCGGAGGCGGGCCACGTGGCGCCTTCCGGTTGGCCGGTGCAGCATTCGCGGTCCACGGAGTTTTGGGCCGGGTGCACGGTGGACCGGGTGGACGCGTGGCGGATCGGGATTGGCGGGACTTGGTGCGCGCGGTCCACGCGATGGCCGGGGCAGGTGACCGTACGCCCGGGGCAGCCGGCCGACGTGCGCGGTGCACGGCCGTCGTGCGCGGTGCACGGCTTGTCGGGGACGCGTGGCACGCCGCCAGTGGCTGGCTCTGGTGCACCGGGTGCAGCGGGGTTTTTGGGCTTAGTGGGCTGGGCTGTGCTGTGGGCCGGGCCGCACTGTGCGCGCCCGGAAATCTGGGCCGGCCCGTTACTGTAGCCGCCCGAAAATCCCCAAGCGCCCGAAAGTGGGGACACAGAGGGTATTTTCCGAATTGTTTTTCAGCCTCTATATAATGCACAGTCCGAGCCTTCTTCTCCTCTATTGTTCTCCCAAACCGAGCCAAATCTGCAAATGCCTATTTCTAGCAAAATTTTGCATGTTTTTGTCCTGGATCTTCCTACCAAATCTTAGGAATTTTGGTGGCACGAATCCCGAGGTTCCCCATTTTACGGTGCGGCGCGACGTTGCTTACTTGTGTTCTTCCTTCGGCGCAGTGTTCGTGTTTTTGCTCCCCCGAGCTACCCCGACATCATTTTCCTGTGATTCTTGCACCAGTGGACTCCTAAGAGGTAGAACTTCATCTTTCGTTATAGTCGCGCTTTTCCGTTTCGAGGTTTTGGCACGGTTTTCGAGGCTACAAGTGACCCCCTTTTTCTGTATGGAATTCTTGACAGCAGTGGAGTGTTTCAGCCTTATCTTCGCGCACGAGTGTCTGATGGAAACGAGCTTATACAACTTTTGCATCTACGGATCGCAAGGAACGCGCTCGTATTTTTAGTGGATTTTTGTGAATTTTCCTTCGAGGTGATAATTAAGGATCTCTCTGTGAATAGTAATCTACCCTTAATCATGATTAGTGTTTGAGAGTGTCCACTTGCTGAATTTTTATCTTGGTGTACAGAACTCGGATTTGGGCGTGCAAGGTACCGTTGCGAAGCTATCGTCGCGAGGATCGCCAGGATATTTTTATTAGAATTTTCTGGACATTTGTTGCAGGTGATAATTTGACAGTTTAGTACTTGTGTTTGTATGTGGTAATTAGTGCTGTGATTGTGACCCTAGTGTAATTAGTGGATTCCTTGTTGTACCAGGAGTATTGTGGGGGCGCGGATTTGGATTTTTGGTATTCTCTGACTGTACAAGTTGGGACAGTTGCGCTTCAGGTGGGTGGTCGTTACACTCCTCTTTTTGTATGCCCACTAGGAATGTCAGAGTACTTTGTTATAACAATGTTGAACGTGTTGATTGTTAGACTTGCATGCTCTAGGGAATCGCTTATTAATTCTGGAACTTATACCCCGTGACAACATAGAATTAGAGGACTGCAAAACCAAGGTTTATTCATGTGAAACGGTCATCCTAGCCTATATCACTTCAACTGTTATACTTGGAAATTGGAACATTGCATGATTTAACTGATCACCTGATGATTGTCATCTTTTACTGCTACACTATTTTGGAATTGACTTAGGAGAAACCATGCTTTTTCTCTTTTCTTCTTTCATTGTTGGCACTAGCGGCTTACTCGCTCAGGTTCGAGCGTATGTTGGATAGTGTAGGCAGGTATTGGGGATTTGGGACAGGTTGAGTTTGTCAGGGGGGTTGCGGCGACCACGGATCTTGGGTGGTTGACCGGATTGTTTTTATTGCATCAGATTGGGTGTTCGGGGATCGGGCTTACTATAGTGGAGGGTTGTTCCCACTTCTTTGAGTCTCGATCCAGTCCTGCTATTATGAGACAGTGATTACAGAGATGGTTGATACAGTGATATTTTTTACTCGTGTGGGTCGCTCCCCTCGAGTGCCACTCCGGAGTAGGCTTTCCACGGTGTGAGCGCCGGGCACCTTTCTGCTTTCCACGGTGTGAGCGCCGGGCACCATGCTGGTTTCTTGAGTTCCACGGTGTGAGCGCCGGGCACCATGCTGGGTTCTTGAGTTCGACAGCAGAGCAGGCAGGGCCAGTGTTCACTGGCTATCAGATTGGGTCTTTATGACAGGCTACTTGATTCTGATGCATCACTTTTCCCATCCTTATTGGTTGGTCATATAGAGGCATATTAGGGATAGCACTTTATCAGTTGTTCTATTTATCTGCTTCTCCCTTCTTTTCCTTTCCCCTTTTTGCCTCTGATCACCTGGTGGGCATATCTGAGCTGAGGCTTTACCCACTAGGGGAGGCTACTGTTTATAGTAGTACTTACCCCCATTGTTTTTCTTGTCTCTTTCCTTCCCCTTGTTTTGCAGAGTCTTCAGTGGGAGTTGCTGGGCCGTCAGCAACTAATCGAGGTAAGCAGATTGCGGACTAGATAGAGAGCCACCGAGGGTCGTAGCTGGAGATTTTTGGGTACCAGGACTTCTCAGACAGTTTTCTTGTATTTCTTTTTAGGGACTGGCTTTTGCCAGCAGGTTGTATTTTAGTAGTGAGCTGGGAGAGACATCTGTATTCTATTTTACTGTTGTACCTTTTACTTCCAGCATCTGTCTGAGATACAGTAGTTTTATTTCAGCTCTGATTATTATGCTCTTTTATTATCTTTTCTATCTGAGCAGGTTACCGACGCTTCGTGTATGTGGGAAATACCGCATGCACGGCGGATCTGTGGACGGGCCCGGGTTCTGGTTTACACCCGGGGCGTGACAGATTAAGTTGGTATCAGAGCTTAGGGATAGGTCAGTTGG
The DNA here is from genome assembly GCA_029168755.2 of Tillandsia fasciculata. Lineage (NCBI taxonomy): Eukaryota > Viridiplantae > Streptophyta > Magnoliopsida > Poales > Bromeliaceae > Tillandsia > Tillandsia fasciculata. The sequence continues at coordinate 181,438 of JAQOTM010000330.1, forward strand.
GACTTAGGAAACCCTAGGCTTTTGGACAGACCCTAGGATGATAGGGCGTGAGTGGCGTGACATTTTGCGAAAGTCGGTGATTTTTATAGGTTAACTCTTCCTGTGAGTGAAGAGGGATCGACATAGTCTATTTCTGTTGAACCATTATGTTGGCTGCAGACAACATAAGGTTACAGAAATAGGGAGATGTCTTTGACTTTCGCTAGATTGGGTCGAGTGTTTGGGTTGTGCTGATTTGCTGTTTGTCGTGGCGAGCGGTGTCTCCCCGACTTTGGGCCCTGACCCGGGTGCACTTGGGTGCAGCTGTTGGGTCTGAGCTAGTTGTTTCGGGCCGGATACCAGATTGGAGTCAGAGAGCTCCGGACCCAGGAGACAGGATTGTCAGAGGCTTTTCAGCGGCAGAGTGGGCGAGCATCTGGTTTTGTGACACAGTCGTCGGAGCGGCGGGCAGCTCGACAGTGCTTCCTTCTGAGACCACCCGATTGCAGCATCCTCAAGGGCGGGGATTTCTACAGTACTGATGGAGCAAGTAGCCCCTCCGTGCCAATGGTTAGTGCTGAGGCGCCGAGGCAGGGTGGATAGTTGACAGCTGATGAGCGGTGAGACCCCAAGGATTAGTTGAGCCAGTTTCGGCGGATAAACCACCTCGATTCTAGGGATTTGGTTTGGAGCCTCTTGGAGTAGAATCGTGGTTGGTGATGATGGAGAGACATTTTTGTTTTCCTTTCCTGGTTGGTGGATATCCGTGTGGATAGAGTATGTGAGTTTATCTCTGGGGGATGTTACCCTGTGTGTTTGATAATTGGCATGTTTGGGGTGCGATAGACGTGATCGAGGGGTGAGCTCAGTAAGGATAATTGTATCAGGAATTGCATGAATCGATTGTGCTTGGTCGTTTGACGTTGATGTCCTGGTAAATTTGTGAGACATCCGGGGTTGGGTGGACCCCGATGACAGCAACAGCCCTTTTATCAGAGTGGCGCAGCGGTAGCGTGGATTGGCTGTCTGCGAGAGACCGCATTCGGCACCTCAGTGTGAGCTTGGACAGAGGTCGTGCCCCCTTTGTGATTGGTCTAGATATGTCGGCTGGCTGAGCGACGACTACTTGCATCGAGCGGTTGAATCTGTGCCGCCCGGTTGGAGGGCGCCACGGTAGTGGGTTGGGTTATCACAGGTATGATTTCATCACAGCAGTCGGAGTTAGAGCTTGTTGCATTCCTGCATGGACTAGAGGTAGAGTTGTTACCACATGCACTTGAGGTACCGGTTACTGTTGGCATGGTGCAAGTGGGGGAGGCTTGTGGATCGTGTCCAGTGTAGCAGAGGCTGTGAGTTTTGCCGGCAGACATATTGGTGTTCGTGGCAGCTTGGTGTTTGACCCAGTGCATGGGATTGGTTGGCGTAGTGCCACAGGATGTTTGACTGTCGAGAGAAAGGGCTTTGATTTTCTGCAAGGCAGATAATGGAAGGCAATTTGTTTGTTGAGACTGTTAGAGCATACCGATTACAGTTACAGTGTGAGAGGTGCCTACGGCGACAGCGGGACTTAAGGATATCCCTATTGCTCGTGAGATCCCGGGTGTGAGACCACCTGAGCCGATGATTATGCCGCCAGAAAGGGAGATTAAGATTGTGGTTGACGTGGTTCTGGAAACCGCGCCAACTTCATAGCACCTCGTTGGATATCGCCTTTAGAGCTGCGGGAGTTGATGGCATAGGTGCGGGGATCTGATGGATCGAGGGTCTGTTGGACCTAGTGTCATGTCGTTGATATACGACGGTGAGAGCCCTTTGTGATTGGAGCCCAGTCAGGTCCAGGTATTATTATTTAGGGCCTTTTGATGGAGTTCTGCCCCGGCAGTTGATCGATTATGATGCCTGCACCAGTTTAGATTCACAGCTGAGTATTTCGTCAAGATGGCGTACAGGAGACGCTAGGGGCATTATCAGTACAGTGAAGCCAATGGAATGACTAATGCCCTGTTGCCTTTAAGATTGAGGAACTCTGTTTTCCAGTGGGACGTGAACGGATTGATAGCAGCGATCTCTAAGGATATTTTGGCTTACCCCCTTCCCGAATGATTTTGAGCTTGTGGAGCATTTGTAGATGCTGTGGCAAGGTCCGTGAGGAAGAAGCTTTATGCAAGTCGTTGCGGAACAAGTTTTAGCTTCGAGAGCATGTCTTCTTGGATTGCCTATTCAAGCCATAGGGGCGACTGTGGAAATCCGGCCAAAATGGATGTTATTTAAGACTGGCCGAGATCGACGGTTATTGTTGGGGTGAGGAGCTTTTGGACCGGATAGTGCTAGCAGAGCCTGATGATCAGATGACGAGTTCGGTACCAGCGCCGATTTTAACCTAGTCAGTGGTGGGAGATGGATTTGTGAGTTATGGTGATACCTCCCACAGTGGCTGTAGAGCTATCATTGGATTTTGTTGAGCATCCTGTATCACCCCGACAGGGCCACTTTGGTGGCGGATACCTGGAGCAGAAGAGCTTTGGGGTTGTGTTTGTTGATTCTATATTTGGCGCTGTGTGGGGCCATCTTGGTGTACAGGGTTTGGGTTTGTGCCCTAGTGGATCTCTTTGGATTAGAGGCTGCGGCTGAGCAATCCACTTGGGTGGTTGAGTTCTGAGGGCGACCGAGTGTGAACCCCTGCTTGTTTGGGCCCCTTTTCTGTGCAGGTGTTGTGTGTTTGTGTTCGGATCGCGTTGGTTGAGTTGGCTCTGGGGAGTGATAGGTGACTTGGGAGCTGGAGACGGCGGTGTTGGGTTTTAACCCTGGTTTTTGAGACTCCTAGGGAGTTGCTTTAGTTTCGAGGACGAAACTTTCTTTTAGTGGGGGAGGATGTGGTGACCCGGACCGTTGCAGGGCTTCTACAGTGTGACCGGCAGCTTCGGGAGGCCTACGGGGCATGTCAGCGGTGTTCGCGCGCCAATTTGGACTCAAGTGATGGATTCGGGGCTTAATTAGATCACGTGGATAACCGGAAGACCCCGTTGGATGTTTAGAAGTGTTTTCGCGCAAATCGGATACCAGATTTGGACTCGGCGCGAAATTCGGAGTGAAAATACCTTTCCGGGAGCCTCCGGCAAATTTTAGGATTGGAATTTGGCGAAACGGACCTCGTTTTTGGAATCAGCGCGCGAAAACGGTCAAGACGGGCTATTTGCTGGTCAAATTTGTGCTTGGGTTACTGTTCATGCCGGAACAGTGTCGCCGGCGATCGCCGGCGGCGGCCGGCGGCGGCGGGCAGCGTCGGCGGGCGGCGGCGCCGCCGCGGGCAGGCGGCAGGCGGCGGCCCAGGGCGCGGGCAGGCCGCGGGCAGGCGCGCGGTCCACCGCGCGGGGCGTGCACCGGAGGCGGGCCACGTGGCGCCTTCCGGTTGGCCGGTGCAGCATTCGCGGTCCACGGAGTTTTGGGCCGGGTGCACGGTGGACCGGGTGGACGCGTGGCGGATCGGGATTGGCGGGACTTGGTGCGCGCGGTCCACGCGATGGCCGGGGCAGGTGACCGTACGCCCGGGGCAGCCGGCCGACGTGCGCGGTGCACGGCCGTCGTGCGCGGTGCACGGCTTGTCGGGGACGCGTGGCACGCCGCCAGTGGCTGGCTCTGGTGCACCGGGTGCAGCGGGGTTTTTGGGCTTAGTGGGCTGGGCTGTGCTGTGGGCCGGGCCGCACTGTGCGCGCCCGGAAATCTGGGCCGGCCCGTTACTGTAGCCGCCCGAAAATCCCCAAGCGCCCGAAAGTGGGGACACAGAGGGTATTTTCCGAATTGTTTTTCAGCCTCTATATAATGCACAGTCCGAGCCTTCTTCTCCTCTATTGTTCTCCCAAACCGAGCCAAATCTGCAAATGCCTATTTCTAGCAAAATTTTGCATGTTTTTGTCCTGGATCTTCCTACCAAATCTTAGGAATTTTGGTGGCACGAATCCCGAGGTTCCCCATTTTACGGTGCGGCGCGACGTTGCTTACTTGTGTTCTTCCTTCGGCGCAGTGTTCGTGTTTTTGCTCCCCCGAGCTACCCCGACATCATTTTCCTGTGATTCTTGCACCAGTGGACTCCTAAGAGGTAGAACTTCATCTTTCGTTATAGTCGCGCTTTTCCGTTTCGAGGTTTTGGCACGGTTTTCGAGGCTACAAGTGACCCCCTTTTTCTGTATGGAATTCTTGACAGCAGTGGAGTGTTTCAGCCTTATCTTCGCGCACGAGTGTCTGATGGAAACGAGCTTATACAACTTTTGCATCTACGGATCGCAAGGAACGCGCTCGTATTTTTAGTGGATTTTTGTGAATTTTCCTTCGAGGTGATAATTAAGGATCTCTCTGTGAATAGTAATCTACCCTTAATCATGATTAGTGTTTGAGAGTGTCCACTTGCTGAATTTTTATCTTGGTGTACAGAACTCGGATTTGGGCGTGCAAGGTACCGTTGCGAAGCTATCGTCGCGAGGATCGCCAGGATATTTTTATTAGAATTTTCTGGACATTTGTTGCAGGTGATAATTTGACAGTTTAGTACTTGTGTTTGTATGTGGTAATTAGTGCTGTGATTGTGACCCTAGTGTAATTAGTGGATTCCTTGTTGTACCAGGAGTATTGTGGGGGCGCGGATTTGGATTTTTGGTATTCTCTGACTGTACAAGTTGGGACAGTTGCGCTTCAGGTGGGTGGTCGTTACACTCCTCTTTTTGTATGCCCACTAGGAATGTCAGAGTACTTTGTTATAACAATGTTGAACGTGTTGATTGTTAGACTTGCATGCTCTAGGGAATCGCTTATTAATTCTGGAACTTATACCCCGTGACAACATAGAATTAGAGGACTGCAAAACCAAGGTTTATTCATGTGAAACGGTCATCCTAGCCTATATCACTTCAACTGTTATACTTGGAAATTGGAACATTGCATGATTTAACTGATCACCTGATGATTGTCATCTTTTACTGCTACACTATTTTGGAATTGACTTAGGAGAAACCATGCTTTTTCTCTTTTCTTCTTTCATTGTTGGCACTAGCGGCTTACTCGCTCAGGTTCGAGCGTATGTTGGATAGTGTAGGCAGGTATTGGGGATTTGGGACAGGTTGAGTTTGTCAGGGGGGTTGCGGCGACCACGGATCTTGGGTGGTTGACCGGATTGTTTTTATTGCATCAGATTGGGTGTTCGGGGATCGGGCTTACTATAGTGGAGGGTTGTTCCCACTTCTTTGAGTCTCGATCCAGTCCTGCTATTATGAGACAGTGATTACAGAGATGGTTGATACAGTGATATTTTTTACTCGTGTGGGTCGCTCCCCTCGAGTGCCACTCCGGAGTAGGCTTTCCACGGTGTGAGCGCCGGGCACCTTTCTGCTTTCCACGGTGTGAGCGCCGGGCACCATGCTGGTTTCTTGAGTTCCACGGTGTGAGCGCCGGGCACCATGCTGGGTTCTTGAGTTCGACAGCAGAGCAGGCAGGGCCAGTGTTCACTGGCTATCAGATTGGGTCTTTATGACAGGCTACTTGATTCTGATGCATCACTTTTCCCATCCTTATTGGTTGGTCATATAGAGGCATATTAGGGATAGCACTTTATCAGTTGTTCTATTTATCTGCTTCTCCCTTCTTTTCCTTTCCCCTTTTTGCCTCTGATCACCTGGTGGGCATATCTGAGCTGAGGCTTTACCCACTAGGGGAGGCTACTGTTTATAGTAGTACTTACCCCCATTGTTTTTCTTGTCTCTTTCCTTCCCCTTGTTTTGCAGAGTCTTCAGTGGGAGTTGCTGGGCCGTCAGCAACTAATCGAGGTAAGCAGATTGCGGACTAGATAGAGAGCCACCGAGGGTCGTAGCTGGAGATTTTTGGGTACCAGGACTTCTCAGACAGTTTTCTTGTATTTCTTTTTAGGGACTGGCTTTTGCCAGCAGGTTGTATTTTAGTAGTGAGCTGGGAGAGACATCTGTATTCTATTTTACTGTTGTACCTTTTACTTCCAGCATCTGTCTGAGATACAGTAGTTTTATTTCAGCTCTGATTATTATGCTCTTTTATTATCTTTTCTATCTGAGCAGGTTACCGACGCTTCGTGTATGTGGGAAATACCGCATGCACGGCGGATCTGTGGACGGGCCCGGGTTCTGGTTTACACCCGGGGCGTGACAAACAGTCTAGGACTGCACACAAGAACTTGAACCACATAGGTACAAAACGGCCTTTGGAACTTTTGCATATGGACTAAATGGGGCCAACTCGTCAACCATCTCTGGGAGGTAAATGGTATATTTTCTTATTGGTTGATGATTATTCTAGATATACTTGGGTAGCATTCTTAAAAGAAAAGGCTGATACCTTTGATTCTTTTCTCGAAATCTGCAATCGTATTATGATTGAAAAGAATGATAGGATTACTCGAGTTAGGAGTGATAGAGGTGGGGAATTCATAAATTCCAAATTCATTGATTTTTGCACTTCTAATGGCATTAAACATGAATTTTCTGCACCTTACACACCTCAACAAAATGGTGTAGTCGAGCGCAAAAACAGGGTCGTACAGGAAATGGCACGTGTTATGCTTCACAGCCGGAACTTACCTTTTTATTTTTGGGCTGAAGCGGTGAACACTGCTGTTTATGTTATTAATCGCGTGTATTTGCGCCCGGGGACATTGAATACACCATATGAACTTTGGTTTTGTAGAAAACCTAACATCAAATATTTTCGCATCTTTGGGAGTCGGTGTTTTATTTTACGTGATCGTGAGAATCTTGAAAAATTTGACTCTCGAAGTGACGAAGGGATTTTCTTAGGTTATTCTACAAACAGCAGAGCTTATCGAGTTTTTAACTTACAATCTAAGACGATCGTAGAATCGATAAATGTTAAGGTAGATGAAGCTTTTCACTTTGAATCTGAAAAATCTACCCTCGATATCTCTCTTGATGATGATACACCTGCTAATGCATCTTCTTCTAACAATTCTTATGATAATAATGTTGATGTGGTGACCCGGATCTTTGCTGAGCTTCTACAGTGTGACCAGCAGCTTCCAGAAGCCCACGCGGCATGTCGGCGGTGTTCGCGCGCCAATTTGGACTCAAGTGATGGATTCGGGGCTTAAATGGATCACGTGGATAACCGGAAGACCCCGTCGGATGTTTAGAAGTGTTTCCGCGCAAAATGGATATCAAATTTGGACTCGGCGCGAAATTCGGATCAAAAATACCTTTTCGGGAGCCTCCGGCAATTTATAGGATTGGAATTTGGCGAAACGGACGGCGAATTTGGATTCAGCGCGCGAAAACGGTCAAAATGGACTACCTACTTGATATTTTTGAGCATCAGTTACTGTTCATGGCCGGAACAGTGTTTCCGGCGATCGCCGGCGGCGGCCGGCGGCGGCGGGCAGCGGCGGACGGCGGCGGAGGGCGCTCGGGCAGGCGGCGCGCGGCTGCGGGCAGGCGCAGAGCGGCGCGGGCAGGCGCTCGCGGGCGCGGGCAGGTGCGCGGTCCACGCGGCGGGCGTGCACCAGGGAGGTGCCACGTGGCAGATTTCTATAGGCGGGTTCACAGCGCGCGGTCTACGGAGTATTCGCGAGGGCTCATGGTCCAGGGTGCACCAGGGTTGACACGTGGCATCTTTTTACTGGTCGGTTCACAGCGCGCGGTCCACGGAACATTTTTGGTGCACGGTGGACCGACAGTGGGACACGTGGCAGCATTTGATTGGTTCGGTGTGGTGCTCCCGGTCCACGCAAGCGGTGTAGTGGGTGCCGTACGCGAGGCAGGTGACCGACCGTGCGCGGTCCACGGGCGGTGCACGGTAGTTGGGCCACGTGGCGCGCCACTGTTGGAGGGTTCACGTGCACCGGGCGCAGCGAATTTTCTGGGGACATTTTGTATTGGATTTCCTTCTTAAGCAATCCGAAAGAGCTTGCTGGGCCATTTCCACCTTCTTCGAGCTCCTATCTCCCTGTGGCCTGAGAAGAAGAAATCTTCTCCATGAAGAGGAGATTACACCTACCAAGTTTCAGATTTTCAGGCGACACGGATTTCGAGATTTTGATTTTACGGCGCGGTGCGACGTTGCATTTCCTGTGTTCTTCTTCGGCGCAGCTGCAGTGTTTTAGCTCCCCTGGTCTACCCCGAGCTCCTTCTTCTGTGATTCTTGCGCCGAAAGACTCCTAACAGGTAGGGCTTCAACTTTGATTTTGATTGCGCGTTCTGATTTTGCTTCTTTGGCTCGGATCCCGAGGTAACAATGGTCCCCCTTTTTCTGTGAGGAATGTGAGGACAGCATCGGAGTATTTTGGCCATATCTTCGCGCACGAGCGTCTGACGGAGACAAGCTTATACAACTTTTTCATCTACAGATCGCAAGGAACGCGCTCGTATTTTTCTTGGAATTTTATGATATTTATTTCGAGGTGAAAATCACTGTTTTCTCAGTGTACAGTGTACAGTCTTTTTCCACAGTTTGTTGTTTGGATTACCACCTTGCCGAATTTATAACTTGTCTTACCGAACTCAGATTTGGACGTGCAAGCTACCGTTGCGAAGCTATCGACGCGAGGATCGCTGTGGTATTTTTTTGGGAATTTTCTGGGCACTTTCTGCAGGTGGAAATTTAGCAGTTTTGGGACAGATATTGTATGTGATTATAAGAGCATTATTTGGGAGCCTAAGTGTGTTTAGTGGATTTTGTATTGTACCAGGAGTGTTGCGGGTGTGCTGAACTTGTTGGAGCAAGGGTTTGGAGTTTCTGGTATTTTCTGCTGTACGGGACCGGACAGTTCGCACTTCAGGTGGGTGGTTGCTTTACTCCTCTTTTCTGATATACCCACTAGGAATATTAGAGAGGTCTTCTCTATTGGACATTTTGAATGCTCACTTAGTAGACATGCATGTTTAACTAAAATAATTACGAGCCTATCATCTGGAAAACACTGTAGTGGAAACTTGTTAGTGGTTGGAACTAATACATGCTTACTTGGACATTATATTGGCATTTAACTGTGCATATGGGATGTACTTTCTTGTTGAGATATTATGAAATGTCTTGTTGGAGGGTACCACTTGGGGATTTTTGGACAGACATAGGCGGATGATTCATGTGAGGGTGATTAGCAGGCTATAGACATGTGTGTAGTTGGATTATGTTTTAGCATGATGATTATACCCCGGTGGAGCTATTACTTGATACACATGTGGAACCACTATTCGTCACTCCCCTTCTTCTTCCATGAGGAGATAGACTTGCTTATATGGATCATTAGTTAGACCATTTCTGATCGCTACACTATATGTTGGGACGTGATTTAGAAGAAACCCTATTTGCTTCTTCTCCCCCTATTCTTAGTCAGGTGATTATTTGTTGCTCGGGTTTGAGCAGGAGATTGGCATAGTGTAGCCGGGGCCTGGATTTTAGCTTCTGGGGTATTATGGCTGCCGCGGATAGTAGGCGGTGGACCAGATATCATTGTGGGACATGTTTGTGATCATGGGTGTTGTTGTGAACCCCTACTTTTGATTACCCTCTAGGCATTGGAGTAGCTTCTATGATTAGAAGGCTGATTAATAAATTGTGGGCTTTGGGCATGCATTTTAGACAGGCACAGGCTATCTTTTATTTACTACTCTCATACTTTTATCAGCATGCTTTAGCAAGGTAAAAACATATCGATATCTGCTTTATTTTATGTTTATCATCTTGGGACATTTGCATGCTTGTATGGTCACCTAGATAGGCCACCTTTTTCTGCTACACTATCATGCTGGAATTGACATAGGAGAAACCCCTTTTGTTATTCTTTTCTCCTTTCATTTGAGGCTCAGGGTATTTGCAGCTCGTGCGCGAGCAGGTGGATAGGATAGTGTAGTCAGGTTCTCGGTTTTTGGGACAAGCAGGGTATTGCGGCAACCGCGGACATTGGGCGGTTGACCGGAGGTTTCTTATGCATCAGATTGGGTATCAGGTCTCTCGTGGATGGATTTCCCACGGTTTGTCTATCTTGCATCGGGTTGAGATCAGGTCTTTCTTTGGTGGATGGGTTTTCCCACTTTGATCAGAGTCATGATCCAGTCCTGCTGATTTATGATCCTTGGGTTACTGAGATACTTTTCCTCGTGTGGGTCGCTCCCCACGAGTGCCACTCCGGAGTAGGCTTTCCACGGTGCAGAGCGCCGGGCACCATGTTGGGTTTTGAGTCCTTGGGACTCCTTTGCTTCGGTGTTATGCGTAGGCTGGCATACCCGTCGCGGCAGAGCAGGCAGTACCAGTGTTTACTGGTGGTCAGATTGGGTTATTCTGGCAGACATTTATTTCTGATGCATACATTTAGCTATTCTATTAGCTCGGCATTTTAGAGGCATTCTAGTGGTAGCTTTTCATCAGGAGTCTTATTCTTTTTAGCATACCGCCTTTGTTTCCTTTTGCCTCTGGTAGACCTAGTGGGCGTGTCAGAGTTGAGGTTTTACCCACTAGGGGAGGCTACTGGTTTACTAGTAGTTCTCACCCCCATTCTTCTTTTCCTTTTTTCTTCTCCCTTGTTTTGCAGAGTCTTCTGCGGGTGCTACTGGGCTTTCAGTGGCGGGTCGAGGAGAGAGGACGGCTGAGTAGATAGATCTCGTGGCAGGATGAGCGTGTTAGCTGGACTGTTGGTGTACCCAGGTTTTCCTCAGACGGTTGTACTTTCACTTTTGGGACTGGCTTTTGCCAGCAGGTTGTATTTATTGTTTCTGTGAGCTGGGAGAGACTGATGTATCATTTATACAGATGTATTATACTTTATTTCCAGCTTCAGTCTGAGATGTATTAGTTTTAGTTCAGCTCTGTTCTTATTGCTCTTTTATTATATCTTTTATATCTGAGCAGGTGGTTGACGCTTCGTGTACACGGGAAATACTGTGTGCACGGCGGATCTGTAGACGGGCCCGGGTTCTGGTTTACACCCGGGGCGTGACAGATTAAGTTGGTATCAGAGCTTAGGGATAGGTCAGTTGGGACTTAGGAAACCCTAGGCTTACGGCGGGCCCTAGGATGTTAGGGTGTGAGAGACGCGACATTTTGCGAAAGTCGGTGATTTGGTTTTGACTCTTCCTGTGAGTGAAGAGGGATCGACATACTCTATTTTTGTGGGACAGTTATGTTGGCTGCAGACAACATAAAGTTACAAAAATAGGGGGATGTCTTTGACTTTCGCTAGATTGGGTCGAGTGTTTGGGATGTGCTGATTTGCTGTTTGTCGTGGCGAGCGGTGTCTCCCCGACTTTGGGCCCTGACCCGGGTGCACTATGGTGCAGCAGTTGGGTCTGAGCTAGTTGTTTCGGGCCGGATACCAGATTGGAGTCAGAGAGCTCCGGACCCAGATGACAGGATTGTCAGAGGCTTTTCAGCGGCAGAGTGAGCGAGCATCTGGTTTTGTGACACAGATGTCAGAGCGGCGGGCAGCTCGACAGTGCTTCCTTCTGAGACCACCCGATTGCTGTATCCTTAGGGGCGGAGATTTCTGCAGTACTGATGGAGCAAGTAGCCCCTCCGTGCCAATGGTTAGTGCCGAGGCGCCGAGACAGGGTGGATAATTGACAGCTGATGAGCTATTGGACACCATTGATCAGTTGAGCCAGTTTCGGCAGATAAACCACCCCGATTCATAGGATTAAGTTTGGAGTCTCTTGGGGTAGGATCGTGGTTGGTGGTGATGGAGAGACTGCTTGAGAGCCTCCTGGTGTCAAAAGGGTTTACGCAGTTATCAAACTGCACGCTCTATGATTTGGGGGACATGGTGCATAGGATATGCGTGGCCATGGGTGGACTGTGTCAGGATACCTTTCAGGTTGTTTGATTTCCCCCATTTTGGATTTTAGATGCCTTGATGGAGTAGGCATTGTGTATGGAGCGTAGTGTTGCAGTTTCTTTGGATAGGGGTCTGCCGCCAGAGGCGAATCTTGGATAGAGGCGCTTGGCGCTAGGTGTTGGAGGATAGATCGGCCGGTGGAGACATTTTCGTTTTCCCTTCCTGGATGGTGGATATCCTCGTGGATGGATTATGTAAAGCTTACCCTGGGGGATGTTACCCTGTGTGTGTTGATAATTGGCATGTTTGGGGTGCAATAGACGTGATTGAGGGGTGAGCTCAGTAAGGATAATTGTATAGGGAATTGCATGAATCAATTGTGCTTGGTCGTATGACGATGATTTCCAGGTGGATTTTTGAGACATCGGGGGTTGGGTGGACCCCGATGACAGCAACAGCCCTTTTATCAGAATGGCGCAGCGGTAGCGTGGATTGGCTGTCTGCGAGAGACCACATTCGGCACCTCAGTGTGAGCATGGACAGAGGTCGTGCCCCCTTTGTGATTGGTCTAGATATGTAGGCAGGCTGAGCGACGACCACTTGCATCGAGCGGATGAATCTGTGCCGCCCGGTTGGAGGGCGCCACGGTAGTGGTTTGAGTTGTCGCAGGTGTGATTTCACCACAGCAGTCGGAGTTAGGACATGTTGTATTCCTGCATGGACTAGAGGTAGAGTCGTTACCACATGCACTTAAGGTACCGGTTACTGTTGGCATTGTGCAAGTGGGGGAGGTTAGTGGATCATGTCCAGTGTAGCAGAGGCCGTGAGTTATGCCGGCAGACATATTGGTGTTTGTGGCAGCTTGGTGTCTGACCCAGTGCTTGGGATTGGTTGGCGTAGTGCCACAGGATGTTTGACTGTTGAGATAAAGGACTTTAACTTTCTACAAGGCAGATAATGGAAGGCATTTTATTTTTTTTGAGACTGTTTGAGCACACAGGTTACAGCGTCAGTGTGAGAGGTGCCTACGGCGACAGCGGGACTTAAGGATATCCCTATTGATCGTGAGATCCCGGGTGTGAGACCACCTAAGCCGATGATTATGCCGCCCGAAAGGGGAATTAAGATTGTGGTTGACGTAGTTCTGGAAACTGCGCCAACTTCATAGCACCTCATTGGATATCGCCTATAGAGCTGCGAGAGTTGATGTCTTAGGTGCGTGGATTTGATGGATAGAGGGTCCGTTTGACCTAGTGTCATGTCGTTGATATACGACGGTGAGAGCCCTTTGTGATTGGAGCCCAGTCAGGTCCAGGTATTATTTGGGGCCTTTGATGGAGTTCTGCCCCGGCAGTTAATCGATTATGATGCCTGCACCAGTTTGGATTTACAGCTGAGTATTTCGCCAAGATGGCGTACAAGAGACGCTAGGGGCATTATGAGTACAGTGAGGCCAATGGAATGACTAATGCCTTGTTGCCTTTAAGATTGAGGAATTTTGTGTTCCAGATGGGCTGGAACGGATTGATAGCGGCATTTTTCAGGGATATCTTGGCTTTACCCCTCCCTGAATGATTTTGAGCTTGTGGAGCATTTGTAGATGCTGTGGCAAGGTCTGTGAGGAAGAAGCTTTATGCCAAGTCATTGTGGTACAAGTTTTAGCTTCGAGAGCATATCTTCCTGGATTGCCTATTCTAGCCATAGGGGCGGCTGTGGAAATCCGGCCAAAATGGATGCTATTGAAGACTGGCCGAGACCGACGGTTATTGTTGGGGTGAGGAGCTTGTGGACCGGATAGTGCCAGCAGAGCTTGACGAGCGGATGATGAGTTTGGTACCAGCGCCGATTTTAACCTAGTCAGTGGTGGGAGATGGATTTGTGAGTTATAGTGATACCTCCCATAGTGGCTATAGAGCTACCATTGGATTTTGTCGAGCATCCAGTATCACCCCGACAGGGCCGCTGTGGTGGCGGATACCTGGAGCAGAAGAGCTTTGGATTTGAGTTTGTTGATTCTTTAATTGGCGCTGTGTGGGGCCATCTTGGTGTGCAGGGTTGAGTTTGTGCCCTAGAGGATCTCTTTTGATTAGAGGCTGCGGCTGAGCAATCCACTTGGGTGGTTGAGTTTTGAGGGCGACCGAGTGTGAACCCCTGCTTATTGGGGCCCCTATTCTGTGCAGGTGTTGTGTGAATGTGTTTCGGGTCGCTTTGGTTGAGTTGGCTCTTGGGAGTGATTCTTGAGCATGTTGCTCGGGCTGTTCGTTCCTTTCCCCAGTCTTTTGTTGGAGTTCTTGAGGTTTTTCTGCGTCTCAGCTCAGGAGTGTTATGCTTTGGACCCCTCGCCCGTGATTGACTCGCTTCTTTTGAGCCCTATGAGAGTTTGGTGTACGAGGGACGCCCGTTGCGAATTCCGGCTCGTGAGGTGAGGGAATTGCGCAATCGGGCTTTGCCGTTCTGGTTGTTGCTGTTGTGATTGTTGTGGAGTAATCACGGGGAGTGATAGGTGACTTGGGAGCTGGAGACGGCGGTATTGAGTATGGACCCCTGGTTTTTGAGACTCCTTGGGAGTTGCTTTAGTTTCGAGGACGAAACTTTCTTTTAGTGGGGGAGGATGTGGTGACCCGGATCTTTGCAGGGCTTCTACAGTGTGACCAGCAGCTTCCAGAAGCCCACGCGGCATGTCGGCGGTGTTCGCGCGCCAATTTGGACTCAAGTGATGGATTCGGGGCTTAAATGGATCACGTGGATAACCGGAAGACCCCGTCGGATGTTTAGAAGTGTTTCCGCGCAAAATGGATATCAAATTTGGACTCGGCGCGAAATTCGGATCAAAAATACCTTTCCGGGAGCCTCCGGCAATTTATAGGATTGGAATTTGGCAAAACGGACGGCGAATTTGGATTCAACGCGCGAAAACGGTCAAAATGGACTACCTACTTGATATTTTTGAGCATCAGTTACTGTTCATGGCCGGAACAGTGTTTCCGGCGATCGCCGGCGGCGGCCGGCGGCGGCGGGCAGCGGCGGACGGCGGCGGAGGGCGCTCGGGCAGGCGGCGCGCGGCCGCGGGCAGGCGCAGAGCGGCGCGGGCAGGCGCTCGCGGGCGCGGGCAGGTGCGCGGTCCACGCGGCGGGCGTGCACCAGGGAGGTGCCACGTGGCAGATTTCTATAGGCGGGTTCACAGCGCGCGGTCTACGGAGTATTCGCGAGGGCTCATGGTCCAGGGTGCACCAGGGTTGACACGTGGCATCTTTTTACTGGTCGGTTCACAGCGCGCGGTCCACGGAACATTTTTGGTGCACGGTGGACCGACAGTGGGACACGTGGCAGCATTTGATTGGTTCGGTGTGGTGCTCCCGGTCCACGCAAGCGGTGTAGTGGGTGCCGCGAGGCAGGTGACCGACCGTGCGCGGTCCACGGGCGGTGCACGGTAGTTGGGCCACGTGGCGCGCCACTGTTGGAGGGTTCACGTGCACCGGGCGCAGCGAATTTTCTGGGGACATTTTGTATTGGATTTCCTTCTTAAGCAATCCGAAAGAGCTTGCTGGGCCATTTCCACCTTCTTCGAGCTCCTATCTCCCTGTGGCCTGAGAAGAAGAAATCTTCTCCATGAAGAGGAGATTACACCTACCAAGTTTCAGATTTTCGGGCGACACGGATTTCGAGATTTTGATTTTACGGCGCGGTGCGACGTTGCATTTCCTGTGTTCTTCTTCGGCGCAGCTGCAGTGTTTTAGCTCCCCTGGTCTACCCCGAGCTCCTTCTTCTGTGATTCTTGCGCCGAAAGACTCCTAACAGGTAGGGCTTCAACTTTGATTTTGATTGCGCGTTCTGATTTTGCTTCTTTGGCTCGGATCCCGAGGTAACAATGGTCCCCCTTTTTCTGTGAGGAATGTGAGGACAGCATCGGAGTATTTTGGCCATATCTTCGCGCACGAGCGTCTGACGGAGACGAGCTTATACAACTTTTTCATCTACAGATCGCAAGGAACGCGCTCGTATTTTTCTTGGAATTTTATGAGATTTATTTCGAGGTGAAAATCACTGTTTTCTCAGTGTACAGTGTACAGTCTTTTTCCACAGTTTGTTGTTTGGATTACCACCTTGCCGAATTTATAACTTGTCTTACCGAACTCAGATTTGGACGTGCAAGCTACCGTTGCGAAGCTATCGACGCGAGGATCGCTGTGGTATTTTTTTGGGAATTTTCTGGGCACTTTCTGCAGGTGGAAATTTAGCAGTTTTGGGACAGATATTGTATGTGATTATAAGAGCATTATTTGGGAGCCTAAGTGTGTTTAGTGGATTTTGTATTGTACCAGGAGTGTTGCGGGTGTGCTGAACTTGTTGGAGCAAGGGTTTGGAGTTTCTGGTATTTTCTGCTGTACGGGACCGGACAGTTCGCACTTCAGGTGGGTGGTTGCTTTACTCCTCTTTTCTGATATACCCACTAGGAATATTAGAGAGGTCTTCTCTATTGGACATTTTGAATGCTCACTTAGTAGACATGCATGTTTAACTAAAATAATTACGAGCCTATCATCTGGAAAACACTGTAGTGGAAACTTGTTAGTGGTTGGAACTAATACATGCTTACTTGGACATTATATTGGCATTTAACTGTGCATATGGGATGTACTTTCTTGTTGAGATATTATGAAATGTCTTGTTGGAGGGTACCACTTGGGGATTTTTGGACAGACATAGGCGGATGATTCATGTGAGGGTGATTAGCAGGCTATAGACATGTGTGTAGTTGGATTATGTTTTAGCATGATGATTATACCCCCGGTGGAGCTATTACTTGATACACATGTGGAACCACTATTCGTCACTCCCCTTCTTCTTCCATGAGGAGATAGACTTGCTTATATGGATCATTAGTTAGACCATTTCTGATCGCTACACTATATGTTGGGACGTGATTTAGAAGAAACCCTATTTGCTTCTTCTCCCCCTATTCTTAGTCAGGTGATTATTTGTTGCTCGGGTTTGAGCAGGAGATTGGCATAGTGTAGCCGGGGCCTGGATTTTAGCTTCTGGGGTATTATGGCTGCCGCGGATAGTAGGCGGTGGACCAGATATCATTGTGGGACATGTTTGTGATCATGGGTGTTGTTGTGAACCCCTACTTTTGATTACCCTCTAGGCATTGGAGTAGCTTCTATGATTAGAAGGCTGATTAATAAATTGTGGGCTTTGGGCATGCATTTTAGACAGGCACAGGCTATCTTTTATTTACTACTCTCATACTTTTATCAGCATGCTTTAGCAAGGTAAAAACATATCGATATCTGCTTTATTTTATGTTTATCATCTTGGGACATTTGCATGCTTGTATGGTCACCTAGATAGGCCACCTTTTTCTGCTACACTATCATGCTGGAATTGACATAGGAGAAACCCCTTTTGTTATTCTTTTCTCCTTTCATTTGAGGCTCAGGGTATTTGCAGCTCGTGCGCGAGCAGGTGGATAGGATAGTGTAGTCAGGTTCTCGGTTTTTGGGACAAGCAGGGTATTGCGGCAACCGCGGACATTGGGCGGTTGACCGGAGGTTTCTTATGCATCAGATTGGGTATCAGGTCTCTCGTGGATGGATTTCCCACGGTTTGTCTATCTTGCATCGGGTTGAGATCAGGTCTTTCTTTGGTGGATGGGTTTTCCCACTTTGATCAGAGTCATGATCCAGTCCTGCTGATTTATGATCCTTGGGTTACTGAGATACTTTTCCTCGTGTGGGTCGCTCCCCACGAGTGCCACTCCGGAGTAGGCTTTCCACGGTGCAGAGCGCCGGGCACCATGTTGGGTTTTGAGTCCTTGGGACTCCTTTGCTTCGGTGTTATGCGTAGGCTGGCATACCCGTCGCGGCAGAGCAGGCAGTACCAGTGTTTACTGGTGGTCAGATTGGGTTATTCTGGCAGACATTTATTTCTGATGCATACATTTAGCTATTCTATTAGCTCGGCATTTTAGAGGCATTCTAGTGGTAGCTTTTCATCAGGAGTCTTATTCTTTTTAGCATACCGCCTTTGTTTCCTTTTGCCTCTGGTAGACCTAGTGGGCGTGTCAGAGTTGAGGTTTTACCCACTAGGGGAGGCTACTGGTTTACTAGTAGTTCTCACCCCCATTCTTCTTTTCCTTTTTTCTTCTCCCTTGTTTTGCAGAGTCTTCTGCGGGTGCTACTGGGCTTTCAGTGGCGGGTCGAGGAGAGAGGACGGCTGAGTAGATAGATCTCGAGGCAGGATGAGCGTGTTAGCTGGACTGTTGGTGTACCCAGGTTTTCCTCAGACGGTTGTACTTTCACTTTTGGGACTGGCTTTTGCCAGCAGGTTGTATTTATTGTTTCTGTGAGCTGGGAGAGACTGATGTATCATTTATACAGATGTATTATACTTTATTTCCAGCTTCAGTCTGAGATGTATTAGTTTTAGTTCAGCTCTGTTCTTATTGCTCTTTTATTATATCTTTTATATCTGAGCAGGTGGTTGACGCTTCGTGTACACGGGAAATACTGTGTGCACGGCGGATCTGTAGACGGGCCCGGGTTCTGGTTTACACCCGGGGCGTGACAGATTAAGTTGGTATCAGAGCTTAGGGATAGGTCAGTTGGGACTTAGGAAACCCTAGGCTTACGGCGGGCCCTAGGATGTTAGGGTGTGAGAGACGCGACATTTTGCGAAAGTCGGTGATTTGGTTTTGACTCTTCCTGTGAGTGAAGAGGGATCGACATACTCTATTTTTGTGGGACAGTTATGTTGGCTGCAGACAACATAAAGTTACAAAAATAGGGGGATGTCTTTGACTTTCGCTAGATTGGGTCGAGTGTTTGGGATGTGCTGATTTGCTGTTTGTCGTGGCGAGCGGTGTCTCCCCGACTTTGGGCCCTGACCCGGGTGCACTATGGTGCAGCAGTTGGGTCTGAGCTAGTTGTTTCGGGCCGGATACCAGATTGGAGTCAGAGAGCTCCGGACCCAGATGACAGGATTGTCAGAGGCTTTTCAGCGGCAGAGTGAGCGAGCATCTGGTTTCGTGACGCAGATGTCAGAGCGGCGGGCAGCTCGACAGTGCTTCCTTCTGAGACCACCCGATTGCTGTATCCTTAGGGGCGGAGATTTCTGCAGTACTGATGGAGCAAGTAGCCCCTCCGTGCCAATGGTTAGTGCCGAGGCGCCGAGACAGGGTGGATAATTAACAGCTGATGAGCTATTGGACACCATTGATCAGTTGAGCCAGTTTCGGCAGATAAACCACCCCGATTCATAGGATTAAGTTTGGAGTCTCTTGGGGTAGGATCGTGGTTGGTGGTGATGGAGAGACTGCTTGAGAGCCTCCTGGTGTCAAAAGGGTTTACGCAGTTATCAAACTGCACGCTCTATGATTTGGGGGACATGGTGCATAGGATATGCGTGGCCATGGGTGGACTGTGTCAGGATACCTTTCAGGTTGTTTGATTTCCCCCGTTTTGGATTTTAGATGCCTTGATGGAGTAGGCATTGTGTATGGAGCGTAGTGTTGCAGTTTCTTTGGATAGGGGTCTGCCGCCAGAGGCGAATCTTGGATTGAGGCGCTTGGCGCTAGGTGTTGGAGGATAGATCGGCCGGTGGAGACATTTTTGTTTTCCCTTCCTGGATGGTGGACATCCTCGTGGATGGATTATGTAAAGCTTACCCTGGGGGATGTTACCCTGTGTGTGTTTGATAATTGGCATGTTTGGGGTGCAATAGACGTGATTGAGGGGTGAGCTCAGTAAGGATAATTGTATAGGGAATTTCATGAATCAATTGTGCTTGGTCGTATGACGATGATTTCCAGGTGGATTTTTGAGACATCGGGGGTTGGGTGGACCCCGATGACAGCAACAGCCCTTTTATCAGAATGGCGCAGCGGTAGCGTGGATTGGCTGTCTGCGAGAGACCACATTCGGCACCTCAGTGTGAGCATAGACAGAGGTCGTGCCCCCTTTGTGATTGGTCTAGATATGTTGGCAGGCTGAGCGACGACCACTTGCATCGAGCGGATGAATCTGTGCCGCCCGGTTGGAGGGCGCCACGGTAGTGGTTTGAGTTGTCGCAGGTGTGATTTCACCACAGCAGTCGGAGTTAGGACATGTTGTATTCCTGCATGGACTAGAGGTAGAGTCGTTACCACATGCACTTAAGGTACCGGTTACTGTTGGCATTGTGCAAGTGGGGGAGGTTAGTGGATCATGTCCAGTGTAGCAGAGGCCGTGAGTTATGCCGGCAGACATATTGGTGTTTGTGGCAGCTTGGTGTCTGACCCAGTGCTTGGGATTGGTTGGCGTAGTGCCACAGGATGTTTGACTGTTGAGATAAAGGACTTTAACTTTCTACAAGGCAGATAATGGAAGGCATTTTATTTTTTTTGAGACTGTTTGAGCACACAGGTTACAGCGTCAGTGTGAGAGGTGCCTACGGCGACAGCGGGTGTGACGCCCCACTTCCCAGGGGGTCACCCATCCTAGAACTACTCTAGCTCTAGCACGCTTAACTCTCATGTTCCTCTTGGATCTTGCTACCATCCAAAATGCTATAGCCGGGTTAGAGATTTAGTCCTATTATATCATTTATATAGAGGACTAATCCAAATTCCGGGGGTGTCACAGCGGGACTTAAGGATATCCCTATTGATCGTGAGATCCCGGGTATGAGACCACCTAAGCCGATGATTATGCCGCCCGAAAGGGGAATTAAGATTGTGGTTGACGTAGTTCTGGAAACTGCGCCAACTTCATAGCACCTCATTGGATATCGCCTATAGAGCTGCGAGAGTTGATGTCTTAGGTGCGTGGATTTGATGGATAGAGGGTCCGTTTGACCTAGTGTCATGTCGTTGATATACGACGGTGAGAGCCCTTTGTGATTGGAGCCCAGTCAGGTCCAGGTATTATTTGGGGCCTTTGATGGAGTTCTGCCCCGGCAGTTAATCGATTATGATGCCTGCACCAGTTTGGATTTACAGCTGAGTATTTCGCCAAGATGGCGTACAAGAGATGCTAGGGGCATTATGAGTACAGTGAGGCCAATGGTGTGACTAATGCCTTGTTGCCTTTAAGATTGAGGAATTTTGTGTTCCAGATGGGCTGGAACGGATTGATAGCGGCATTTTTCAGGGATATCTTGGCCTTTACCCCTCCCTGAATGATTTTGAGCTTGTGGAGCATTTGTAGATGCTGTGGCAAGGTCTGTGAGGAAGAAGCTTTATGCCAAGTCATTGTGGTACAAGTTTCAGCTTCGAGAGCATATCTTCCTGGATTGCCTATTCTAGCCATAGGGGCGGCTATGGAAATCCGGCCAAAATGGATGCTATTGAAGACTGGCCGAGACCGGCGGTTATTGTTGGGGTGAGGAGCTTGTGGGCCGGATAGTGCCAGCAGAGCTTGACGAGCGGATGATGAGTTTGGTACCAGCGCCGATTTTAACCTAGTCAGTGGTGGGAGATGGATTTGTGAGTTATAGTGATACCTCCCATAGTGGCTATAGAGCTACCATTGGATTTTGTCGAGCATCCAGTATCACCCCGACAGGGCCGCTGTGGTGGCGGATACCTGGAGCAGAAGAGCTTTGGATTTGAGTTTGTTGATTCTTTAATTGGCGCTGGGTGGGGCCATCTTGGTGTGCAGGGTTGAGTTTGTGCCCTAGAGGATCTCTTTTGATTAGAGGCCGCGGCTGAGCAATCCACTTGGGTGGTTGAGTTTTGAGGGCGACCGAGTGTGAACCCCTGCTTATTGGGGCCCCTATTCTGTGCAGGTGTTGTGTGAATGTGTTTCGGGTCGCTTTGGTTGAGTTGGCTCTTGGGAGTGATTCTTGAGCATGTTGCTCGGGCTGTTCGTTCCTTTCCCCAGTCTTTTGTTGGAGTTCTTGAGGTTTTTCTGCGTCTCAGCTCAGGAGTGTTATGCTTTGGACCCCTCGCCCGTGATTGACTCGCTTCTTTTGAGCCCTATGAGAGTTTGGTGTACGAGGGACGCCCGTTGCGAATTCCGGCTCGTGAGGTGAGGGAATTGCGCAATCGGGCTTTGCCGTTCTGGTTGTTGCTGTTGTGATTGTTGTGGAGTAATCACGGGGAGTGATAGGTGACTTGGGAGCTGGAGACGGCGGTATTGAGTATGGACCCCTGGTTTTTGAGACTCCTTGGGAGTTGCTTTAGTTTCGAGGACGAAACTTTCTTTTAGTGGGGGAGGATGTGGTGACCCGGATCTTTGCTGAGCTTCTACAGTGTGACCAGCAGCTTCCAGAAGCCCACGCGGCATGTCGGCGGTGTTCGCGCGCCAATTTGGACTCAAGTGATGGATTCGGGGCTTAAATGGATCACGTGGATAACCGGAAGACCCCGTCGGATGTTTAGAAGTGTTTCCTCGCAAAATGGATATCAAATTTGGACTCGGCGCGAAATTCGGATCAAAAATACCTTTCCGGGAGCCTCCGGCAATTTATAGGATTGGAATTTGGCAAAACGGACGGCGAATTTGGATTCAGCGCGCGAAAACGGTCAAAATGGACTACCTACTTGATATTTTTGAGCATCAGTTACTGTTCATGGCCGGAACAGTGTTTCCGGCGATCGCCGGCGGCGGCCGGCGGCGGCGGGCAGCGGCGGACGGCGGCGGAGGGCGCTCGGGCAGGCGGCGCGCGGCCGCGGGCAGGCGCAGAGCGGCGCGGGCAGGCGCTCGCGGGCGCGGGCAGGTGCGCGGTCCACGCGGCGGGCGTGCACCAGGGAGGTGCCACGTGGCAGATTTCTATAGGCGGGTTCACAGCGCGCGGTCTACGGAGTATTCGCGAGGGCTCATGGTCCAGGGTGCACCAGGGTTGACACGTGGCATCTTTTTACTGGTCGGTTCACAGCGCGCGGTCCACGGAACATTTTTGGTGCACGGTGGACCGACAGTGGGACACGTGGCAGCATTTGATTGGTTCGGTGTGGTGCTCCCGGTCCACGCAAGCGGTGTAGTGGGTGCCGCGAGGCAGGTGACCGACCGTGCGCGGTCCACGGGCGGTGCACGGTAGTTGGGCCACGTGGCGCGCCACTGTTGGAGGGTTCACGTGCACCGGGCGCAGCGAATTTTCTGGGGACATTTTGTATTGGATTTCCTTCTTAAGCAATCCGAAAGAGCTTGCTGGGCCATTTCCACCTTCTTCGAGCTCCTATCTCCCTGTGGCCTGAGAAGAAGAAATCTTCTCCATGAAGAGGAGATTACACCTACCAAGTTTCAGATTTTCGGGCGACACGGATTTCGAGATTTTGATTTTACGGCGCGGTGCGACGTTGCATTTCCTGTGTTCTTCTTCGGCGCAGCTGCAGTGTTTTAGCTCCCCTGGTCTACCCCGAGCTCCTTCTTCTGTGATTCTTGCGCCGAAAGACTCCTAACAGGTAGGGCTTCAACTTTGATTTTGATTGCGCGTTCTGATTTTGCTTCTTTGGCTCGGATCCCGAGGTAACAATGGTCCCCCTTTTTCTGTGAGGAATGTGAGGACAGCATCGAAGTATTTTGGCCATATCTTCGCGCACGAGTGTCTGACGGAGACAAGCTTATACAACTTTTTCATCTACAGATCGCAAGGAACGCGTTCGTATTTTTCTTGGAATTTTATGATATTTATTTCGAGGTGAAAATCACTGTTTTCTCAGTGTACAGTGTACAGTCTTTTTCCACAGTTTGTTGTTTGGATTACCACCTTGCCGAATTTATAACTTGTCTTACCGAACTCAGATTTGGACGTGCAAGCTACCGTTGCGAAGCTATCGACGCGAGGATCGCTGTGGTATTTTTTTGGGAATTTTCTGGGCACTTTCTGCAGGTGGAAATTTAGCAGTTTTGGGACAGATATTGTATGTGATTATAAGAGCATTATTTGGGAGCCTAAGTGTGTTTAGTGGATTTTGTATTGTACCAGGAGTGTTGCGGGTGTGCTGAACTTGTTGGAGCAAGGGTTTGGAGTTTCTGGTATTTTCTGCTGTACGGGACCGGACAGTTCGCACTTCAGGTGGGTGGTTGCTTTACTCCTCTTTTCTGATATACCCACTAGGAATATTAGAGAGGTCTTCTCTATTAGACATTTTGAATGCTCACTTAGTAGACATGCATGTTTAACTAAAATAATTACGAGCCTATCATCTGGAAAACACTGTAGTGGAAACTTGTTAGTGGTTGGAACTAATACATGCTTACTTGGACATTATATTGGCATTTAACTGTGCATATGGGATGTACTTTCTTGTTGAGATATTATGAAATGTCTTGTTGGAGGGTACCACTTGGGGATTTTTGGACAGACATAGGCGGATGATTCATGTGAGGGTGATTAGCAGGCTATAGACATGTGTGTAGTTGGATTATGTTTTAGCATGATGATTATACCCCCGGTGGAGCTATTACTTGATACACATGTGGAACCACTATTCGTCACTCCCCTTCTTCTTCCATGAGGAGATAGACTTGCTTATATGGATCATTAGTTAGACCATTTCTGATCGCTACACTATATGTTGGGACGTGATTTAGAAGAAACCCTATTTGCTTCTTCTCCCCCTATTCTTAGTCAGGTGATTATTTGTTGCTCGGGTTTGAGCAGGAGATTGGCATAGTGTAGCCGGGGCCTGGATTTTAGCTTCTGGGGTATTATGGCTGCCGCGGATAGTAGGCGGTGGACCAGATATCATTGTGGGACATGTTTGTGATCATGGGTGTTGTTGTGAACCCCTACTTTTGATTACCCTCTAGGCATTGGAGTAGCTTCTATGATTAGAAGGCTGATTAATAAATTGTGGGCTTTGGGCATGCATTTTAGACAGGCACAGGCTATCTTTTATTTACTACTCTCATACTTTTATCAGCATGCTTTAGCAAGGTAAAAACATATCGATATCTGCTTTATTTTATGTTTATCATCTTGGGACATTTGCATGCTTGTATGGTCACCTAGATAGGCCACCTTTTTCTGCTACACTATCATGCTGGAATTGACATAGGAGAAACCCCTTTTGTTATTCTTTTCTCCTTTCATTTGAGGCTCAGGGTATTTGCAGCTCGTGCGCAAGCAGGTGGATAGGATAGTGTAGTCAGGTTCTCGGTTTTTGGGACAAGCAGGGTATTGCGGCAACCGCGGACATTGGGCGGTTGACCGGAGGTTTCTTATGCATCAGATTGGGTATCAGGTCTCTCGTGGATGGATTTCCCACGGTTTGTCTATCTTGCATCGGGTTGAGATCAGGTCTTTCTTTGGTGGATGGGTTTTCCCACTTTGATCAGAGTCATGATCCAGTCCTGCTGATTTATGATCCTTGGGTTACTGAGATACTTTTCCTCGTGTGGGTCGCTCCCCACGAGTGCCACTCCGGAGTAGGCTTTCCACGGTGCAGAGCGCCGGGCACCATGTTGGGTTTTGAGTCCTTGGGACTCCTTTGCTTCGGTGTTATGCGTAGGCTGGCATACCCGTCGCGGCAGAGCAGGCAGTACCAGTGTTTACTGGTGGTCAGATTGGGTTATTCTGGCAGACATTTATTTCTGATGCATACATTTAGCTATTCTACTAGCTCGGCATTTTAGAGGCATTCTAGTGGTAGCTTTTCATCAGGAGTCTTATTCTTTTTAGCATACCGCCTTTGTTTCCTTTTGCCTCTGGTAGACCTAGTGGGCGTGTCAGAGTTGAGGTTTTACCCACTAGGGGAGGCTACTGGTTTACTAGTAGTTCTCACCCCCATTCTTCTTTTCCTTTTTTCTTCTCCCTTGTTTTGCAGAGTCTTCTGCGGGTGCTACTGGGCTTTCAGTGGCGGGTCGAGGAGAGAGGACGGCTGAGTAGATAGATCTCGTGGCAGGATGAGCGTGTTAGCTGGACTGTTGGTGTACCCAGGTTTTCCTCAGACGGTTGTACTTTCACTTTTGGGACTGGCTTTTGCCAGCAGGTTGTATTTATTGTTTCTGTGAGCTGGGAGAGACTGATGTATCATTTATACAGATGTATTATTGTCACGCCCCGGGACCCGGGCTCGTCTACAGATCCGCCGTGCACACGGAATTTTCCGCGTACACGAAGCGCTGGTAACCTGCTCAGATATAATATAACAATAAAAGAGCATAATACAGAGCTGAAATAGAAGAACTACATAGTATCTCAGACTGGAACCACAAGTACAGCAGTAATATGTACAATAATCTCCCAGCTCACCAAAATAGTACAACCAGCTGGCTAACGCCAGACCCCAAAATGAAAGGAGAATATCACAGTCTGAGTGGAGGGTACAATATCTGTCTAGTAGCTCTCAGCCTCACAGGAGATCTATCTATTCAGCGATCCCCTTACTTCGATCTGCCGCTGATGGCCCAGCAGCTCCCGCAGACGACTCTGCAAAATGAAGGGGAAGGGAAAAGACAGAAAATAATAATGGGGGTGAGAACTACCAGATAAACCAGCAGCCTCCCCTAGTGGGTAAAACCTCAACTCTGACGCACCCACTAGGACTACTAGAGGCAAAAGGGAAAAGGGGAAGTGGTAAAATACATAAGATGCTGAAACAGGTAAACTACCACTACTATGCTGTCAAAACTGTATGCATGCATCAGAAACAGTATCTGTCCAAATAAACCCAATCTGGATACCAGTAACAACTGGTGTTGCCTGCTCAGCGGAATCTGCACACAAGGCTCGAAACCGCGGGATCGGCCCGCACGGCTCGCATCCCAGCTCAGCGGAATCTGCACACATGGCTCGAAACCGCGGGATCGGCCCGCACGGCTCGCATCCCAAAATAAGTATCAGACCGGCACACAAGGCTGGGTCCGAGAAAGCACACCTCCGGAGTGGCACTCGAGGGGAGCGACCCACACGAGTAAAATATCTCTGTCATCAGTATCACAAGTATCTCTGTAGCACATGTCTCAATATAGCAGGACTGGATCATAACCATGATCAAAGTGGGAAACTCCATCCACTATAGGAACCCAATCCCCAACTGATGCAATAAATAAACCAAACTCAACCCCAATCTGATGCAAGGATAAACATCTGGTCGACCGCCTACTGTCCGCGGTCACCGCAATACCCCACAAATCCACAATCTAATGCAATCTCGACTACACTATCCCAAACCCCTGCTCATACCTGAGCAACAAGCATCTGGATGCAAAGGACAACAATGAAACATGTTCAAATCTCAATATGATAGTGTAGCAATAAATAGTGGCCTTTACTAGATGTTCAGTCATGCATGCAAGCTGTAAAATAAGGTCAAAGATTTAAGAAGATTGATTTACTGAATAAAAGTCATTTGCATGCGAGATTATAGCCTTTGTCTCAATCACAGTGTCCCAATATAAGTCATCATATCATCTGTGGAGTTATATTAATTTTTAGGAGAGTTCGTCCCATCAATTGTCACGTTAGTTCGTCCCAATTGTCATATTAGTTTATCCCAATGATTCTCATCAATTGTCATATTAGTTTGTCCCAATAGTTCTCATCAATTGTCATATTAGTTTGTCCCAATAGTTCTCATCAATTGTCCTGTTAGTGGTCCTGTTAGTAGTCCTGTTAGTAGTCCTGTTAGTTTGTCCCAATGGTTCTCATCATGTTACTTTGTCCCAATTGTTCTCGTTAATTGTCATATTTTAGGGGATTTCTAGTAATCCCAGTGAGCTTGTCAAAAATGAGGTAAGCAACAACCGCCCACCTCGAGCAGCTCAAACAACACCCCAGGTAGTCTCCTGGTTGTCCACAGTCCTCAAATCCTGCAAATCAACGCTCCCGGTATAAATACAAATCCCAAAAGTACAATATTTGCTGTTTTTCAGACAGCACGGAAAAAGAGGAATTTTTCACCTCTAAAATGAGCTCCTAAATTCCCAGAAAAATCACGGTTGCGTTCCTCGCGAAGAGTAGATCAAAATCGACTCTTAAAACGCCTCGATCTGACGCTCCTACGTCAAGATAAAAATCGGAGAAGTCGGTGCTGTCCAAAAAACATCACAGTAAAAAGGGGGGTCAAAGAGGACCTAAAAACTGTGCCAAAAGTACGAAATGGAGCAAAATGATCAATACGGAAATCGAAGCCCTACCTCTTACGGTCGCGCTGTCGCAAAAATCGTCCAAAAATTCCACCTGGTTAGCCCGCAGTGAATTTTCGACGGAACTGCGACGGGAAATGGGCCTAAAAAGAAAATCGTCGCAGTGCGCCGCGTCGCAGATATCTCACTATCTGTAACTCCTAAATTCCTGAGATTCTAGAGAGAGAAAGAAGAGAGAGAGAGGAACAACTTTCATATTTGGCACTTTTCCTAATTCTCTCTCTATGGCCCGCATCCCGAGGTGCAAAGAGAGGAGGGGGTGAGGGTTCTTATATAATGGGCCAAAAGGGAATATTCCCTCACGGGATCTGGATCCGAACACGAAACACCGAAACTGCCCATCCAGGAAGCGCCACGTGTCGCCCGAACAGGAAACAGCCTGTGCAGGGCCAACCGGATTTCGCCACGTGGCCACGTGGTCCACGTGATCGGTCCGCGCTCCGGGTTCTCCGGAAAAATGTCGGCCTATAGGAGCGTGCCACGTGTCATCCATCTAGACGCTTCTAGAAGCCGGCCAGCCAATCAGGTGCCGCCACGTGGCAAGGGAAGAATTCGGTGCACCCGGTGCACGCCTGGCCCATGGACCGCGCACCGAGCCCCTGCCCGCGCCTGCCCGCGCCTGCCCGCGCCTGCCCGCGCCGCGCTCCGCTGCTGCGCCGCCGCTGCGCCGCTGCCCGCCGCCGTGCGCCGCCGCCCGCCGCCGCTCGCCGGCGGCAGCCGCCGGCCGGAACAGTAATTCCGGCCGGCCGGAACAGTAATTCCGGTGAACAGTAAAATGTGCCGAAAAAATAAAGTGAATATACCATTTTGACCGTTTTCGCGCGCTGAGTCCGAATACGACGTCCGTTTCGCCAAATTCTCATCCGAAATTTTACAAAAAGCTCCCGGAAAATCCTATTTGCTCCGATTTTCGCGCAGAGTCAATTTTAAATATCCAATTTCGATTCTACAGGCTTCGTTGCACTGTACAAGCTTCCTACAGTCACTATTTAATGTTGCACAGTTCCTGCGGGGGTCCGGATCATCACATCCTCCCCCACTAAAAAGAGTTTCGTCCTCGAAACGAGACTTAAACAATAATCCTCAGTCCGATGTCTCGAATAAGTAGGGGTGAGCATCCCTCATCTCTGACTCGAGCTCCCATGTAGCCTCGCGCTCGTCATGATTGCTTCATTGGATCTTCACATAGGGAATGGCCCGACCGCGCAATGCTCACCTCTCGATCCAGAATTCGCAGTGGGCGCTCCTCGTATCTCAAAGGGTCCTATGTATCGGGGCTAAGTTTCCCATGAATGCCGAATCTCCGGATTCCTTTGGACGGCGAGACTTTCAGGAATACGTGATCACCAACCTGAAACTCTAAGTCTCGTCGCCGAACATCGGCATAACTCCTTTGTCGGCTTTGGGCGGTCTGAAGATGCTTCTGAATCACTCGGACCTTCTCTTCTGCCTCTAACAACACATCTGGTCCCAAGGTCCGCCTCTCGCCCACATCACTCCAATAAAGCGGTGATCGACACTTGCGTCCATACAATGCTTCAAACGGAGCCATCTGAATGCTCGCTTGAAAGCTATTTGTTGTACGCGAACTCAGCCAAGGATAAGTGTCGAATCCACCCTCCGCCGAAATCCAGGACGCAAGCCCTCAACATGTCCTCCAGGATTTGTATCGTCCGCTCAGATTGCCCATCTGTCTGCGGATGGAAAGCCGTACTGAACCTTAGTTCAGTCCCCAAGGCTGTTTGCAAACTTTTCCAGAAATGCGAAACAAACCTCGGGTCTCTATCTGATACAATGGAGGCTGGTACTCCATGTAATCTCACTATCTCATCCAGATATAACTGGGCTAGTCGCTCAAGTGGCCACGTAGTCTGCATGGGCAGAAAGTGCGCCGACTTGGTAAGTCGATCCACGACTACCCAGATAGCGTCTGCTCCTCCCTGTGCCCTCGGCAATCCGACCACGAAATCCATCGTAATGTGGTCCCATTTCCACTGGGGAATTGGGAGACTCTGTAACTTGCCAGCTGGCACTCGATGCTCAGCCTTCACCTGCTGACAAGTTAAACACTGAGCCACAAATCTCCCGATATGCCATTCCACCAAAAGTGTGCCTTGAGGTCCTTATACATCTTAGTCCCACCAGGATGTAGGGTATAAGGTGTATAATGGGCCTCTCGCAATATCTGCTCTCTGATCCCGCATCTACTGGCACACATGCTCGGTTCCTGTACCTAAGTACTCCTGAGGTATCCCCCGCAAAGTCTGATTTCTAGTCCTGATCAAGTGGGGGGGGGTCCTCACTCTGTTTCTTCCTGATCCGGTCCAGCAGAGTGGGCTGCACGACTAAAGATGTCAGTCTAGCAGTGACCCCAGGGGACACAATCTCTAACTCGAATTGTCTCACTCCTCTAATAGCGGTGCCTGGTCTGTGATCAACATAGACAAACTTTGCACCGCCCTCCTACTCAAGGCGTCAGCAACCACATTAGCTTTGCCTGGGTGGTAGAGGATATCTACATCATAATCTTTTAATAGCTCTAACCACCTACGCTGCCTTAAATTTAGCTCCTTTTGCGTGAACAGGTATTTTAGGCTCTTGTGGTCGGTGTAGATTTCACAGTGTTCCCCATATAGGTAATGACGCCAAAGTTTTAGTGCAAATACTACAGCAGCAAGCTCCAAGTCATGGGTGGGGTAATTTTTCTCGTAATCTTTGAGTTGCCTTGATGCATAGGCAATTACCCTCCCTTCTTGCATCAACACACAACCAAGTCCACTGTGTGATGCGTCACTATAGATCACATATCCTTTTCCCATAACAGGAAGGGACAGGATAGGAGCGGTCATCAATCTATTCTTTAGCTCCTCAAAACTTTTTGACAGTCCTCACTCCAGATAAACTTCACTCCTTTACGCGTCAAGCGAGTGAGGGGTGTGGAAAGCTTCGCAAAGCCTTCCACAAACCGACGGTAATACCCAGCTAAACCCATAAAGCTACGCACCTCAGAAACCGTCGTCGGTCGGGGCCAATCACGGACTGCCTCAATCTTTGCCGGGTCCACTGCCACTCCTGCGGCAGAAATCACATGGCCCAAGAAGACTACCTCCCGAAGCCAAAACTCGCACTTTGCCAGCTTGGCATACAACTTCTTCTCTCGCAGAAGTTGCAGCACAATCCTTAAGTGCTCCTCATGCTCGGCATCACTTCGGGAGTAGATCAAGATATCATCAATGAACACTACTACGAATCGGTCTAAGTATGGTCGGAAGATTCGGTTCATTAAATCCATGAATGCGGCAGGGGCATTAGTTAGCCAAAAGGCATAACTGTAAATTCATAATGCCCGTACCGTGATCTAAATGCCGTTTTCGGAATATCCTCGGCCTTCACCTTCAACTGGTGGTAACCGGATTGCAGATCTATCTTAGAGAAGACACAAGACCCTTGCAGCTGATCAAAAAGATCATCGATGCGCGGCAAAGGGTACTTGTTCTTGATGGTCACTTTGTTTAATTCCCTATAATCCACACAAAGTCGAAGTGACCCATCTTTCTTCTTCACGAATAGCACCGGCGCTCCCCAAGGCGATACACTCGGCCTAATAAAGCCCTTATCCATTAAATCCTGGAGTTGCGCCTTAAGCTCTCGTAACTCAGCCGGTGCCATCCGGTAAGGAGCCTTTGAGATTGGCGCAGTTCCTGGAACTACGTCAATCACAAACTCAAT
The DNA here is from genome assembly GCA_029168755.2 of Tillandsia fasciculata. Classification (NCBI taxonomy): domain Eukaryota; kingdom Viridiplantae; phylum Streptophyta; class Magnoliopsida; order Poales; family Bromeliaceae; genus Tillandsia; species Tillandsia fasciculata. The sequence goes on from JAQOTM010000330.1 coordinate 213,019, forward strand.
CTCCCTATCTGGCGGCATGCTAGTCAACTCAGGTGGAAAAACATCCGGAAACTCACGGACAATAGGGATATCCCCGAGTCCCGGCGCCGCCGTAGGCCCTTCAACAACACTAGCCAAAAAGGCTACACATTCTCGACGGATCATCAGCCTCGCTCGGGAAGTCGAAATTATAGAGGCAAAGAAAGCGCTCTGACATCCCCGGAATACTAATATTTTCTAGTCTGGCTCTCTAAAAGTGACGGTCTTTGTGGCACAATCAAAAGTCACAAAACACCGAGCCAGCCAGTCCATCCCGAGGACCATATCGAAGTCCTCCAGTTGTCATAAGACCAACAGGTCCGCTGGCATAATCCAGGACTCGATCTAGATCGGGCGGGACTAACAGCACTTCTCCATACGCAGAGTGCAATCGGGAATCTACACCTTTCATGCACAGGGTAAGAGCCCTATTCCTAACCTAATGATGTACGTTTCTTACAAATAAAAGAGATGCCCCTATATAGACGAGGTACGAGTCCTTATGCCAGAAAGTAAATCATACCTGCTTCTTCTCGGTCAGCTATAGTGGAATCCTCCGCCAGCGCCAAGTCATCCTGACTGCTCGACAACGGCTGTCTCTCTCCAGAAGGGCGGGGGAATGAAACTTGATCCCCTTGAAGGTCTGTTGGGGAAGCTCCCGGTCGTAGCTGGGAAGTGGTAGGAACAACCGCCGAGGTAGGTGCCACAGTTATCCCCGAAGGACACGTAACTCGTATGTGCCCGGGCTGTCCACACTTGAAACAGCGGCCGAACCTCAAGTCACAAGCACCTGAAGTGTGCTGACCCTCGCAGAAAATGCACCTAAATGTAGGCTGAGGCTGCCTTACCTGCTGCTGCTGCTGCCTATGCCGCTGAGGCCTCGACTGTCGCCTCCGTCTCCGAGAACTGGTCTGTCCATTATCATCCGGTGCTGGGCGTTTTCTCTCTATATGCTGCTTAGAAGCCCTGGTCCTCTCCCCGACTGCCGGATCACTCTCTGTGCCAACAGCTGCTCCAAACGCTGGTCCTGTCGAAAGCTCCTTGCCACCAAATGGGTCACCAAGGCCCGTAGTTCTCCCAGCTCAGCAGATACCGCCTGCTCGGGCTCCTCAGAAGGGGTGGGAATGCCCCCGGTGGAAATACGACGAAGGGGCGACATACTGTCACCAGAAGCCACAAATCAGGAAAACAGAACCCCACACGACCCAATCTAGCGAAAGTCAAAGACATTCCCCTATTTCTGTGACTTTATGTTGTCTGCAGCCAACATAACTGTACACCAGAAATTTGGGTATGTCGGTCTCTCTTCTCCCACTGGAAGAGTCAAACAAAATAAATCAACGACTTTCGCAAAATGTCACGTCTCTCATGCCCTATTATCCTAGGGTCTGCCAAAAGCCTAGGGTTTCCTAAGTCCCAACTGACCTATCCCTAAGCTCTGATACCAACTTAATCTGTCACGCCCCGGGACCCGGGCTCGTCTACAGATCCGCCGTGCACACGGAATTTTCCGCGTACACGAAGCGCTGGTAACCTGCTCAGATATAATATAACAATAAAAGAGCATAATACAGAGCTGAAATAGAAGAACTACATAGTATCTCAGACTGGAACCACAAGTACAGCAGTAATATGTACAATAATCTCCCAGCTCACCAAAATAGTACAACCAGCTGGCTAACGCCAGACCCCAAAATGAAAGGAGAATATCACAGTCTGAGTGGAGGGTACAATATCTGTCTAGTAGCTCTCAGCCTCACAGGAGATCTATCTATTCAGCGATCCCCTTACTTCGATCTGCCGCTGATGGCCCAGCAGCTCCCACAGACGACTCTGCGAAAATGAAGGGGAAGGGAAAAGACAGAAAATAATAATGGGGGTGAGAACTACCAGATAAACCAGCAGCCTCCCCTAGTGGGTAAAACCTCAACTCTGACGCACCCACTAGGACTACTAGAGGCAAAAGGGAAAAGGGGAAGTGGTAAAATACATAAGATGCTGAAACAGGTAAACTACCACTACTATGCTGTCAAAACTGTATGCATGCATCAGAAACAGTATCTGTCCAAATAAACCCAATCTGGATACCAGTAACAACTGGTGTTGCCTGCTCAGCGGAATCTGCACACAAGGCTCGAAACCGCGGGATCGGCCCGCACGGCTCGCATCCCAGCTCAGCGGAATCTGCACACATGGCTCGAAACCGCGGGATCGGCCCGCACGGCTCGCATCCCAAAATAAGTATCAGACCGGCACACAAGGCTGGGTCCGAGAAAGCACACCTCCGGAGTGGCACTCGAGGGGAGCGACCCACACGAGTAAAATATCTCTGTCATCAGTATCACAAGTATCTCTGTAGCACATGTCTCAATATAGCAGGACTGGATCATAACCATGATCAAAGTGGGAAACTCCATCCACTATAGAAACCCAATCCCCAACTGATGCAATAAATAAACCAAACTCAACCCCAATCTGATGCAAGGATAAACATCTGGTCAACCGCCTACTGTCCGCGGTCACCGCAATACCCCACAAATCCACAATCTAATGCAATCTCGGCTACACTATCCCAAACCCCTGCTCACACTTGAGCAACAACATCTGGATGCAAAGGACAACAATGAAACATGTTCAAATCCCAATATGATAGTGTAGCAATGAATAGTGGCCTTACTGATGTCCAGTCATGCATGCAAGCTGTAAAATAAGGTCAAAGATTTAAGAAGATTGATTTACTGAATAAAAGTCATTTGCATGCGAGATTATAGCCTTTGTCTCAATCACAGTGTCCCAATATAAGTCATCATATCATCTGTGGAGTTATATTAATTTTTAGGAGAGTTCGTCCCATCAATTGTCACGTTAGTTCGTCCCAATTGTCATATTAGTTTATCCCAATGATTCTCATCAATTGTCATATTAGTTTGTCCCAATAGTTCTCATCAATTGTCATATTAGTTTGTCCCAATAGTTCTCATCAATTGTCCTGTTAGTGGTCCTGTTAGTAGTCCTGTTAGTAGTCCTGTTAGTTTGTCCCAATGGTTCTCATCATGTTACTTTGTCCCAATTGTTCTCGTTAATTGTCATATTTTAGGGGATTTCTAATAATCCCAGTGAGCTTGTCAAAAATGAGGTAAGCAACAACCGCCCACCTCGAGCAGCTCAAATAACACCCCAGGTAGTCTCCTGGTTGTCCACAGTCCTCAAATCCTGCAAATCAACGCTCCCGGTATAAATACAAATCCCAAAAAGCACAAAATTTGCTGTTTTTCAGACAGCACGGAAAAAGAGGAATTTTTCACCTCTAAAATGAGCTCCTAAAATCCCAGAAAAATCACAGTTGCGTTCCTCGCGAAGAGTAGATCAAAATCGACTCTTAAAACGCCTCGTTCTGACGCTCCTACGTCAAGATAAAAATCGGAGAAGTTGGTGCTGTCCAAAAAAACATCACAGTAAAAAGGGGGGTCAAAGAGGACCTAAAAACTGTGCCAAAAGTACGAAATGGAGCAAAATGATCAATACGGAAATCGAAGCCCTACCTCTTACGGTCGTGCTGTCGCAAAAATCGTCCAAAAATTCCACCTGGTTAGCCCACAGTGAATTTTCGACGGAACTGCGACGGGAAATGGGCCTAAAAAGAAAATCGTCGCAGTGCGCCGCGTCGCAGATATCTCACTATCTGTAACTCCTAAATTCCTGAGATTCTAGAGAGAGAAAGAAGAGAGAGAGAGGAACAACTTTCATATTTGGCACTTTTCCTAATTCTCTCTCTATGGCCCGCATCCCGAGGTGCAAAGAGAGGGGGGGTGAGGGTTCTTATATAATGGGCCAAAAGGGTATATTCCCTCACGGGATCTGGATCCGAACACAAAACACCGAAACTGCCCATCCAGGAAGCGCCACGTGTCGCCCGAACAGGAAACAGCCTGTGCAGGGCCAACCGGATTTCGCCACGTGGCCACGTGGTCCACGTGATCGGTCCGCGCTCCGGGTTCTCCGAAAAAATGTCGGCCTACAGGAGCGTGCCACGTGTCATCCATCTAGACGCTTCTAGAAGCCGGCCAGCCACTCAGGTGCCGCCACGTGGCAAGGGAAGAATTCGGTGCACCCGGTGCACGCCTGGCCCATGGACCGCGCACCGAGCCCCCTGCCCGCGCTGCCCGCGCCTGCCCGCGCCTGCCCGCGCCTGCCCGCGCCGCGCTCCGCTGCTGCGCCGCCGCTGTGCCGCTGCCCGCCGCCGTGCGCCGCCGCCCGCCGCCGCTCGCCGGCGGCAGCCGCCGGCCGGAACAGTAAATCCGGCCGGCCGGAACAGTAATTCCGGTGAACAGTAAAATGTGCCGAAAAAATAAAGTGAATATACCATTTTGACCGTTTTCGCGCGCTGAGTCCGAATACGACGTCCGTTTCGCCAAATTCTCATCCGAAATTTTACAAAAAGCTCCCGAAAAATCCTATTTGCTCCGATTTTCGCGCAGAGTCAATTTTAAATATCCAATTTCGATTCTACAGGCTTCGTTGCACTGTACAAGCTTCCTACAGTCACTATTTAATGTTGCACAGTTCCTGCGGGGGTCCGGATCATCACAATTATACTTTATTTCCAGCTTCAGTCTGAGATGTATTAGTTTTAGTTCAGCTCTGTTCTTATTGCTCTTTTATTATATCTTTTATATCTGAGCAGGTGGTTGACGCTTCGTGTACACGGGAAATACTGTGTGCACGGCGGATCTGTAGACCTGCTAATGCATCTTCTTCTAACAATTCTTTCGATAATAGTTGATGCATCTAACGGTTCTTCAAGTTTATCTGATGTGCAGGAATCATCTCGTGTACCTCCGTCTACTCCTCTACCTCAAACGTTACGCATCTCCAAGGATCACCCTGAATCGAACATCATTGGAGATCCACAAGAAGGAGTTAGAACACGGAGACAATTGGTTTGCGGATTTGCATGCTATGTATCTCAAATCGAACCAAGGAATGTTGATGAAGCTCTCCAAGATGACTACTGGATTAAAGCAATGCAGGAAGAGCTCCATCAATTTGAGCGAAACAAAGTCTGGGAATTAACGAAGCCTCCGAAGCAACACAATGTGATAGGTACCAAATGGATCTTCAAGAACAAGAAAAATGAAGAAGGTACTATCATCAGAAACAAAGCAAGGTTAGTTGCTCAAGGCTATTCTCAAGTAGAAGGTATAGACTTTGATGAAACTTTCGCCCCTGTAGCTAGACTCGAGTCCATTCGTATATTGTTTGCGATTGCTTGTCATTTTAAAATCAAATTATTTCAAATGGACGTTAAGAGCGCCTTTTTAAATGGGTTTTTAAATGAGGAAGTTTATGTGGCTCAACCGAAAGGTTTTGTGGATCATAAACTACCTAACCATGTTTTTCGTCTGAAAAAGGCTCTTTACGGTCTGAAACAAGCACCGCGAGCATGGTACGAAAGGTTGACAAAGCACCTTTTGGAAAAGGGCTACACTCGAGGGGGAGCTGACAGGACTCTCTTTGTGAAGCATTATCAAAACAATTTCATAGTTGCTCAAATCTATGTCGATGACATTGTTTTTGGAGCAACAAGAGATAATGATGCTTCTAAATTCGCGGAGACCATGGAAAGCGAATTTGAGATGTCCATGATGGGCGAATTGACTTATTTTCTTGGATTACAAGTTAAACAAAACGATGAAGGAATTCACTTGTGTCAATCCAAGTATGCACTGGAGTTGGTCAAAAAGTTTGATCTTGAAAATTCTAAGGATTTTCCGACTCCAATGGGAACTAGCCATAAGGGACTTGGAAGTGAATCACAAAGTGAGAATGTAGACGAGAAACTGTACCGCAGTATGATTGGAAGTCTACTATATCTCACGGCTAGTCGCCCGGATATATCCTTCAGTGTTGGGATTTGTGCGAGATATCAATCAGCACCGAAGGAGGTTCACCTGAAAGCGGTGAAACGGATCATCCGATATATCAAAGGTACAATCAATTTCGGAATTTGGTATCCTATGGGAACGACTTTGGATATTGTTGGATACTCAGATGCCGATTGGGCTGGATCAGTGGATGACCGGAAAAGCACGAGTGGTGCATGCTTCTATCTTGGCCACTGCCTTGTTGCATGGCACAGTAAAAAGCAGAACTGCATAGCACTCTCGACTGCCGAAGCGGAGTACATTTCTGCAGGAAGTTGTTCAACCCAATTGATTTGGATGAAAAGCGTGTTGAGCGATTTCCGGATTTCAACATCTTCGGTAACCATTTTATGTGACAACACTAGTGCTATTAACATTTCTAAAAACCCTGTGTTGCACTCTAGAACAAAACATATTGAACTTAGATATCATTTTCTTAGAGAGCTAGTTGAATCAAACATTCTTCAACTGTCATATATTTCAACTGAGGATCAATTAGCTGATATCTTAACAAAACCTTTGGATCAAAAACGTTTTATTCACTTGCGTAAAGCAATTGGCATGCTTTCCTTGAAATAACCTCTTTTGAAACCTTTGCTTAGGTTAGGTTTTGTTTTTGTTTTTGTTTTGTTCTTTATCTATGTTTTGTACATAGGACATTAATTGAGCATAAATCATAATTGACTTTAATTGCATCCTTTTATGCATTTAGAAATTTATTATGCTTTTGATGTCATAATATTTCAATGTTGCAATGATCATTTACGTTAATTAAACCATCTTTTAAGTGATCAAAGTCAATTTCTCTCTCAATGATCTCTTGGTATAGTCATTATCATATTTGATTGCTTAGTCGAGTATGAATTCGAGATCAATGGTTTGGTTGAATACCTTATATATTAAATAATTGATAGCCAATTGAGGGGGAGTCAATGAAATGTAAAATGCTCAAAAGATGTGGAAAGAGTTACATCCCAATGAGGAGTGTGAAAACTACCACCACATGGAGAAAATAAAAAAAAAATACTCCATGAATGAAAAGCAAATTTTTGTTTTGAAAATTGTTGATGAAATTCATATTGAAATACTTGACTCAGTCGTATTTCATGGTTGGTATAAGGTGGGATTTTTAGTAAAAGATGCTCAAAGAGCCACTCCTTCAACAGATTGTCTAGATATATTATCTAACTTATCTGGGATTTCAAACATCTATTGATCTTGGTACTTCATTTTCTTTACTAAAATTGATGATTTGATAAAGGCATTACACATAAGATCAGGATAGATGTAATTGAAGTTGTTCAACTTTAAGTGTTTTAACTTTCGTAAATTTTCGTTTCATTTTTGGGTATTTTTGATAGATTTTGCATAATCTATTTCTTGTTGTATGAAACGATGTCTTTTGTTTAAAGTTGACATGGTAAAGTGCTTACATACTTTTTCTGGATTTTATGGAATTTTTCTGAATTTTTCTGGAGAAAAAGTTGAAGCCGATCCGGATCGGGGTAAGTGATCCGGATCCCGAACGCAGGATTCTTCCTGCGGGTAGCCGATCCGGATCACATTCTCGATCCGATCCGGATCACGGCTAGGGTTTTTATAAGAACAAAGAGGATTTGATTTCTTTTACCCTAATCTTTTGTTCTAAAATCTCTAGAGCTTCTCTCTCTAGATTTCTTGCATTTTGGAGCTTCCAAACTCAAAGTTCTTCGGATTCAAGTAAGTTTTATTGATCAAAACTCGGTTTTTCACAGTTTTTATGGTTTTTCATCAAACGTGAGTTGAAATCTTGGAACTTTTTCGTTTGTGAATGGTTTTTGATCAAATTTCTTTTGAAATAAGAACTCTGGGTCAATTAGTTTTGCTTTTATGCTGGGTTTTCTCAAGATAAACGAGTTTTTAGGCTTCGATTTCTAAAAATTCTGTTTAGGGCATAAAAGAGGAATTTTTGAAAATCATGGAATTGATCTATTTTTAAAATTCTTTTTGGAAAACTAATTTGATTCTTGGCTTCTCTACATGATTATGATTGTCTAGGTACAATTTTTCAAATTTTTCAAAATTGACGATTTTTCATATGTTCTTGAGTTGGTTTTCACAGGACACTTTCTCAAAACTCAAAGCACTCACACCAATGGCACTCTCCTGGTTAATCCTGCTACTGGTCACGATGGTACACACGAGCACATCCGTTAAAGAAGAACCAGGTGTTTCAACTCAAGACAAAACGAACGAAGCCAAGGAGGACAGCTCGGATTACGATGAGGAAGAATGGGACGAATTCTTCAAAGATGTTCAACGAAAAATTGATGAGGAGGACAGGAAATTTACCAAAGGAAAAAGATTAATGAAATCTGCCTCAACAACCAAACAGTATACGAGAAGGAAAAATGTCCAAAGAAGTGCGAGTCAGCATAGTGGGCCTCTCACCAGAGCACGCTCACTTTCTGGAATTCTGCAAACTGAATCTCCATGGGTTTCGGGACTGGATGCACCATCTGCATCTACACAGCATCCATCACACTCAAAGACACGGACAACTGACACAGAGACTTTGGAATCGATTCGTCAGGAACAACAAAGACTCTCTGCTGCACAAGAGAGAATATCGAAAGAATTTCAGCAGATTTCCTCTGAACACAAGAAGATCAAGAAAAAGTACTCAAATATTAAGAATTTGCTTAAAGGGATTTTGAGCAAGCTGAGTTGTACTAGTTCAGATTCTTCAGACTGAGCAGCACCTTCTGTTCACTTTTTCTATGATCTTACTCTCTTGCAGTTCGCAGTTCTTGGTTCTTAGTTTTCAGGACTTAGTTTTTCTTCTTACTTTTAGTTTAGTTTTCAGTTTGTGCATATTAATAGAACTTTTTTTTTTTTTTAACTCTCCTTACATATTGTAGCTCTTGCTACGTTTTGGCTTTGTTTTGTGACAAAAAGGGGGAGAGAGTTAGCGAGAACTTAGAACAATGAATATGATTGTGAACAATGAATGATGATGTGAATGATGATTGTGAATATCAGCTTTGTGAACATTAAGGTAAGTATGACTCCAACTCAACTTTGGTTTTTCTTTGTGATTTGTGACATGCCTCTATACTAACTATTCGACTAACTATTTGGGCATGTAATATGACTAACAAGTTGATGTTGGACTAACATACTTTGACATTTGGTTTTCGATTGCTTAGAAGATATGTTGGTTTTAACTATGATTCTCTTACATATCTGAATTTTTCAAATGTCATGATGAGAATAAACTCTATCTCTGTAGTTGGTTTTGAATGTTTCAATTCTTGAGGTATCTAACGATTTTGTTTGTCAAGAATGCTTTCTGTGTGCAGAGATTACAGATGTCTAAGTCTAGAGTCTGTTCTAGGAGTTTATCTCATGTTTTTAATTTCTGGATCTCTTTTGTAAATTTTTGTTGTATGGTGATAGCAACAAAAATATCTTTTTGAATTTTCTTTTGTGGATTTGTGTTTTGTCACGAAACCGCCAAAGGGGGAGATTGTTACGGAATTTGAGTTGGCGTATTTCGTGAATGTATTAAGTCTTGAAGATTGAAGATGAAGAAACTTTGGATCGTATACCTCAATCTCAAGAAAGAAGAATTCAAAAGGATCAGGTACGTTTAACTAAAGAATTTTGATGATCCGAATACTTCTTATAGTGTAGAAACACCTGGAAGAGGTTTTAATTGCTTAAACATCAAAAACTGGACATGGGACATGTTCAGGATCCGGATCGTGCTCGCAATCCGGATCCCGAAGGGTGTTCGTTCATACACTGGTTCAATCCGGATCGCAGCATCCTCTGATCCGGATCCCGAACACTAGTTTTACCTGTTGCTTTCTCGATCCGGATCAGGAACTGCAATCCGGATCCCGAACATGATGTTTTGGTAAAACTGTATGAACGATCCGGATCGGGGACTACGATCCGGATCCCGAACAGGCAATTTTCTGGAAACCGTCTTTTGTGCTTCTGCAATCCGGATCGCCAAATCCAATCCGGATCGCCGTCGGTAAAACTTTCCAGAAAAGGCTGTTTTTGATCCGTATATTCTTCCTAGGGTTTCTAACCTATAAATAGGCCCTGTATTCATTTCTAGGGCATCCGCTATTACAGAAGAAAATAGCCGAAAAGAAAAAATCCACATATATAGAGAAGAAAGGAAATCAATAGATTTATTCTATGTTTCTTCATCTATATTGATTGATTTGATTCTAGGTTTTCCATACTCACATTTTGAGTAGAATCAAATCAATGAATACTTAGATGGTATTTCCGATCTATCTTTAATCTAAGTATTCGGCGGATCATCACCACCCAAACAAACAACGATTTACCCCAAAATCGGCGCGTGGACTCGCGTGGCCTTGTGGATTCAAGGTGCAACCGCTCTCGTGGATTCGGAGCGAGGTACGTTCGTGGATTCGAAGCGTGCCACTGGGTGAAGACCGTGGATTCGGTCGGACGTCGTGGACTCGACGTTGGACGCTGTGGATTCAGCGTTGGGCGCGGATCGTGGATTCGAGAAGCGTCGTGGAGCGAGCGGGAAGATCTACTAGGAGCGTATGGTAAAAGGTTGAGTCGTCAGTGAGTACGTTATATCACCTTGTACGTGTGTTAATTCTAGTGGATTTCGCCGTGTTATCGGTCCCGTGGTTTTTTTACTCCGGTTTGGAGTTTTTCCACGTAAAAATCTTGCGTGTTCTTTTATTTTTCCGCATTGGGTTTATTTGCGCAATGATTTTTTGAGTGTTTATTGTTTACACCTATTCACCCCCCTCTAGGTGTTTTTTCCCCTATTTAGATCCAATTACTTATAACCCAACACAATATCCACAGACTCCCAAAATCGGGTACAACATCACTATCTAGTACAAAAGTGGGAAGCAAAAATACCCGAAGACTCTACCTCAAACTCTACAACCCGGCAGGTACTAATCAGCTAAGCCCTTGCCACGGTCAGAAGACTCCGCACGAACCGACCCAGAAGCGGCTGCCTCGGAAGCACCTGTCACACACAGCGGGTGTGAGATCAACTAAAAAGTCAGATCTCAGTGGGTACCGATGTCCGATCCACGGTAGCCCACTAAGTCCCCTGGAGGTAAAACAGATAAGTAGATAGGTAGATAGATAGATAGATACAGAAATGAAAGCTGTAAATAAGTCTATCACTACATGCGGTGATGCAATGCAATATGAAATGACATCTGGAATCATAAATGATGACCACCCGCTCATGCCATTTCCCCCGCAGCCACCTGGTAACTCGGCCAGGGGCGAACTCACACCTGGTATCTCGGCCAGGGACAACGCCCTCCTGGTAACTCAGCCAGGGAAAAAGGCCTCCCGGTAACACGGCCGGGGAGAATCATCCTCCTGGTATCTCGGCCAGGGAAAACCACCTTCCCGGTAACTCAGCCAGGGAACTCAGTCTCCCGGTAACTCGGCCGGAGAGAAACGTACTCCTAAGAGCATAACACGTGTCTTGGTCGGAAACATAACCCTCGACTCACACGGCTGCTTCACATTTATCTGACATCCCAAGGACACATCACCTTTGCATTTGCAAGCATAATGGGCATTCCGTAGCATTCTCGGAAGGAACCAACCCACCTGCGAGGAATCCGCAATCTGTGCGCCAAACAGAGGTCCCGGTGTGATCCAATAGCTCCTCGCAGCACTACGCGTACACCGACCACGTAGAAAGTCAACGCTAGGTCACCACTGCGAAAAAAAGAGGAAAAAGGGATCAGAAAGCCCGCGGTCGAAACCCGCGCCCGACACGGCGTAAAAACTTTACCCGGCGACGAAGAACGTCGGGCGTTGCGCGGAAAACCCCCCTCGCGCAACCACCGCGTCGCGTCGTCGAGCCGCAACCCCGCAGCACAGAACAATCCACGGCCGCGCAGCTCGAGCCACGCCCTGCGAGGTCACGGCTAGCCGCGCGGCCGTTAGTGCCGCGCGGCCCAAGAACCGCCCACGCAGCGCCGTGCGCCAAGCGCGCGGCCTGCAGGGCCGCGGGGCCCAAGGGGCCGCCGCGCGGCCCCCTGCAGTGCTGCGCGCGCCTGGCGCGCGGCCTGCAGGGCCGCGGGGCCCCAAGGGGCCGCCGCGCGGCCCCTGCAGTGCCGCGCGCCTGGCGCGCAGCCTGCAGGGCCGCGGGGCCCCAAGGGGCACCCGCGCGGCCCCTGCAGTGCCGCGCGCCTGGCGCGCGGCCTGCAGGGCCGCCGCGCGGCACCCCTGCAATGCCGCGCACCCGGCGCGCGGCCTGCAGGTGTAGTAATCCGGATATTTTATTTTTAATAAATAAAATAAAAGTTGAATTTTTAGCCGGAGTTGGATTCTAAAGATCTAATTCGATCTATTTGATCAATTGCCGGTGTGCAAGTTGCACGAATTACGAGGCAAAAAGGCTAATTTCCAATCCGGACAAGATCTTGGAAATCCGAGTTGATCGTTGCGATCGTCTCGTCGAGCTGAGCAAGTTTCATATTCAGCACTTTTCGATCTGACGGTCGGATCTTCCAGAATTCAAACAAGAAGAGGGCAATTAGCCGCGACCAATGGAACAGTACCTGTGCGCACAGTGACTTAAGTCACTAACTGTAGATAAACAGTAAACCTTAATTTTAATTGTCCTTTGAACCAACGTTGGCCAATTTACTATCCGGATCCCTAATTTAGCGGTATAAGTAGTCAAATCTAACTATTTTCGACGTTCTGAACGCAATGGCGCAATCGAAAATCCTGTTTGATGACTCTGGAATCTCGAAAAGCGTGAAAACTGTAAAATTGGACAGTTTTTATGGAACAAGTTTTTATCTGAGCGTCATACAAACCAAACAAATATGCTACTTGACAGGTCTCGACGAGACGGACGTCGTGGCGAAGTCCGTTTCGCAAAACGACGAGCGGATTTTCTCGAATTACGTAAAAAGCACCTAAAAATGGAGTAAATTGTAAAGAAACTTAATATTTTATGTGTTAAAATGTTAGGGGCTTGATCCTTAGGGTGCTGAGTACAAATGTAACCCACAGCAAGCTTGCTAGGGTTTAGAGTTGGTGTGAACCCGGTTTGAGAAGATTCTTCAAAAGAATCTTTGCATTAAAGGCAAAGATGGCTCTTGATCTCCTGCTGCATACACGAGGAGTCAAGAAGGAATTCTAGGCATCACCTAGAGCTTCTACACCTCCAAGACTTTGTCCCGAAGTGTGGGTGGCCAAGGAACACAACCACCTTTAGAATAATCCGGGAGAGAGAAAGAGAGAGGGAAGTTGGAACCAACCTTTACCAAAATTGTTTTGGAGCTTTGGAGGAGTTCCTCTGTGCCTAGGGATCCTGCTGGAGCTTGCCGTGGCCGCGCGTGCAAGAGGAGTAAATTCCGGCTTCATCCCATCTTCTTCCAAATCGGCCAAGGTAAGTTCTCTCCAACTTCGGTTTGTTTGAACCCAAGACTTGTAGCAGTAGCTTAGTAAGGACCCATAGATGCTCTGTACCAAGTCCGAGCTCCCCATGCAAAGCGCATGGCCGGCGGGAAACATCTCTTGCCGGAAAACTAATAAAGCTCCACCTTGAGATAACTTTGCAACTAATGAACCAACCAACCTGAAAATTGGTATGTAGGGACTGTAGGGTATGTCTAACAAATCTGCAAAATTTGAATAATTATGGCCTAGTATTTTAAAAGATAATTGAGGCCCTAGTTTTCGGAATTATTACATATTGGCCGAGCTTCCATTTCCGGCGCCGGCGGGCTTCCCCGACGCCGGCCACCTACCCAGAAATGTTGCTGGGACCCGGAGGATCCCAACCATGCTTTTGCATGGCTCCCATGCAGCCCGAATGAGGGTCGGCCATGGATGAACCCGAGAATGGAAGAATTGCGGCCGCCGGCGTTCCGGCCATCTCCGGCCGGGGAGGAAGGGTCGGGAATCTTTGTATGGACCAGAGGAAGCTTCCATATAAGTTGTAAGACTTCTTGTGGCCTCTGTAAAAATCCGCCATTAACGAGCTTGAGCTCCAAAAATGGAGCTTTGCTCCCTGCGCCGTCGCCGCACTCCCGTTGCTTGCACGGGTCCAGGTATGTTTGCTTTGAGCTTTGGAGAAATTTTGTGCAAGTAGATTGGTCCCAGATGTTCTAGATGAGTGGTCACGAATTTCAATGCCTTGAGGCATTGTCTTCTTCCTTGAGCCCGGCCAACCCGAGGTTATGGTTGCTCCAAAAAGGTTGGGAAACATTCCAGCAACTTGGAGGAACACTTTCCTTCAAGTTATATTGGCTCAGGTGCAATATCTGCAGAGAACTAAGCTTGGGAATGTTGTATGTAAATGTATATAGTTGGTGCATGCCATGTGTTTGATTAAATGCCACAATGAACTTTAAAACTGAATTTGACAAAGTTGTGAATATGAAAGTTGCTCAAATTCATCCCCTGAGCTCTGTGCTCACTTCAGTTCAAACAGAAACTGAGTGGATAAAGAATTGGAGTTTTATAAACTTGTATGTTTGCAAGAGGATGGATCTCTCTGATCCAGCAGACCTGGGCTGCAACCAGTGCAAGCCCTGGTGTCTTAACAATGTTTAGAGCAACTTTGATATACAAACTTTAACTGTTTGAAGTTTAAATTAAAAGTTGTAGTTTAAACAACCTAAAACTGTAATGTTGGAACAAAACTATATCCTAGGCTGTTTGCGAAGCCGCGACAGTGTATTCCTGGCTATTTTGGGGTCACTGAACGCGATGCTCGCGTTAAAAACAGAGTTTGAAGTCCCGGAGAAACAAAATTACATTTAGGCTATGTTAGAGAGTTTTTCTTGGCCCGAAGTTTGCCTCGGGTTCCGTGCTGTCACAAAATGGTGAGCACGGTGTTTAGCAAGATGGAAGTCACCTGCTGGAAGTGACGGATTGTTAAAATGATTTTCCAGTTGAGAGAACGAGCGAAAACAGTGCTCAAAATAGCATTAAAAGTGTGATTTTAAGAACCCTAGGGGTCTAAACGCAAAATTCACATCATATACTGTTTAGTAAAATGTTTAATTGATTCCTAAGCTTTTCGTTAGGAATCCAACGGCTCTCGTTGAGCGGAAATCGGATAACAGTCCGAGAATCGGCAAAATCGACGATTTTATGGTATCCGGGTTGTAATTAAAATAACTAAGAGGGTTTTAAGATTTGAGTTGGCGTTAGGGGGACTAAGTCGATCTTTGATTCACATTTTTGATCCAGGTTGGTCCAGTTTGCATCTGGATTTGAGCACATATTGGATTAAATCGCCTGCGCATAGACAGGTGGGTTATCTTCGGTCCGGGTTTTATCAGTTCGGCCCTCTGGGGTGCGATACTGGTTGGACCCCTGTTTTTGGTAACTTAACTTGATTTCTTTGAGCCTACCTTTCTTTGATTTCATTATACCTGCTATCTGCCTGATCTATGCTTGTTATCAGTTCTATTCTGCCTTACATGATTATTCATAGTACCTCTAGCATATATATTTTAACTTGGACATTTCCATGTTTGATTGGTGAGCCTGTTTGTCCTGCTGATCAAATGATACACTGCTGAGCACATAGATTTACTTAACTGATGTTTTACCGAGCTTCGTAGGGTCGCCGGAGTCTGTTCTTGTTTGATAGGACAAAGGCACTGCTCTGCGAGGTTTGGACCTAAAACCCAAGCTTCGTAGTGTCGCCTGAGTCTGTTCTTGTTTGATAGGACGAGGGCAATGCTCTTCGGGGTTTGGACTTTTCAAAACAGTTTTCTTAAAAATATGTGTTTAAGTTTTGTATCATTTGGTTGGTTTGTACGATTGAGTTGAGATTTGCTGTTGATCTTATGCCGAGTTGAGACTGGCCTTGATCTTGCATTTGAGTTGAGATTTAGTGATTTGTGGCTGATTATTCCTGCATGAGAATTGAGGTTTAGTTGATTATGTACTTGCATCCCAGTAGGGATTTTCCCGGCTTGTTGCCGATTACCCGGTCAGTGGACCGTGAGCTTGAGCATTCGCATGATTTATCGCCCGCACTGCTGTACTTCACGAACATCAGCGGAGTAGCTACCCGTATAGATGTTCTTTACCGGTAAAGTGGTCTGGTATACGACCCGTGACTCCCAGGTTAGTGCCCAAGGGTGCCGGAGTATTGACTCCCAGGTTAGTGCCCGAGGGTGCCGGAGTATGTCAGCCAGGTTGGTGCCAGGTTCGGCGAGGTATCCCTGAGGTCTTGTAGACCAATATGGTGGCTTTTGATTGGGTACTTGCTTGTTCTTTCCTTGATGCATAATATGCCTGGTTAATCTGCTTTACATCATACTCTTATATTACCCAATGCTTGCTTAGTTATGATTAGAATCTATATCAACATGATTCTGTTTGATGCCAGGTTCGGCGAGTTTTCCCTGAGGTCTTGTAGACCAATATGGTGGCTTATGATTGGGTATTTAATATTTCATTTGTTGGTGCATATGATGCATGTTTAGCCTACTTTTGTCATATCTTATGATTTCCTGATTCCTATTCCTGCTATAGTTATCAGCCTATGCTTGCTTCAAGATTTTATCAGATTGCTTTAAATTACAGCTCCAGAGATATATCTGCTTTACCTAACATGTGATTATTACTATCCTCTAGTATTGTATGCCAGTAGGTACGATCTGCTATTTCTCGGCTCGTCGTGCCCACTGGGATACACTCCGGTGTGTCTCACACCCTCGGGTGACTGTTTTTCAGGCCGAGCGGGTGCTGGGATGTCGGGACGAGTTGGTGAGGTTCCAAGTTAGAGATTGACCCTGGACAGCCGAAAAGCACATGTATTTGTATTAGTAAAAAGAAAAGTGTAATTTATTTTGTAAGTTGTTGTAATAATTAATTTGTAATTTTAATAGATGTAGTACGTAGTTGGTACTCTGATGTTGTTGCCAAGCTAGCCGTGCATATATAGAATAGGCTCAATTCCAAAGGGGATTGGGACTCTTCTATATATGTGGCGGTCTGTTGCGCCCTGGCTGGTTTTGAAACTCTGATTTAAAAAAAAAAAAAAAAATTTAGACGCTGATTTTTAACTCGGGGCGTGACAGATTAAATGGTATCAGAGCAATAGGAATACGATGCCTAGGTTTGGTTAGGAACGAACCCTAGGATGACTTGTGTTCACGAGAGAGCGCTGGGTTTGGCATAGCAGTTGAAGCTGAAGTGTTTCGTGTTCATGTTGTGGGCCGCGGTCATGGTTTCGACCGTGGGCTTGATGTTTCAGTGGAGCCAGTCGTTGTTGGATTAATGGCACAGCAGCAGAGGACTGCTAGTGTTGCACCAGCCCACAGATCGCCCAGAGGTTAAACAAATTATTGACTCTTCAGTATTTCCGTGTCATAATTCAGTGGCCTAAGTGCCCGATGGTAATCCTGATTTGGGAAGGATTTGAATTTTGTTCTTTGTGTCGATTCTATCGAGAAGTAGAGACCCTTGGTAGGGGCTATGTCATTGGTATAGAGCCTGTGAAGGGAGGTATGTGATGTACCTTCAGATGTGAGTTGTGTCCCCAACTAGTTGTTGGCGACAGATCTATGGTATTTCGCCTTTCTTTTGGAAAGCACGTTGGGCGGCCGACAACGTACTTTCGAAAGAACTGAGAAATACTCTGCCCTGTGATGGGGTATATTAAATTGGGTCTAAAATAGCAGCCTTGGAGTCGTTGAAATCTGGTGATTAGTGGTAACTATCTTGAACCTATTAGAGACGTACCAGAGTTTTAGTTGTATTAAGTTTCGGGGACGAAACTTCTTGTAAGATGGGAGTGATGTAGTAATCCGGATATTTTATTTTTAATAAATAAAATAAAAGGTGAATTTTTAGCCGGAGTTGGATTCTAAAGATCTAATTCGATCTATTTGATCAATTGCCGGTGTGCAAGTTGCACGAATTACGAGGCAAAAAGGCTAATTTCCAATCCGGACATGATCTTGGAAATCCGAGTTGATCGTTGCGATCGTCTCGTCGAGCTGAGCAAGTTTCATATTCAGCACTTTTCGATCTGACGGTCGGATCTTCCAGAATTCAAACAAGAAGAGGGCAATTAGCCGCGACCAATGGAACAGTACCTGTGCGCACAGTGACTTAAGTCACTAACTGTAGATAAACAGTAAACCTTAATTTTAATTGTCCTTTGAACCAACGTTGGCCAATTTACTATCCAGATCCCTAATTTAGCGGTATAAGTAGTCAAATCTAACTATTTTCGACGTTCTGAACGCAATGGCGCAGTCGAAAATCCTGTTTGATGACTCTGGAATCTCGAAAAGCGTGAAAACTGTAAAATTGGACAGTTTTTATGGAACAAGTTTTTATCTGAGCGTCAAACAAACCAAACAAATACGCTACTTGACAGGTCTCGACGAGACGGACGTCGTGGCGAAGTCCGTTTCGCAAAACGACGAGCGGATTTTCTCGAATTACGTAAAAAGCACCTAAAAATGGAGTAAATTGTAAAGAAACTTAATATTTTATGTGTTAAAATGTTAGGGGCTTGATCCTTAGGGTGCTGAGTACAAATGTAACCCACAGCAAGCTTGCTAGGGTTTAGAGTTGGTGTGAACCCGGTTTGAGAAGATTCTTCAAAAGAATCTTTGCATTAAAGGCAAAGATGGCTCTTGATCTCCTGCTGCATACACGAGGAGTCAAGAAGGAATTCTAGGCATCACCTAGAGCTTCTACACCTCCAAGACTTTGTCCCGAAGTGTGGGTGGCCAAGGAACACAACCACCTTTAGAATAATCCGGGAGAGAGAAAGAGAGAGGGAAGTTGGAACCAACCTTTACCAAAATTGTTTTGGAGCTTTGGAGGAGTTCCTCTGTGCCTAGGGATCCTGCTGGAGCTTGCCGTGGCCGCGCGTGCAAGAGGAGTAAATTCCGGCTTCATCCCATCTTCTTCCAAATCGGCCAAGGTAAGTTCTCTCCAACTTCGGTTTGTTTGAACCCAAGACTTGTAGCAGTAGCTTAGTAAGGACCCATAGATGCTCTGTACCAAGTCCGAGCTCCCCATGCAAAGCGCATGGCCGGCGGGAAACATCTCTTGCCGGAAAACTAATAAAGCTCCACCTTGAGATAACTTTGTAACTAATGAACCAACCAACCTGAAAATTGGTATGTAGGGACTGTAGGGTATGTCTAACAAATCTGCAAAATTTGAATAATTATGGCCTAGTATTTTAAAAGATAATTGAGGCCCTAGTTTTCGGAATTATTACATATTGGCCGAGCTTCCATTTCCGGCGTCGGCGGGCTTCCCCGACGCCGGCCACCTACCCAGAAATGTTGCTGGGACCCGGAGGATCCCAACCATGCTTTTGCATGGCTCCCATGCAGCCCGAATGAGGGTCGGCCATGGATGAACCCGAGAATGGAAGAATTGCAGCCGCCGGCGTTCCGGCCATCTCCGGCCGGGGAGGAAGGGTCGGGAATCTTTGTATGGACCAGAGGAAGCTTCCATATAAGTTGTAAGACTTCTTGTGGCCTCTGTAAAAATCCGCCATTAACGAGCTTGAGCTCCAAAAATGGAGCTTTGCTCCCTGCGCCGTCGCCGCACTCCCGTTGCTTGCACGGGTCCAGGTATGTTTGCTTTGAGCTTTGGAGAAATTTTGTGCAAGTAGATTGGTCCCAGATGTTCTAGATGAGTGGTCACGAATTTCAATGCCTTGAGGCATTGTCTTCTTCCTTGAGCCCGGCCAACCCGAGGTTATGGTTGCTCCAAAAAGGTTGGGAAACATTCCAGCAACTTGGAGGAACACTTTCCTTCAAGTTATATTGGCTCAGGTGCAATATCTGCAGAGAACTAAGCTTGGGAATGTTGTATGTAAATGTATATAGTTGGTGCATGCCATGTGTTTGATTAAATGCCACAATGAACTTTAAAACTGAATTTGACAAAGTTGTGAATATGAAAGTTGCTCAAATTCATCCCCTGAGCTCTGTGCTCACTTCAGTTCAAACAGAAACTGAGTGGATAAAGATTGGAGTTTTATAAACTGTATGTTTGCAAGAGGATGGATCTCTCTGATCCAGCAGACCTGGGCTGCAACCAGTGCAAGCCCTGGTGTCTTAACAATGTTTAGAGCAACTTTGATATACAAACTTTAACTGTTTGAAGTTTAAATTAAAAGTTGTAGTTTAAACAACCTAAAACTGTAATGTTGGAACAAACTATATCCTAGGCTGTTTGCGAAGCCGCGACAGTGTATTCCTGGCTATTTTGGGGTCACTGAACGCGATGCTCGCGTTAAAAACAGAGTTTGAAGTCCCGGAGAAACAAAATTACATTTAGGCTATGTTAGAGAGTTTTTCTTGGCCCGAAGTTTGCCTCGGGTTCCGTGCTGTCACAAAATGGTGAGCACGGTGTTTAGCAAGATGGAAGTCACCTGCTGGAAGTGACGGATTGTTAAAATGATTTTCCAGTTGAGAGAACGAGCGAAAACAGTGCTCAAAATAGCATTAAAAGTGTGATTTTAAGAACCCTAGGGGTCTAAACGCAAAATTCACATCATATACTGTTTAGTAAAATGTTTAATTGATTCCTAAGCTTTTCGTTAGGAATCCAACGGCTCTCGTTGAGCGGAAATCGGATAACAGTCCGAGAATCGGCAAAATCGACGATTTTACGGTATCCGGTTGTAATTAAAATAACTAAGAGGGTTTTAAGATTTGAGTTTGGCGTTAGGGGGACTAAGTCGATCTTTGATTCACATTTTTGATCCAGGTTGGTCCAGTTTGCATCTGGATTTGAGCACATATTGGATTAAATCGCCTGCGCGTAGACAGGTGGGTTATCTTCGGTCCGGTTTTATCAGTTCGGCCCTCTGGGGTGCGATACTGGTTGGACCCCTGTTTTTGGTAACTTAACTTGATTTCTTTGAGCCTACCTTTCTTTGATTTCATTATACCTGCTATCTGCCTGATCTATGCTTGTTATCAGTTCTATTCTGCCTTACATGATTATTCATAGTACCTCTAGCATATATATTTTAACTTGGACATTTCCATGTTTGATTGGTGAGCCTGTTTGTCCTGCTGATCAATGATACACTGCTGAGCACATAGATTTACTTAACTGATGTTTTACCGAGCTTCGTAGGGTCGCCGGAGTCTGTTCTTGTTTGATAGGACAAAGGCACTGCTCTGCGAGGTTTGGACCTAAACCCAAGCTTCGTAGTGTCGCCTGAGTCTGTTCTTGTTTGATAGGACGAGGGCAATGCTCTTCGGGGTTTGGACTTTTCAAAACAGTTTTCTTAAAAATATTGTTTAAGTTTTGTATCATTTGGTTGGTTTGTACGATTGAGTTGAGATTTGCTGTTGATCTTATGCCGAGTTGAGACTGGCCTTGATCTTGCATTTGAGTTGAGATTTAGTG